>MU968411.1:20483641-21083641 GCA_034641835.2 Pinus albicaulis
AGAAAATGATTAATCTGCCTCTATGATTCCTCTGCCACTGAAACTCACTTTTCATAATCCCATCCTATAGATCTCTTCTTCTCGGTTCCAACGAGATTTTACACTAAGGTGTTTCTTCAAATAATCTGCCCCAAATAACACATTTAGCGTATTTAATTAAAATGGGCTTGATAATAACCTTGTTTTACGAGAGCCATCTGAATGCAATGGAACCAAGAACTAATTGTGTGAAACTGACCTTGATGATGAAATATAGCAAGCGAGCCTTTTCGGGCCTGATAAAACTGTGACGATGGTTGTGTAGTCATAGTAGGATTGGATAAGTAGTTGAATTGCTGAGTATTGATCTTGAAAATCAAAATTATATTGTGATAATTGTTTGGAATAATCTACTATTTGGTTGGGCAGTCATCCCTAACTTAGTTGGGAATCATATTGCTGTTAGATATCTTTATTACGGTGGAAATTTTTTTCTATTTCAATGATGTCTACTGTTGAGAAAATGAACACTGCTGTTGTATAATCTTGTTGAATTATTGTAACCCTGATAAACATAGAATCCTAATGGCTAAAATTACCGTAGGACATTACATTATTGTGGAGTCATATGGATCATGACATGGGTTTATATTCCGAGGACCCAACCCTAATACTGAAACCTCTGTCTATGTATCTCAATTTTCAATAGAAGCCTCAATCTCTTAGCTCCAAGTCATCTGCAAGATTGAAATCATGGTTGCTAGTTAAGATGAATTTCTTCTTTTACAACAATGTTTGGTCTTGAATTTCCTCATTTTATCCAGGATTTATGAGATGTGCAATAAATCAATTAGAGAAATTTTTGAGTTGATGCTTACATTTGTACCATAATAAGCTTATATTATGTTAATGATGAAACAAACGTAGATTAACTCTGAACTCAATTACTATGCTTTCAGATTTGGCTAGGACTAAAGGAAAAGGAAACCACTGTTTGATGTGTTGAATCTAGGTTTCTCTATTCTGTTATCTGTTATTTTGTTGAATCTAGGATTGGATAAGTAGTTGAATTGCTGAGAATTGATCTTGAAAATAAAAATTATAGTGATAATTTTTGGGAAGAATCTACTGTTTTGTTGGGCAGTCATCCCTAACTTAGTTGGGAATCATATTGCTGTTAGATATCTTTATTATGGTGGAAATATTTTTGCTATTTCAATGATGTCTACTGTTGAAAAAATGAACATTTCTGTTGTATAATCTTGTTGAATTATTGTAACCCTAATAAACATAGAATCCTAAGGGCTAAAATTACCCTAGGACATTACATTATTGTGGAGTCATATGGATCATGACATGGGTTTATATTCCGAGGACCCAACCTTAATACTGAAACCTATGTCTATGTATCTCAATTTTCAACAGAAGCCTCAATCTCTTAGCTCCAAGTCATCTGCAAGATTGAAATCATGGTTTCTAGTCAAGATGAATTTCTTCTTTTACAGCAGTGTTAATTTGGCATTGAATTTCCTCAGTCTATCCAGGATTTATGAGATGTGCAATCAATCAATTACAGGAATTTCTGAGTTGATCCTTACATTTGTACCATAATAAGCTTATCTTATGTTAATGATCAATCAATTACAGAAATTTCCTCAGTCTATAACCACTAAAGTCCCTATCCCTTTAACCCAAAGCCACAATCTGTTAACCCCTTATAGGATCTTAGGGTCAATTGTAGCAATATTATAGGATCCAAACCGAAATAGTTATCATTTCTAAGTTTTAATGAAGCATTTGTAAGCTCACGGGCATTAGGGAGGTGGAGACAAGAATAGAAGTAGATAGTAAGTATGAGGGGAGAGACCAAGGCATAATGTGCCCATATAGTGTAATCAAGCCACGGAGCATCTGTGTATTGAATTCAACATTTTTATATGCATTTGATTTTATGAAGGCCTCTGTTTATGTGTTGATTATGGAATCAAACATCTATGTTATTTGTGAGTAGCAATTTAATAGATGTGTGAGAAGTTGATCAGGAATTCATGGCATTCTTGTAATGGTGAGTGAGTGCACAAAATCGGATAACTAGAATCAGTTACAGGAATTCCTATTCATGTATAATTCCTATTCCTATAGAAGGGGTTTGTAGTACTAATTATATCATTCCCGTGGATAGTTCTGGCATTTTCTACTTTTCCTTTGCTGGAAACACTGGTGGGATCTCCATTGATGGAAATATCCAGTAGCAAGGGTACTGTGTAGTTTTTGACAATCTTGGTTTATTTGCTTGCTCCTGTGAAGTTTTGGGAAGATTGCTAATACTCCTGCTTTGCTTGTTATATTATATTCTTTGATTGCTCTTGATGGATTGGTTACTCTGAGTTAGTATCCTTATGCTTTGCTCTGATTCCTTTCAGATGGCTTCTGAGTATTATATCCTTCCTGGTGTTGTAGTCTTGCTTGATCTCTACTTATGGATTTTCCCTTTCATATAGTTGATACTTTATACTGCTTATGATGAGCTCTGATGCTGATGATATGGCACATGGAGAGGATGCAAATGAAAAGGACTCTACTTTGATGGAATGGAGAATGAAAGGAGTAACACAGTGCATCACAAAAGATCTCATACTGGAATTTAAGGATGGTGTGGTTGAGGCTCATCTTCCACTGGCTGTGGATGCTGCTACTGCTTTGATACTAGCTCTGGTTCCATGAAGGGATGATGAACTAATTTAATGTTGAAATTCTTATCACTTATATGTTTGGCTGCTCTTGCTAGGGAATGTGGAAGGGATGTCTTCACCTGAAGGAATGCTTGACCCTTTACATGGGTGTTTGTTGCCTCTTATTTATCTGATGCTTAGGCATGTTCTGGGACTGATAACATAAGTATTACAGAGTCTACAGGCTACAGTTGGTGTCTCCATGATCATATTAAGAGATCTCCTTGTACGAGGTTGTCCTCGAAGAGAAAGGATGGAAGGATCCTTCCTAGCATGATATTTGATTTCTGGAATAAAAAAAGGAAAACATCTGGTGGATCTAGAAGTTGTTGTGTGTTCCTCCTAGATAATGACACATCATACCTAGCATGGGTAGATATGGTTCTTGGAAAAGAGTTGAGAATGTCATGGATGAAGGTTTCATAAAGAGTTGGCTTCAAGGACATTGGAAGATCCTAAAGGAAGGAGTGGTTATGTCAATATGATTGGCATATTCTGGCTGCTGGTCATCATGGTGGCCTGACACAGGTTGTTCATGTTCATCTGTAAGTGATTCTAGGCCCCAAGCCTTTAATCCTGGGCTCCCATGAGTTTCTCTGATGGAAGGTGTTTTGATGCTTTCATATTGATGCCTATTGAACCCTAGGCTCTCCCCTGATGCCTCCATTCTTCCTTTGATGGCTTTCTACCCTCTTATGTGATGCCGTCGTATTGTCTCTGCCTCACCTTGATGCTTTTGATGCCCTCCTGGCTTTAGAATATGGTGAAAAGGTTTGAGGGATGTCTCATGACTGGCTTACCCTTTTGAGGAGCTCCTTGGTTCCTCTTCCCTTGATGATCTTACTTGAAGTTGATTTGGTTGAGCCTGCTCCCTAGTACTTCCTGGGTATGTTTGATTGTATGAGGCCTCTCTGGCACTGTCTGAGACCTTTTCTTAATCTTGTTTTAATGCTTTACTCTCCTTGAGTCTCTTTATGGATATGTTGGCTGATACCTCTATTTTTCTTGTTCTTGTTCACATTTAGAACATGCTTGAAAGGTTGAAGGAACTTACAAATGATTTGATTTAGTGAAAGAAATGATAATCTAACGACGCTAAAGCATGGCCAAGAGTAGATGGACTATCTAGCCTCTTGAAGGTTATAGAAGAATGATTCAAGGATGTTCACCACAAAGTGCTCCTCTCCAAGGATCTAGCATGAGAGTAGTTGATGACAATGGAATGGTATTTTTGAAGGTGCTTACAAGTCTTAACAATTACATATAGTTGTAAGGCTCTTACACACAGTTGGATATTTTTGAAGTTTTATCTAGCTTATAACACAAAGTTTCTCTGCAACATTAGTTGATGCCCCTATTCCTTTACGCATTGATCCAAAGATAATTGCATACATGTTACTTATTGAAGCATGCAACTCTTTGTCTTTTGGGTTTGTATGGTAGGTATTCTGATGATGAAGCAGGTGAAATACCAATGGCATTTATTGTGAGGAAGTCTGACATCAATCTCTCCGAAGAAGATGTAAAAATTTTTGTTGCAAATCAGGTAAATGAAGCACTCAGATATTTAGTTTGTGAACTTGTCTGCACTCAACCTAAAACTTTGGTTTCTTTTGTTGGAGATCTGCTAATTTCTAGGTGAAAATATCTTTTTCGTGTAGGTTTTTCCATACAAGAGGATACTTCGAGTAACATTTGTCAATTCAATTCCCAAGTCCCCCACCGGAAAAATCTTAAGAAAAGATTTGATTCATGAGGCTTTGCCCACCTCCAAATTGTGACTCCCACATAACAACCTTTAATCTTTGTGAAGCAATCATCTGCTAGTTTTTTATTTGAAGTTTGAACATCAATTTTTTATTCAAACATATTTTAAAAGTGTGTGTCTAGCTGGTATAATCTCACAATGTTGGTTATAAGCATCAATCAATTCGTTTGATCTTTTGTGTCACTCAGGGTATAATGTTGTAATTGACTTCCTCGGCAGTTTAAGGTATAGATATGGAATAAAACTAAACATTTTATTATCATTTCCCTTTGCTTTATCATACCTGCTTTTGTCATTTGTCTACAGAACAACTAAACATATCTACAATCTTTGTTTACATCAAGTCATTTTATTATCATTTCCCTTTGCTTTATCATACCTGCTTTTGTCATTTGTCTACAAAACAATTAAACATATCTACAATCTCTGTTTACATCAAGTCTTGGATATGTTCATCATGACTTCTAGAATCCTTTTGATAGATGAAACTCGCAGCACCCAGAGAGAGCATTTCTCTAGTTGGTGTGCAGAACTTAAATATAACATTTTGATCCTACTTGTGGTATTACAATCAAATACTCATGGAAATAGAGAAAGTTATAAAGTTATGAATCTAGCCTTGTTTTCATTTTATGAAAAGTTGAGTTTTATTGTGAGTTCGTGACATTCATGAGGATTCAAACATTACTCTACAATTGTTAGATAACCACCTTATTCAGGTATGCGGAAAAGAGGAAAGGAGTCAACTGGTATGACACATGATCAGCTGGCAACTGTTGTAGAGAAAACACGATTTCTAGAAGAATCATCTGATCACAATCTTGTCTTGGAACATTTGACTTGGGTTTGTCATATAATCCCAATCACCTTTATTATAATTCATTGGAATTTGGTTGGCTTCGTTTCCTTCTGTGTCTATACTTGTGGTTTTGTATTGAGATTATTTGGGCTTGCTGTCAGTGTTTTTCACTTCTGAGAATGCTTTGTTTTTGTTTTTCTCTAATTATGTGTTGAACATTTTTTAAAAATCAATGCTTATTATACAATTTCAAGGACTATCATAACTCTTCACATAATTCTTTAAATGGTGCTAGCTCATTGGAAGAGCACCTGCCATGCAGGAGGTTGGTGGTTTGATTCCACTGCACCCTAACATGAATTATTCAATGATATTGTTGATTTTTTTAATTAAATATTTTTATATTGATTTATTTTAATGGTGAGATATTTTTTTGGAGTCATTGTTTTATATTGTCTCTAGAAAGACAATAGATAGGATTAAAGACATTGTCTCCATAAAGACAATATGTCTTTAATTCCAACTATTGTCTTTGGAGAGACAAAAATGAAATTGTCTCAAGTTAAGACAATTTACCCAAAAATTGTCTTAAAACCCCCCTTTGTGTTGTAGTGCAACTATTGTCTCTGGAGAGACAAAAATGAAATTGTCTCTGTAGAGACAAAAATTCTTGTGCTATATATTGTCTTTATAGAAGACATTGTCTCCATAAAGACAAATATGTCTTTAATTCCAACTATTGTCTTTCGAGAGACAAAAATGAAATTGTCTCAAGTTAAGACAATTTACCCAAAAATTGTCTTAAAACCCCCTTTTGTGTTATAGTGAAACTATTGTCTCTGGAGAGAAAAAAAATCTTGTGTTATATATTGTCTTTATAGAGATAATATTTTAAGACAATTTAATTTTAAGACGATTTAATTTGTGACACCCACTTAAAGACAATATTTAAGACAATACACAAGTTTTCTTTTGTCTCAAATTAAGACAATTTACCCAAAATTGGTCTTAAATATTGTCTTAAAACCCCCCTTTATGTTGTAGTGATAGTTATATTAAATATCTGCTTAATTGTAGTTGATAGATGTCAGGGTAATAAGAAAATGGTCGAACAACAATTCAGGTTCACTGATTCAAATAAAATCCTATTGGCCTAATCAACGGCTTAAAACAATGACAACTGTGCCCAGAACGAATGGTAGAAAATGAAAAGGTTGACAAAGTCGGTGGTGAGCTTTTTCAAAGAGAACACCTTCGGTGTAATTAAATGTTAACAGATTTTGATTCGGTCCAATGTTTTCACAATGGAGCCACCCTCTTCTTCCCTATTAGGAGATGTGCCAAATCCATTGTTACAATTATTCAAATTTTCACTTATGTTTCAAGTTATAAATTGAAGTTAAAGTTTCATTAAAAAAAGAGATCTAGATCTTGAGTTATTTTCTAGTTTTAAAATTTTTGAATTTTAAGTTTGTTGAGATGATTTCTGTTCTCCAAGGACTTTAGTAGCGGATTGTATGATGGAGATAGGAACATCCAAAAAATTTGAACAAGAAGTTGTCTAACATTTTTTTAATATTATTGCATTAGTTTATACATTTTTCATTTTTCATTTTTAATATATATATATATATATATATATAATTTTACATGTATATTTTATAGTTTATCGTGGAGGATGCATTGATGCATGGCCAACACGGGACAATGGAGGGGGAATTACATGAAGTATTGCATGAAATTTTCGTTTTTTTTTTTTTCATTTAGTTTATTTTATTGAAGTTCTACATTCTCATTCAATTTTAAAAGATTAAATTTTAATTTTAATACATGTAATATAAATTCCTTATGCATGTGTACATATATATGTATATGCAATTAGAGCCAACGCTAGACAATGGAGGGGGAACTACATGAGGTATTGCATGTTTTTTTTTTTTTTTTCATTTTGTTTTTTTATGAAGTTCTACGGTGTATTCAATTTTATAACAGAAAATTTTAATGTTTACACGTTGTGTAGGTTCCCCATTCTTCAGATGATAGTACAAGGAGGCTGCTGGAAAATACATTGCAGCCAAATTCTCTATTTGATTGATGCACGTGCAACATTTTATTTGATCTAGTCTTTTTATAACTTAAATATGTGTCATATTTATTTTTCTATATAACTTGATACTTGTAACACTTGATACATTGCTATATTTACTTTTATTGTTCATGATATAAATTTTGGACATATTTTAAATTTTGGATAGTTGTTACATTTTGGCATGTGATCACATGTTGTGATATAACGTTAACTTAGATGATCTTAGATTAAATGTTTTGTTTTTAAAACATGTTGTTTTGTCACTTGCTATTTAAAATGAATCTAGATTGAAATTGCAAATTAGAAAACACACGTGGTACATGTTATGCATTTGAACATGTGTGAATGTTATATAATTAGGTGTAAATGTCTATTAAAGGTGATATTTAGGTACATTTTGCATGATCATGTGTCATTTAAAACAATCATATCTATGGTTCTACATATTTAAGTTCATGAATATATGTAACAATGATTGAAGTACATTTTCATTTAGTTGTTACATTTTGCATACATGATGACATGTTGTTATAATGTTAACTTAGATACAATATTAGATTAAATGTTTTGTTTTTAAAGCTCAATTTGTTTTGTTATTTGTTATTTAAAATGAATCTAGATTGAAATTGCAAATTACAAAACATGTGTTACATGTTAAATGCATTTGAACATGTATGAATGTTATATAAATAGGACATGTCTATTAAAAGTGATATTTAGGTGTACATTTTGCACACATGATCATGTGTCATTCAAAACAATTATAAATGGTTTTAGATAGTTAAATTCATGAATATGTAACAATGATTGAAGTACATTTTCATTTAGTTACATTACATTTTGCATACATGAAGACTTGTTGTTATAATGTTAACTTAGATTTAATCTTAGATTAAATGTTTTGTTTTTAAAGCTCAAGTTGTTTTGTCATTTGTTATTTAAAATGAATCTAGGTTGAATTGCAAATTATAAAACACATGTGGTACATGTTAAATGCATTTGAACATGTATGAATGTTATATAATTAGGACATTTCTATTAAAAGTGATATTGAGGTGTACATTTTTCACATGATCATGTGTGATTTAAAACAATTATAGATTGTTAAATACATATTTAAGTTCATGAATTTGTAACAATGATTGAAGTACATAAATGCATTTAGTTGCATTACATTTTGCATATATTATGACTTTTTTGTTATAATGTTAACTTAGATTCAATCTTAGATTAAATGTTTTGTTTTTAAAACTTAAGTTGTTTTGTCATTTGTTATTTAAAATGAATCTAGATTGAAATTGAAAATTACAAAACACATGTGGTACATGTTAAAAGCATTTGAACATGTATGAATAAATTATAATTAGGACATACATCTATTAAAAGTGATATTTAAGTACATTTTGCGCATGATCATGTGTCATTTAAAATGATCATAGATGGTTTTACATATTTCATGTTAAATATGTATATATTTAAGTTCATGAATATGTAGCAATGAAAACAAAGTTTCATTTAATTCATACATTTTGCATTTGAAATCATTCTTATAATGTTTTAATATACAGTACATATAGATGTACATCTAAAAACAATCATAAAATTCTAGGTGTACAGAGATGTGTCAAACAATCATAAAATTTTAAAATTACATTAAAAAATATCGAGTCACAACATTTTTCATTAATGTACATTGAAAGGCTACTATGGATGTCAATTGATAGTAAACTGGAAATTACAAAACACGATACACATTTTTCATTCAAGAATGAATATTATAATTTGCTTTAGATATCTAAAACAAGATCATAACGTAAAATTTGCATTATATAAAATATGCTAGATACATACATTTTGCAATAATGACATAAAATTAACTAGCTCATACTAGAGAATGTAAGAAATCGTTTAAGATCAGAGAATCTACATGTATGTGTACATGTATAAATTACTTGATGTGTGCATGTGAAAAAACAATGTACATGTGCAAACACTTGTACATAACATAAAATAGAAATATAATAATGTAAAACTTAAGAATGCACAAAACAAAGGCTAACAATTTATACTTGAGTTCTGTAAGTTCTTGAAGATGAATCCAAGGAGAAGAAATTGTTGGGCATTTCAATCAAAAAAATTCTAATGTTATTCCATCCTCAATGATACGTTCATGGTCAACTTTTGACATTTTCCATTTCTTAATTTTCAATTTTTTCTTTGATTGAACTTCTATCAATTTTATGTGTGTTGCACACAGCAAGTGACTATATTGACAACTTATGACATTAGGTTCATCATCTTGAAAGTAAAAAAAATTCTGACTTTGATGATTTTGTTGGAAAAAATAACCTTTTAGTATAATAGACCCCCTATCATATATAAACCCATTATCATAATAGTTTTCCAATAATTTCATCTTTCATTTAGTGCAATGCATTAAATAATACTTGACATTTTCTACGTTTTTAGTAGGTGCAACTCCAGCAAAAACATCTCCTGCACAATAATACAATTACATAAATTTAGATCATAATAAACATGAAAAATTAACTTTAAAATTAACATGTGTACTTAATTTTATTGTCTATTTCTAGATCTCTATCATTTGAAAGAAATTGAAATGTTACCTTCTCGAACAAGACCAGAAACTCGATCACTAGATGATACTATAGTCTCCTCCGATTGCATCTATTCAAAGTTTGCCATAGACATTTTCCCCTTCGTATTTAGTTATGTATGTTGCTAATATTTTATATACATTTTGTTTTCACAAACATCATTGGATTCTGTGTCGTATATGCAAACATGACAAAAACATGAATATTTTCTTTTATCAAATGCAAACACATTTTGGTACTCCTTTGTTTTAATTGAATGAAATTTTTGAGTCCCTTTATTATTTAAACGTCATTTCCGATCGATCTATCTACATATTGGACCCCAATATGCCAAAAAAACCTATATGGAAAATTCAAACACGAATATAAACATGTTATTTAAATTACAATCAAAGATAATCATTGTGATAAATAATGTTTACAATTATAAAATTAATAAAAATTTGATCATGTATATTAAAGTTCTACATCTATATATATGCAAGTTAATTTGTATATATGTACATGTACCTTCGTACTTCCCTTGACCAGTTAGTCTCATGGATTAGTGAAATGATGCACCATTGAACAACTTATTCAACTGAGACAAGTAAATGTGCGGAGTGGTCCATTTGATATTTTCAAAGTTGTCATTTTATACATGTCCCTGCACCATCATGTTCTCTGTTTCCATGACTAGTCTTAAATAAATTCCAAAAATGTTTAATGCAGGTTTTCATATGAAGACGACACAACCAAAAGAATCATCGTGAAGATTTGAATTGACCTGCGCATCCATTTGACCATATCCAATGTTCATTGAATTTTATTCCACGACTTTTTAATGAGTCATAAATCTTATAAAAAAAAATGTTGTACAAAATGTGTATCATGTGTACGGTCGTCACTCATATATAGGTTATATTCGTTAATAACATGTCGATTTTCACTGGTGCTTTCTATATGATCAACATTTTGTTCAGTGTGCATATATAGAATATGGACAAGCATAGAGACCTGGTTAGAATCATAGTATTCACTCTGTATTTCATTTTGTGGAACAAATGTGTAATTCTCTGAAAATCAACTATTAACAAAATGGTCCCTGGTGGAAAAAATTCATGATATTTTTTGAATTTCAAGTCCTGCCATTGAGCTCTATGGGAAAGCATAGTGTATTTATAAATTTATGCCTAAAAATTTCTCAAAAACTATATCACAAAAATTTCTTCTTCTTGTAAATCAATCCTTTTAGCACTTGTAGTACTACTTGAACCAATCGATGTATGAATATATTCATATCTCTTCCGTTTCACTTTTATGTTGAACAATGATTGATCATTTATATCAATAGGATATTTGTTGTGAAATAAAGTCAAATTTCCACAATAATCACATTTTTTACCACCAACACATTTATTTTGGTAAAATACTTCATACATTTATTTTACCAAAAGTAAGGAATGTGTCATAATACAACTTAAATTCCACATGATAATGACAACAACAAGTGTTGCGTACAATGATAGGTAACATACCATGGTTTTTGTGGCACAAAAGCACTGATTGAGACATTAATTTCATGATTCTCTTCATTGAACTTGTTGAAAAAATCTATCTAAGTGGTGTCGAAGATATGTTTTGCATGTTCTTCGTACTGATTTCATGCTATTCTTCGCTGCATCAGATCTCTTGCTTTTGCTGAAACACGTGAATTTTTCATCCAATATTTATATATTATTTTTTTAACATCTTCTCCAATTCTATCTTTGTATGGTTTCCTATAAATAACTGTCCAACAAGTGAGTTCATCATTTACATCTATTTGCAATCGAAATTTCTGATGTTTGTGCAATGTTTTTCGTGAGGTCCCTAATGCTTGTACCATAGATTTTACCAAATGATTCTCTTTAATAATTGATGAAACCACTGCCATTTGTATTGCTCTACATGCATCTAAATCACTTTTCTTTCTAGATCTTCCAATTGACTTTAAAACACTATTTATATTTTGTATCACATATTCCTTCATTTTTTTATCTTTTTTTAATTTTCGAATACCCAATAGAGCCATAGCTTCCTTGAATTTCTTTTATGTTAAGAGACTTCTCAAAATTTGGGCTTGAACTACCACATTTTCATCTTTGAAGAACATGTCAATAATGTGCTTAACACGAAATCGTATAACATGGTCAACTTTTTTATCTCCATATGTGTCAGTGTCAACATTTTCTAACATATCATCATCGATATTGATTTCATTTGTACATATGAGAATTAAATGTAAAAAATGAGTTTAAATATTCAATAAATAATTAAATTTTAATAAATATGTATAAATTCAATAATACACATTCAACATATATATACATACTTGGTGATTCAATTTCTTCACTTGAATTTCTTTCAACATTTTCAACATCTTCAATCTTTGGTTCAATATCTCTTTCAAGATTTTCTATCTTACCATCAATGTTATGAGGAATATCTCTCTCTGTTTACAATGCAAAATATTTTTCAAATTAGTTCATCAAATAAAAATTAAGTTTCATAATACACTAGTTAAATTTTAAATATCATTTATAATATTTACATTTACATAACTGCTTCAACTTCTAGTTGAGGTTGATTTTCCCTTTCAATATTTGAGCGTTCATCTCTCTTTTTTTTGCGATATTCTCTCCTGTATTCTTTACGAGCCTCAGGGTCTCTTGTTCAATCATATTTTCTCTTGCAATTTCTTTGATTTCCCATGATAATTTAGTATGAAGCTCAAAAAATTTCCTTCAAAACCCTTAAAAAAAAACTCACTATCAAAATTTAGACAAAAACTCACTTCAAAAAATCATCACAAAAGATTTAATTTAAAAAAAAAATCACTTTAGAAATTTTGCACGAAAGACATACTTCAACCCAAAACACTTACTTTAAAAATTCCGCCGAAAAAATGCCTTTTAAAAATGAAACTCAAAATATTTCCTTCAAAGTCCTACAAAAAAATCCCACTTTAAAAATTTAGACAAAAATTCACTTAAAAAAATCATTATAAAAGATTTAATTCACCCCAAGACACTTACTCTTAAAAAATTTCACTTTAAAAAATACCCCCAAACAATGTCCTTTGAAAATTAAGCCCAAAAAACTTTCTTTGCAAATTCAGCCCAAAAAACTTCCTTTCAAAATTCAGCGCAAAAAACTTCCTTTGCAAATTCAACCCAAATGAAGAAAAGTGTGAAAATAATGTTTTCGTTTTTGGCTATATATAAAGTTGCGAAATTTGTTTTTTTGGAGGGGCTTTATCAAAATTTTTCCAGCTGACAAAATTTGCGAGAAAAATTTCAGTCGAAAATTTACCAAAAGTTCGCTCGAAATTTTTTGTCGTTAAAACTAAGGGGACGGAGTGGCAAAAAAAGTTCAGCCAAACTAAAATATCTGCAACTACACTGCAGCTCGACTCTGAACACATTTCTTCAACTTTGGAATGGTTAAACTCCATCAAATTTTATGAATTAACTTTCAAAACCAAGACTAGCATTTGCAGAATTCAATATACTTTCAGGAGATATAACTTTTATGGAATTCCATAGATATTTAGTAATTTTAATTAATTTTGTAATAAAATGGGTGAAAAAAACTTCTCAATGTCATTATGATTCAGCGAAATCAAAATTATGTATTTCCCAAAATACACTCTAAAAAAATTGAAAATTTTATGGTGCATTACATTTGTCCGTCGTCTGAAATGGGTAGTTTTTAGATTTTTAGTTTATAACTAATATGTTGAGAAACTTGACACAGACCGAAATGTATTCCAAATATGCAGTTTTTTCATATTGGTTGAGTTAAAAAAATTCTAATAATTATGACATGCATCAGTTGGTTTCATAAATATAACAATACCGAAGTAGAATCTGTATAGATTGTTATAACCCATTTTTTTCTCAAAAACACTAAGTTTTCAAATAATACACCAACGCATCTCAACATGATTTTTTATGAATCCCTTGATTGTTAAAGAAAAAACACTCAAATAATTGTTAAGTTGACATATCAAACGTGAATAAAAAAATTCCAAACAATAAGTAATAGAAAGCTAATAAAATTTCTGACAACTTTTATTTTTATCGTAAAATTGAATTCTAAACAAAAAAATTGTTTTGGCTTGTAGAAAGTTGAAGAACTAAAAAAGATATTGTTTTCTCAAAAAAGGGCATGGCTTGTAGGGTTCCAGTCAAGTCTTTGTTCAATAATTTGCATTGCTATCGTTGTCTCTACGTTACTTTTTATTTCTGTAAAATCCATGAAGTTCTGGGCAGTGATTGGGTCCTATCCCTGAAATTTAGCTTTAAATATTGCATTCTCTAGCATAACACTGGTAGAAAAAGGATACATTTGCACTTAGGTAGGCTCATGGGAGCGACTGGGGCTCTCAGTCGCATGAAGGCCTTGGCAAGGGAGTGACTAGGGTTTAATTCCTTGAAATGTTTAGTTCCCTCAAGGGTTGGTCGCATGGAAGGGTGGGTTAGCTCCTCGAGGCTCTGTAGGATGTGTAGAAGGCCAGATTGGTTGTGTTGTGTTGGTTCCACTTCCTTAACTGTGCATGGGGAGTTGAATCAGATCATAGTAGCCTCTCGTCACATGTTTACCCGATTGGTCGGTTACTTAGGTAGATGTGGGAGGAGGGTTTTATAGTTAAAGAAATAATTTTATACCTATTTTCCTTCCTTATGTTCTTGAATTCCAAAATATTTCTAAATTTCTAAATATATTCATAATATACAGCCAAGTTAAATTTAGCTAAGTGAATGTCAAAATGAGATATAAATCTTACTTGTGTTAAAAAGGGTTTTTTTTTTAAATGAGTGAAACTTTTAATTTAATGTGACTTTAAATTTAAATTTCATAATGAGTGTATATACCCAACAAAGTTTAAGTATTGTTATGTCTAGGGATAGAATTTGACAGATACATGGTTGATCATGACTAATTTTCTTTGTTAAAATAATTACTACTCACATTAAATTTGCAAAAATAATTAAATTTAACAGATACTTTAGATTTGAAATTCTTACCCTAATTATAAGTACATGTGTACATATTAAATTAGACAAAACCCATAACACCAAAATAACTATTGTTTTAAAATTTCACAAAATAAAATTAATTCACCGCACTATTAAAAAAATACTCAAAAAAAAATGAAAATTTTCAAATGACAACACCAAAATAAATCTACATGTGTACATGTTAAATTAGACAAAACCCATAACACCACACATGTTAAATTAGACAAAACCCATAACACCAAAATAACTATTGTTTTAAATTTTCATAAAATAAAATTAATTCACCACACTATTAAAAAAAAATATTCTAAAAAATATGAAAATTTTCAAATGACACACCAAAATAATTATGATTTTAAAATTTTACGAGATAGAATCGATTAACCTAATAAAAAAATTAAAATTCTAAGAGATAAGAACATTCTAAAATGAAAAATTTTATTAAAAAAAAACGAGAGGATAAGTAACTACACTATACCAAATTTAAAAACCTCCATTCTAATAGGAAAGCAAAAGCAAGGACCAATTCAAAACTGCTTCGTCACGCACATCATTATAGAGAAGACTAACGTCAAGCACGTGAAGTTGGAATTTGACATTGAGGAATAAGCATAAATAAAGGTTTGGATACATGCATATATTCAAAATGGTCACCATATCAAAAGGTAATATTTTAAAGGTTTAAAAGATGTCGAAATGCAATGGGACTTTTACACCTTATTATCCCTTGAGAATTTTAAGATTTGAAGATTAATGTCAAGCACGTGAAGTTGGAATTTGACATGAGGAATTGGCATAAATAAAGGTTTAGATACATGCATATATTCAAAATGGTCACCCCATCAAAAGGTAAGAGTTTAAAAGATGTGGGAATGCAACGGGACTTTTACACCTTATTATGCCTTGAGAATTTTAAGATTTTTTAAGCATAATATTGAATTGAAGTAAAAGTCGCGCCGCCATAAAGCACGAGGGCGAAATAGAAATAGGAATATATCAAAAGTTTATTAGAGAAATAGATGACCTAGGCGAGCATTATTGGTGGAGATGGATCCCACACATGTGAGTGGTATCATTTGATCAAGTCCTCGGTCTACAAACCTTTTAAGTATTAAAAGGTTGGTAATAAATTATTTTATGATTACCATTGTTATTTTTACAACCATGGTGTGTGTAATGCAATGTCAACATAATATAACTTTTTGACAATGTGATAAAATATTTTTAACATTTTCCTAAGATAACAAGAAACTTACATTTTCCTAATGTAACAAGAAACTTTACATTGTTAATTTTTACAGCCATGGTGTGTTATAATGCAATGTCAACATAAATGAACTTTTTGACAATGTGATAAAATCTTCTTAGCATTTTCCTAAGATAACAAAAAAAAACTTACATTTTCCCAAGGTAACAATAAGATTTATAAGATTTGAATTTTGAACAATGAATTTTGAACAAGGAATATTATTACTGTAAATATGGAGAATCAAAATTAAATATCAAATCAATATAAGAACGATATTAATATAATATTATCATAATTATATAAATTAAATAATTGGTAAATGTTAATAGTGATATAAATTAAATTAAATAATTGGTAAATGTTGATAGTGATATAAATTAAATAGATATTGTTAAGAATTTTAACTATTAAGATTCACCTTATTTTACAATGAATATTTTTAATTTGTAAATAAATTTTGTTATAATATTTTAGGTCAATACCATGGTTTAGTAATACCATATTTTTTAAAATTCACGATTCATGTTTATATGACGTTTTTTTACTTAATTAATTTAATTTAGAAAATATAACCACACTTTTGAGATAAATCTCAATCTTTGTTTTATGACTGTTATTAAAAAGTATTTTAAAATATTTCTTAGATGTTAAAGCTTTACTATTTATCTAATAGCTATTGATAACTAAATTAAAATTGAAATCTTACTCTAAAATAAACACACCTATTAACAAAATTAATACATAATAAAAATATTTAATTATAAATTAATTATTTATTATAATTCATTATGCTTTAAGGTCTCAAGATGTTGACATGGAATTAACTTTTAAAATATTGTTTGTGGTATTTGGATCCATGCAAAGTGCAATAACCTAAAGCATTAGAACTTCAAAAGTTAACAAATAAAAATACTCCTTAATAATAACCTTTGAGGTTTTATCTTAGTTTTTATTTATCATTATGATTTATAAAAAGTTTATGGTTTTTCTTAGTATGATTTTTAGATAAATTATCTATGTTAAATATTTAACATTATAAACTAAGTCAATGATTGGCTTATTATCTTTCCATTATGTTAATTTAATATCATTTTATTCTCATCTAACAAACAATATGTAAAGGTAGTGAGTCAATAATTTGACTTGGTACATGGTGCTTAATATTTGTTGAGTATGATTTACTTAATTTTTTAACATGATCATATATGTAAGGTTATAATATTTTGATGTTATTTTTCATTTTAATTATCATTCAACTTTAAGGTCATGGCAAAATTAGACATCAAATTGGTGTATGAGACCTTCTTGTTTGTAGGATAAGGGGCTCATCTCCCCATGACAAATTGATTACTAAAGTTTATAAAGACATACATGCTCTTCCCTACCTTCCTCTATAAAAAAATTAAGTTATTTTGTCCATCAAGATTTAATTCTTACAAGTAACACAATCATCTTTATTATAATAGCTTAAAACATTCTTGTTGAATCTAATAATCTTTCAAAACCTAATCAAATTTTTTATTTATTTATTATAATTACAAAACTAACTAAAAATAAAAAAAGGTTATAAAAACACTTTAGAAGATTTTATTGGTAAAAAAATAACAAAACTTTAATACAAATAAAGATAAGGAGACATCACTCTATGTTAGAGAAAAATTGTCAATCATCTATTAAAATGGAGCTTAATCCCAATTCTTGAAAGCTATCCAATCTCAATTCTTGAGATTATACATTTTAATGATTGGAAATAAATATATATTAAAAATACATAAATGAGCAAAATTTATTTAAAAATATATATGATAAAAAATAAAAATAAAAAATAAAACACAACTGAGTGAGGTTTATAAACTTTTTATAAATTTATTTATTTAAATGATTTGCATCAAAATGCTCTAAGCAATCTTTGTCTGTCCAATTTTTCAAAATAGAGCGTCATCAAGAACAGTTAAATTCTAACCCAAAAGAAAAGTCTGCAGAGTTCCTAGATTTTGGGCCTTTGGATTTGACGAAAATCACAAAAATAGAGTTCATCGTTCAAGTTCCGGATTTTTAAGTTTCTGGAATCGGACCAAAATCCAGACGACAGAGTTCATGGAAAACCGTGCTTTTAATTTAGACCTGACTTCACCGAATTGGAAAATAAATAGATAGTTTTTAGGCCTTTGGATTTGACTAAAATCCCAGAAGCAGAGCTCATCGTTCAAAGTCCGGAATTTTTAGACTACGAAAGAGGAGCTCATTGTTCAAGGTCTGGAATTTTGAGGCTGTTGTGTTTTTCATGGATTTTAAAAAAATTTAGCAGTGTTTTTTGGTTGCTTTAGAGCTATAGTTTTCAAACTTCAATATTTTGGGTTTTTAGACTACTAAAGAAGAGCTCATTGTTCAAGGTCTGGAATTTTGAGGCTGTTGTTTTTTTCATGGATTTTAAAAAATTTTAGCAACGCTTTTTGGGTGCTTTAGAGCTATAGTTTTCAAACTTCAATATTTTGGGTGTTGTAAAGTTTTTTAATGGTGCTGAATCCATTTCCACTTTTGAAAATATGATTCAAACAATACTACTATAAAATTTTTAAATTTTTTTTTTGCCTAGATTCAATCACTTTTGACTGGATTCAATCACTTTTGACTGCCTTAACCTCCATAGAGAACTCCATTTTTTAGTTTTTGGTTCCAACCAAAATCCAGAAGACAGAGTTCATGAAAAAAAATGCTTTTAATTTAGACCTGACTTCACCTAATTGGAAAATAAATAGATTTGGATTTTTTTTTTTTGGTCTTTTTTTTGTTTTTTTGTGTTAAATGTTGATTTTTGTGACTTGTGATTTCAACCAATTTTAATTGAATTCTAAACCAATTAAATTGCTCAAAAATACCTTCCAAAACAATTTGTAACAAATAAATTCCCTAATAAAATATTGTTACAAAAGTAACGCTGTTTTATGTTTACGAGATAAAGATAGTCTATGAGACAGATTGATTCTCTATTTGTATTACGCCAATTTCGTGTGAAGTTTCACAATAAACTTTCCCAACTTGTCAACAAGGCTCTTGGTGAAATGAAGATTTACAATGCAGATGTGCCATGGCACCACTTCAAGCACTCAAAAGAGAAATCTAGTAGTTTTAAGTGTTATTTTTTGGAAAGTTTTCTGGTTTATTTTCAGATCTAATTTGTCTAGAATTTAATAGGGATTCGTTGAAATCACAAGTTTAACAAGTGAACTCTTCACAATCAAAGTGTTTCAAGAGTTTTTGATGGTGCTGAATTCATATATGCAGTCAAAAAATAAGTTTAAGCAATACAAATCAAAATTTAACCATAAATTTTTTAACCAACCAAAAATTAAAATACTGAACATATATATATTAAAAAAAACCAGTTTAAATAACACAAATAAACAACCCAAATCAAAATTTGACCATAAATTTATTAACCAATCAAAACTCCAAAAACAAAAACAAAAAATAATAACTATAATAAAACAGAACACATAAAACTTCTAAATATGCCACACTTTTATATTTAACATTAAATTCAGATGCCGGCAAAATTTCATGGGACTCTACAAGGCCATACTCGCAAAAATACAGCGCATAATTGGCAATACTGCTCAAAATTATTACGATGTATGATTGACAGCTTTCAAGAGTAATACAGTACATTAAATAGCACACATCCTGGTGACTCCCAATTTTGCTACTATATTTAGCTGCCGTCTTCTATTCTATTCAGCGCTGTCGGAAAATATTTTTTTCCCAGCAAGAAAAATACTTCTCTGGTTTATATAGTGTACGGACGTCCGAAAATAGAAAATATCTTGCCATCTAAATTTAGGAACATCTCTAATTGAAAATCCACCAAAGTCAGCGGCTTTGAAGAGGAATTTATAAAATTTAGAAGGTAAAATAACTATCGCCATAAGTTCCTCTGGAGAATGGGAAGAAAGCTTTTATGGTTTCAATAGATCAGTATTGAAACTATCCCTCTCTTTATCTGTGAGCAGTCACCAGACTTTCGATAAATCGCAGTCCATCGAACTTCGGCGCAAACGCCTCTTCAGTCTTCTTAGAATTCGAATTCCGAGAAAAGGCCATGTCATCGTTCATCGATTTGGCCTGTAAATAACACCAGAAAAAGCACTAAATACAAGACAAAATCCGAAAGATTATCTCTAATATTTAAATCGGCCCTGTTTCAGACAGCGTCGTAAAAAAGCAAAGAAAGTAATAAAAAAAAAGTGTTGGAATGAAGAATTGACTGACCGCAGGAGAGGATGCCGTGACTCGGATATCGTGATCATTGAGAGCAGTGAACACTGCAGAGGCGGACGCTGCAGCAGAGCAAAGAAGTGCGAAGGGCTGCATCATTCTTTAATTTTCCGGGGAAAAAAAAATGCTTCGAGGAATCGAACCTCTGACCTGACAGAAGAAACCCTTGCTTTAAAATACGAAGACCTCTTCCAACTTACGGAACAAACGCTTGAACGGAGACTGGTGCCCCTTTTGAAGCCTTAAAATGAAAAACAAAACGAAGACAATTTCGCTTTCTGCAGGTCAATTAACGGTTGATCATACAGTGGAGAAATTTGAAGACAGAAAGAGAGGACTTGCGCCTTTTATAAGCGTGTTGCGACAAAATTCACGAGAACAGTGGCTGCCCTTCTTTTTAAATTTGTAAAAAATAAATAAAAATGGAAAAATAGGCATATGATTCGTTGAAGTGACGGTGAAACACTGGTCACGCGCTTTTGTGGGAAGGTTGGAAGTATTTGTCTTGAAAAATATCTCCTCCTCTAATTTGGGATCTCTCTAATTTGTGGAGTAGGCATTCCGGCCATCGCTATCTACGTTTTCTAGCGAGTTCTGTACTTCAAACACTTAGGACCTCTACTTGCTTTTGTGGCTGCGGCTCTCGATACTTGGAGCGCTTGTAAATTAGATTTAGTGACATGGACTTGAAGGGTGGAGGGGCTTGAATGCGATGTTATTTAGCTTTACTCATTTATTTGTTCAAGGGTTATGATGGCAACGGGCTTGAATGCTATGTTATTTAGCTTTACTCACTTGTTTGTTCAAGGGGCATGATGGTCTAGTTTATATATATATATATATATATATATATTTCATTTCATTTCATTTCATTTCACTATTAAAGTGATATGGAACACCTCGTTTGCTTCACTTAAACTTGTACCTTTTTATTATCATGGATTTACATATTTATGAGATTTTGATTTCCCTAAATGGTATCCACTCTTTTTCTTCTATCTTAATTTAAGTATTTATTCTTCTTTTCTTATTTTAATGGTTTAGTTTTAATTTATTTTTATGTGTTTGATTTTTTTCAATTTCTAATTGAGTAATAAGAATATAAAATATTTTATTTTTATATTTTTATATTAGGATATATATTAGTATTTTTATTCTTATATTATAACATATATTAGCATTTGCAGTTAGAGGTGTAAAGTAACGTCCATAGAAATGGAGAATGTGAAAAAAAAAAATCAAGTGGAATATATGGATAATGAAATACAATTGGAATTTGAGTTTTTATATATCTTGTAAAGAATGGAATAGGAGGTGGACAATAATGTTGAAGTTTGCAACAAGAAATAGTGAAATTGGCATCTAGAAACAACATCCAAGATCTTAGTGAAAATTAAGCACTTACATTAGGGTGGGGACCACACAAGCTATTTTTAGGTGCATGTCTATTTTTATTATCCCTTAATTTAGATGGACATTAAACTATAATCTATTCTCAATGAGAACTTGAAAATAGTTAACTGAAGTGGCAAATCAGTTAGTTAAGTGAATTTCGAGTTAGAGATTGGTTGGTGGGACATGCAGAATAATTATAGTTGTAACAGAGTTGGAAGTGCAGTGGTGCATGAGTTTGTGCAAGTTGTTGTTGGAATCACGATTGTTGTTAGACCAAAACCTGCAGACGTTATTCTCTGCTATAATCGCGAGAGTTAGGATCCACGAGAGGCGGTTAGTCCATGTCGCAAAACACACGCGGAGCGTTGAACCCAATGTCCAACAATTTCCCCCCCAACGCGAGTCGGGTGAGTTTCGAACTCGAGACTGTCACTTTGAATGATACCACCTTGTTGGAATCACGTTGTTGTTAGACCAAAACATGACGTTAATTTTCCATTGTCCTTGGGAGTTAGGATCCCACGAGAGGTGGTTAGTCATCTTGCATGAAAACACACGGGGAGCGTTGAACCCAATGTCCGAGTTGTAAATAGTTTAACTCAATCAGTGAGTTAAACTGGGTTAGTGTCTGTTATGCTTGAAGATATGAAGTAGGGAGAGATAAAGTGAATTAAATATTAATTAATTCAGATTCAATGATCACACATGCAACTGAGGATTTACTAATATTAGCTACATGCATGTTAGATCCAGTGTATACCCAGTTGAGTTCTAGGTGAAAGGGAAGTTGACTATCAGTTGTGACATTATATGCTTGCACACATGCAAGCACACACACATTGGATGTGCCCATGATACTTGCATAGTCAAGGTAGGCATGATTGCACCAATTCAGGGATTGCATTCAACATGGATTATGCAGTGATGGCAGGATGTTTGGAGGCATTAAATTGGCTAAGGGATTTGCCAATTTTTGTATGACAGTGTGAGACAATTAGCCAATGTACCGAGGGCTCTTCTGAGAAGAGTTTTGTATATAATTTTTCATAATCCATGATATAATATACAATAGAATATAGTTGGGCTTTTATTTGTAACATATCCCCGGGAAATTATCTATGTTGTGTGTGATTGATATTTCTTCATGCTTATGTAATTGGCGATTGCGTTTTTAATTCCATAAATATTTGTAGAATTGATTCAGTATTTAAATTTAGCATCAGATAAAGATCGAGAAGTTGGGTCACACTTTTGTAAAATCGGGGGCATAAAAATTTTTTTCTCAATAATTTAGGCAGACTTTTTGAAATTAGTTCGGCTGAACTCATTTTGTTGTTTACATTGACGGCGTGGGCAAATAGATTTTTGGCCGGAGATGGGAAAACCGGCAACAAAAGTTTGGCCATACTATTAGTTCGGCCAAAATTGTATTTTATAAATATATCAACCCACAAACGTTTAAAGGTTTTTTGTTCACATCTGTCTCGCGCGCCTTGTTGTTGTTGGTCTGTTCACATCTATCTCGCGTGTCTTGTAGTTCTTGCTCTGTTACGCTGTATTGCGCTCTGTGAAGGTAATTTTTGTTGATTTTCTCTTCTTTTTTTGTAATTTTGTTTTGTGATTTTTATTTTATTTTATTTTATTTTATTCGCAGGGAATTTTTGTTTGCGTCTTCCATGACATCTTCAGGGATCACCAGGCTTCGTCCTCGTTGTTATTGCTCTGTTCACATCTGTCTCACACGTCTTTTAGCTATTGCTCTGTTGCGCTTTGTGACTTTCGTTGTTGCTCTGTTGCGCTCTTTGAAAGTAATTTTTGTTGATTTTCTCTTCTTCTTTTTGTAATTTTGTTTTGTTGATTTTAATTTAATTTAATTTTGTTCGCAGGGAATTTTGGTTTGCGTCTTCCACGATGTCTTCAGGGATCGCGAGGCTTCGTCCTCATTGCGGCTTCATTCGTGAATTTCCAGGTATGTATCTATGTATCTCTGCTTATTTTTTTTTTCAACAAGAAAAATATTTCTGGTTTACATAATGTACCAGCGCAAGTCACTTATAGTAGTTAAAGTACTTACAAAAGTTTCACTTACATTTTCACTTGTTTATTCAAAATCGACAAATTGATTTTCTTACAGTATTCTAGACCTTTACATTAATATGCTGTGAATCTTCTTTCAATTGTAATTTCCAAAATGGATCAAAATAACAAAAACTGACAGAAAAAAACATATATTTTACTATCCTTGCACAGTTCATTTCACTATGACATCGGCTTGCTTATAGATTTCCTTCCTTCCTGTTCTTGTAAAAAACATGCATATTTAGAGGGCCAATTGCTGCAGTTATCAAAGTCACCATTACCACCAGACTTATCACTATCTGCAGGAATAGCAAAAATCTTGTCGATGCCAGGTAGGAAAATTTCTGAACATTCTTTGTCAGTGTTCAACCTATGAACACTATTAGTCTAAATTGCGGTTATCAGAGTCACCATTACCAATAGGCTTATCACTATCTGCAGGAATAACAGAAATATTTCTGATTTCAGGCAGGAAACATTCTGAACATTATTTGTCAATATTCAACCTATGAACACTGTTAGTTTGAATTTCAGTTATCAGAGTCACTATTACCACCAATATTATCACTATCTGCAGGAATAGCAGAAATATTGTCGATGCCAGGCAGGAAACTTTCTGAACATTCTTTGTCAGTGTTCAACCTATGAACACTGTTAGTCTGAATTAGCCCAGGAAAATCTGATAAGAACTCTTTATGCCAAGGTTGGTAATTTATTCCAATCATGGATTGGTGATTTACTCCAAGTGTGTTTGATGTTGAAAGCACATCATCCCTAAGAGAAGACATAAAACTCTTACCTAAACCTTGTAGCGGTTTTATTTCAATATGACCAGTTGTAAGACTCCAAGATGCATCAGAGGACTCTCTAGGATCACAGGCAGGTGTTTTGATATTTGCAGAACATGAAAAAAGTCTTAGGTACATAGATGGGTGGGTTTGGGAATGTGGTTCACATGAAAAGTAACAGGGAATGGATTTAGTGGAAACCTTTTATAAGATCAAGATTGAAACAATGAGAGAGAGAAAAAACCTTTTATATTCAATGTAAAACACATGCATTAACTTATAATTGTGATATTTTCCCTTCTTTCCAACTTAGTCCATCCTTCTAGAAAACTCCCTTTTAATGAAGCAGCTATATCCATAGTGATCCACTGATATTTTTTCACCAACAACTATTCCATTTTGGACTTATATATCTCAAAACTATGCTCATTGAATTTATGCATCTATATATTTAAACCACTCAAATATTTTATTGCACCATAGGAATCATTTCGATATATCTCCCATTTTAATGGGGTCTATCACATTTCGAGGAAAAAACATTAGCCATAAAAGTTTCCCATTGAAACCAAAAGTGATTTGATACAAGCACGGATTTAACTTAGTTAGATCATTCAAATAGTTCTTCAACAAATGAAATATTCTTCTCAAAGCAGCAGTTGTATGTTAACAGTATTTTTATGTGCTTTCAGACTAAACTAAATGTCCAAAAGATTAGTACTAATGGCTGAATGTCATCCATAGTGATGCATCCACGATATTTGTTCTTCATGCTCATTTTTGAACTATATATCTAAACCCATTGATCGTTAAGTGTAATATCTATCTTCAAATTCTTAAATATTTTATTGTTTTATTGGAACATTCAGGATATCTCCCACTTGAGCAAGATTATAATACAGTTGGAGAAAAACTTACATTATCCCATAAATTTTCCCATTGACAAAATGGTTGTTGAACCAAAATGGTTTAACCAAGTATATAGTTAATTGTTGAAATAGATTTTTTTTTTTTTTTTTGAATTGGACTAATTCTATTAAGCAAAAATATGGTACAAGATGAAGATACAATCAAGAGAGACAGTAAACCGGCAACCGGAAATGATAGGACTATCAACCTCGGTTCCGGAGAAAGAGTGAAGCAAGCAAGGAGCAACAACCAATGACTGGAAAGCTAAAAGACTGACCTCTACCCAGAATGGGCAGAAGTCTCAACACGAAGCTTTTTCCCTTTCCTTTTTTTAACTTCAACCCATCCATCCTGGGGCGAATGAGCAACAACAACCTGAAGACTGGGGATCTCCATGGAGGGGCCCTCCTTTTCTGATTCAGAGGAGGAGGTCATATGGACGCGTTTCTGGGCGATGGCTATATCGAAGGAATGCGCCGGTCCATCGGTGGAAAGAACCACAGATTGAGGGGCTTGATCCAATTCAGCATCGCTGGCTTCATCTTCAGAGCTAGAGGATTCAGAATCCACGACTGGAGGTGGAGAGCAAGGAGCCCATCGTTTGGAATTGGGCTTGGAGAGGTGATCCTTTTTCCTTTTTGCCGGGAGAGAAGGGCAGGAAGACCGCAGATGCCCTGTTTGGTGGCAATGGCGGTAGCGGAAGGCAGTATTTTCGTAATCCAGTGTCTGGGTTCAAAACAAGTCGTTTATCTTGAGATTGATTTGGTCTAGAAGTCCCTTGCTTAAATCTAACTCCACACATATTCTGGCATATGTGTAGAGACCATTGTTTTCCCGCCAGTAATCTCCCGTAATGAAACTGCCCAAGGTGTTGCCTATAGCTTTGTAGATTGCAACATGCCATAAGTGGACAGGTAGGTTTGGAAGCCTGATCCATACAGGTGTCCTCGTAATGACTGCAGTTGTTGGATCAAAATCTGGGAACCAAGGAGTTAAGAAGAGCCCTGCAGTTCCCATGAACCAAGGGCCTTCTTCTAAAGCCTTTTCATAATGCTAACTGTCATTAAATAGAACAATGAAGTATCCATTAGAACAGAAACTAACCTTACAATGATGAGTCCAGTTTGCATGAATCCAATCATAAAGGTCCTGAGATCGCGGCCACAGTCCGTTGAATCTGCAAATGATGGCTCTGTCTGCAAATTCTTGAAGTTGATTTGCAGGACCTGCATGAGTGATTTCGACAGTGGGAACTTCCTCTGTCTTGTCAACCAAAAAAGGCTTGGATTTACGGGCTTTCGAGGGTTTGGGGATCTCAGAGTGTACTGCATCTTTGTAAGAGAAAGGAGGAGCAAAGGACGACAGTCCCGCTACACCCCCTCTCAAACGAAGGGTTAACACCAAAGAGCTGTTTCTATTAATGTTGTAAGTAGAGATGGGAAGAAGGTCTTCAAGTTGTTTACCTTGAAAGAGAAGTCTCTGAAGGCCTGAAGGGATCCAAGGATAGTTAGATCCGGTTGAGATCCGGCACCAAATACGAAGGCGGCCTGTAAAAAGGTTTTCTACGAGTAGAAAAATTTGGAGCGAAAAGCAATTAAATTTTGCTACGGATCTGCCCACCCTACGAAGAAGCGAAAAAGCAGACCTCCTTCGAATTTGCTTGGTATAGCACTTTGCCAGCCCATCAATGTCGAAGGTTTCCCGTGTTCCGGCGCAAGGCGTGAGACGAAGGACCCCCGACCATTCCTCTTGGCGACGTGGCATCTGGAGAGAGACATCAAAATGGTGTTGGAAAAAAGAAGACATGACTGGCACGCAGCCAATCACAAAGTAATCATGAAATGCCTTGTAACTGCACTGGCAGTAGCTTTCTTCGAATGAGGTCGAAAGCGAAAGCCATGTTGGCGTCCAGTGGGTGAGTGCGCGTGCGAGAATCGGGGTGAAGTCATCCGAGATACGACCCTCGCATGGGGGGAAAGACTTTCCGCAGACCTTTTCTGCCCCAAATAGAGGGCGGCGATAACTGCCGCCTTGAGAGAAGCTGGAAACGAGGTTCGCCTTCATCCCAGAGAGCCTCCCTAAAGCATCCTCCACAGTCAACCACCGAGGAAGATTCCAAACCAGGAAATGACAACATAGATGAGCAGATGGTGAGAGATGAGTTAAGCGGCGCCTCTGCCCCTACCTCCACCACACAAGACTCCAGATCTCCATCCTGCAATGGGTTATCGACCATCCTCAGCAGCGCTATGCATCCATTGCTGGTTGGTGAAGGCCGAGAACTCTCCCCCAATGCCTTCTCGAACGATCGGCGACATCAAAACCACTGGAACCCTGAGTCCAAAAGAAAAGCGCTACGCGGGAAACCCATATTCCCTCACCCTCGTTTCAAATAGATTCTTAATAAAATAAAAAAATATTCAATGTAAAAACACATGCATTAACATATAATTGTCATTTTCCTTTCTTTCAACTTAGTGGACATCTTCTGAAAAATCCTTTAATGAGGCAAATATATCCATAGTGATCCTTGATATTTGTTCACAAACAACTATTCCATTTAGACTTTATATCTCATAATATATTCGTTGTATCTTATATTTTTAAACTACTTGAAACTATTTTATTACACCATAGGAATCATTTTGATATATCTCCCATTTTAATGGGGTTTATCACATTTCGAGAAAAACACATTAGCCATTAAAGTTTCCCATTGAAACCAAAAGTAATTTGATACAAAAAAGAAAAAACACATTAGCCATAAAAGTTTCCCATTGAAACCAAAAGTGATTTGATACAAAACACATGTTTTAACCAAGTATATAGTTAATTGTTTCAAATAGATTCTTAATAAAATGAAAAAAATTCAATGTAAAACACATGAATTAACATATAATTGTTATATTTTCCCTTCTTTCCAACTTAGTGGACATCCTTCTAGAAAAATCCCTTTTAATGAAGCAGATATATCCATAATGATCCACTGATATTTGTTCACAAACAACTATTCCATTTTGGACTTTTATATCTCAAAACTATGCTCATTGAATTTATGCATCTATATTTTTAAACTACTTGAAACTATTTTATTACACCATAGGAATCATTTCGATATATCTCCCATTTTAATGGGGTCTATCACATTTCAAGAAAAACACATTAGCCATAAAAGTTTCCCATTGAAACCAAAAGTAATTTGATACAAAACATAGGTTTTAACCTTATATAGTTAATTGTTTCAAATATATTCTTAATAAAATGAAAAATATTCAATGTAAAACACATGCACATTAACATATAATTGTGATATTTTCCCTTCTTTCCAACTTAGTGGACATCCTTCTAGAAAAATCCCTTTTAATGAAGCAGATATATCCATATTGATCCACTGATATTTGTTCACCAACAACTATTCCATTTTGGACTTATATATCTCAAAACTATGCTCATTGAATTTATGCATCTATATCTTTAAACTACTCAACTATTTTATTTCACCATAGGAATCAATTCGATATATCTCCCATTTTAATGGGTCTATCACATTTCGAGAAAAACACATTAGCCATAAAAGTTTCCCATTGAAACCAAAAGTAATTTGATACAAAACATAGGTTTTAACCTTATATAGTTAATTGTTTCAAATAGATTCTTAATAAAATGAAAAATATTCAATGTAAAACACATGCATTAACATATAATTGTGATATTTTCTCTTCTTTCCAACTTAGTGGACATCCTTCTAGAAAAATCCCTTTTAATGAAGCAGATATATCCATAGTGATCCACTGATATTTTTTCACCAACAACTATTGCATTTTGGACTTGTATATCTCAAAACTATGCTCATTGAATTTATGCATCTATATCTTTAAACTACTTGAAACTATTTTATTACACCATAGGAATCATTCCGATATATCTCCCATTTTAATGGGGTGTATCACATTTTGAGAAAAACACATTAGCCATAAAAGTTTCCCATTGAAACCAAAAGTGATTTGATACAAAACATAGGTTTTAACCAAGTATATAGTTAATTGTTTGAAATATATTCTTAATAAAATAAAAAATATTCAATGTAAAACACATACACATTAACATATAATTGTGACATTTTCTCTTCTTTCCAACTTAGTGGAAATCCTTCTAGAAAAATCCCTTTTAATGAAGCAGATATATCCATAGTGATCCACTGATATTTGTTCACCAACAAATATTTCATTTTGTACTTATATATCTCAAAACTATTCTCATTTTTTCCCAAAAACGTTTTTTTGGGGAACTACCCCTGAACACCTGTGTGTGGGGAATTTTTCGTCTATATGAAACCCTAAAGTGGGGGTCCTTTCCACCCATTTAATGCCCACCACTATGCTTAGAAAAATATATAGTGCATGGGGTTATTCACATAAAGAATATAACACATACCAAACATCCAATAATTCTCCTTAATGTGACCATCAATGTTGCAATGGTTAGAATTATTTCTACTACCCTTGCATGGATGTGTAGTGGCTATTTTATTCTTATCCTCCTATTTCCATTTCTTATTCCCCTCCTTCAAAGCTTCTTGGTGCTATTTTTTCTTCAAACCACTGAAGTGCCATTTATTTTGGCCTAGATGGTTTCTAGATAATGTGCGTATACACATGGCTCATACATTATCCTTAGCTTGGAAAGAGTCACTTGTTTTTGTAGATGGTTATATAGACCCCATATACTTAAGGAGTACATTTGGGCCCTTGGGAAATATATCCAATAATATGACCATATTTTTGAACTTAGTACACTCTTATACACCCTTATGTCTATGTAAAGTAGTGTGAGTGATTCCACGGGTCCTCTACACACTTCATAGGGTATAATTGGGATAGGTAGTGTTAACTTCTATAATTTCTATAGGCAGAGTCTATAAAGGGCCAGGTAGCTTCTGGATCTCATCTTTTATGAAAGGTGACATATCCAGTAAATGCCCCTACAGTCAATCTTTGGAATAGATCTAAATAGAAGTTCTTCATTTTAATATCCATAAAACACAACCACTTTAAGGCAAATTGTGTACATGTGTCATTTCTCCCATAAATTCTTAGGCAAAGTTTTTAAAGCATACATTTCATGTTGACTTTCTCCCATTAACTTTAAAGCATTTTTTTTGTAAGTGCATAAAATAACTTTGCAAACCATGTAAATGTCACTTCTCTCAAGCTTTAAGGCCTAAAAATTGAACCTAAAGTGGCTGGACTCTCATAGGATTTTGAAATTCCATAGGATTTTAGTCTCTCTGTTGAGTGTTAACTTCTACAAGTTCTAAATGCAGAGTCTGTAAAAGGCTAGGCAACCTCTAGATCTCATATTTTCTCAAAGGTGACATATCCAGTAAATGCCCCTACAGTCAATCTCTGTAATAGATCTAAATAGAAGTTCTTCATTTTAATATCCATAAACCTTAACCACTTTAAGGAAAACTGTGTACATGTGTCATTTCTCCCATAAATTCTTAGGAAAAGTTTTTAAACCATACATGTCATGTTGGCTTTCTCCCATTAAATTTAAAGCATGTTTTTTGTAAGTGCATAAAATAATTTTGCAAACCATGTAAATGTTATTTCTCTCAAGCTTTAAGGCCTAAAAATTGAACCTAAAGTGGTTGAACTCTCATAGGATTTTGAACTTCCATAGGATTTTAGCCTGTCTGTTGAGTGTTAACTTCTACAAGTTCTAAAGGCAGAGTCTGTAAAGAGCTAGGTAGCCTCTGAATCTCATCTTTTCTCAAAGGTGACATATCCAGTAAATGCCCTTATAGTCAATCTCTGTAACAGAGCTAAATATAAGTTCTTAATTTTCATATCCATAAACCACTACCACTCTAAGGCAAACCTTGTACATGTGTCATTTCTCCCTTCTCCCATAAAATTTTAGGCAAACTTTAAGGCATGTGTCATTTCTATTCCATTTCTCCCACAAACTCATAAAAGTGTGACTTTTGACATAACTAGTTGTTTAGTAAGTGCATAAAATTCATTTCTCCCACAAACTAAAGGCTTCCTCCCATTAATTATAGATGTGAATTCTACCATAAAATTTTTAAGTCAAACTTTAAGATAAACCATGCACATGTCATTTATCTCATGCACATGTGTCATTTCTACCATGCATTTGCAATAAATGTCAATTTAATATATATTTTTATTGAATTTGTTTTTTTCCAGGGATTAAAAAGCCACTAAATATGGTTGAAAAATGGAAATTATGAATAGATGTTTCTTGCTATCCCAATCCAGGGAAAGCAGTGATTACATATGTGCTTTCCAATATTGCGACTAGCAAAGTCGTCCAAAGGAAAATGAATATACTGAGAAGAACAACAAACAACGAGGCATATTATATTGGATTGATAGAAGGCTTGAGAAGAGCTATGGAGTATGGATCAAATGGAATTGTAGTTTTCACCAATTTTGAACTTGTGTGCAACCAGATGAATGGCGTGTACCAAGTTAAGAAGAAGAGGCTAAAAGAACTCCATGGAATAGCAAACAATATTGTTAGCCAATTTCAATTTTTTAGTATAAGACACTGTACAAATGTGAATAATATGTCTATTGATTTATTGCGTGGGGAAATGCCAATTCAGGATTCATCTATCAAAGATGAATTAATAGATAAATTAGAATTATACGAGGAAATGCCAATGCAAGATTCATCTCTCAAAGATGAATTAGTTTTGAGACGCTCTTCTTCAAAAATTCAAGATTCATCTCTCAAAGATGAATTAGTTTTGAGACGCTCTTCTTCAAAAATTCAAGATTCATCTCTCAAAGATTAATTAGTGTTGAGACACTCTCCTTCAAAATTTATTGGTGGACATTGTAACATATCTTGGATATGTGTGTGTTTTGTACTTATAAATGCGTCTTTTTTAATGACCATGTGCTTTTTTCAATTATATACCAAGTGTGCTCCCACCACACCATGTAAAGCACAACTTGGTAAACTTCACATTTGTAACAAGTGGTGAATTTCACATTTTTATAAAATTAAAATGCGGAGACTTCAACAAATTTTTGTTTAAATGGAGTTTCACTTCTTTTTTAGTGACAATGTGTTTTTTTCAATTTTATACCAAGTGTGCTCCCACCATGTAAAGTGCAATTTGGTGAACTTAACATTTTTATAAGTTTTTTTGCTTAAATTGAGTTTCACACATCAATTAGTGCTTTGAAAGTTGTGTTTTACATAATTTGTGTACACACTAAATTACATTAATTTTCTGAAATTTATTTTGAATTTATTTTAAATTAGTCATTTAAATAAATAATTGTAAATGTCCATTGTATATATATATATATATATATATATATATATATCATGGAGGATGAACGACAAAGATCGACAAAATCCCATATCTATACGAGAGGGGGGGATCAGGGATCGAGGGATGTTCATGGTATTTAAATATAATCTTAAATCTCCATACATATACATACATGTGTGTACATATGGAATTGATTTTTTATCGACTTTGTGAGTTAAATTAGTTGTTAATAAGTTTCATTTTTTATATTTTAGTTGCTAAGAGGAGAAGGGTCTCTACTCCATCAATGGAGCATGCCCATGGTTCACCCAGTCATGGTATGGTTCACGCAATTTAATCAATGAATATGTACATGTATTTATATGTATGAATGTATTTTTCAATTGATTATAAATTCATATTTGTTTATGAAGCTTCTCTCTCGTCTCGAGAGGTTGGTGGTGGTTCAAATCCCCTTAGAGGGCCATCAATAAGTGCTAGCAGGTTGCGTGAAGATGGTGATATTTATTCCCCTGGAGGCCAATCAACAGATGGTCGTGTTGGTTCTCAGCAGGGTCATTCTGGTTCTCAACATTCTCAGAGTGGGCAAGATGCTAGCCAACCACATCGAGGTTGCCATCAATTTGAATATTTTTTTCATTCAATTTGTAAAAATTTGTTTACATGTGTTTTTCTAATATAAAAAATTTTATATATTGATGCAGAGGCTGAAAATGCTCCAAATGTTGGTAAAAAAAAATGTAGGGTAGAACACTTCATTCAAGAAGAAGGTTGTCCACCCACCATGACTTATCCGACTGACATTTCCGATATACCGTGGGAAAGAAACATGCAGCAATGCACCTTAGAAAGGTGTCAACATCTTCATGCAAAATTGCAAAGAGATCTTGTGTCTTTGACTCTACCTGCTGAGAGTCGACAAAGCTTGGAAATAGTTACACATTCTTTAGGCCAACTAGTAGATGTGTACCAAAAGCTTGGGCCAACCACGGATACTTTTGTGGATGTCATGAGAAAAATAAAGGAAACAGTGATGGGTTCTGATAAATGGAAGGTTGTTAAAGAAAGAGTTACAACAAAAATGGCAAAGTCTACGTTTAATTTCAAAGTAGGGCCGAAAAGAAAGATGCTGAAGGTGCAATATTTCAAGCACCCTGATATAGCTCACTATTTTTATGATAGACACCTTGCAGCTTATGGAAGACTCCCATGGAACGATGTGGTTCCCCTTTATTTTTCAAAATTATTTTATGCAGAATTATTTTTGCAAATGAAACCCAATTACAATGACCTTCCCTCTAAATTTTTTGGTCTTGGTAAAAGGTCGATTGTGTGACCGTATGGGCGCTAGGAATGATGCTATGTTGCCTCGTCCTGAGCCACCATTGGTTAGTCAACCTATTCGTAACGAAACTTTGCAGTCGGAGATGGAAGCCACTTCTAAAATTAGTCGAGAAGAAAGGGATGCCATCATAGAAAATGTTCACAGTGGATTGGGTGGAGTCGATGTTTTTCTGAATCGACAAAGAGCACGTGAGAATGCATGCGACAATTTTTTGTATTATACAGATGAAGAGATTGACAACATGAGTGTTGAAGATCTCAAAACATATGCAAAGAATTTCCGCAATGGTTGGCATGACCTAATTGTTCATGAGGAAGAGGGCATGGGAACAGTATGTGTTAATGGTTAGGGTTCAATTATTTTAACACATGTACAATTTGTAATAAATACATATATATACATACATTTATTTGTATACATTAATCTAACAAAAATGTATCATTATATATGTTAACGCCATTTGCAGTTGTCACGCTTGATGAATGATGAAAATGTTAATATCACGTTCGGAGCCTCTAGTTCAAACAATCAAGATGGGTCTCACCATCAAGATATGTTGGCAAATGTTAGTTTTTTTAAGTGATATTTTTAAAATAAATAATTGTGCACAAATGTACATGTACATATATATAATAAAATGTTTTAACATATTCTGATTCTGTCTGATGTTTTTGGGATGGTGGTACCTTCTTCTTCCTTGGGAGATGTACCTTCTACTTCCTTAGGAGATGTGCCAGATCCACAACAACAAGTATGGACAATTTTTCACTTTTAAAATTTATGTTTTTAAGTTATATATTCCACCTCAAAAAATTCCATTAAAAAATGAGATATATCTATATCTTGAGTTATTTTAAATTTTTTGAATTTTAGGTTTTTGGAGATTTTCTTTTGGAGCCTCTCTTAGGAGATGTGCCAAATCCACCAGTAGAAGTATTCAATTTTTCACTTAAATATATATGTTTTTAAGTTATAATTTATAAATTGAAGTTTAAAAGTTTTATTATAAATTGAGATCTTGATCTTGAGTTATTTTATACTTCTAAATTTTTTGAATTTTAGGTTTCTATAGAGGATTTCTTTTCTCCACGGACTCTAGTGATGGAGATAGGAACATCCACACCATTTCAACCATTTGAACAAGTTGTCTAACTTTTTTTTTAATACTATTGAAAATAAGTTTATATATAAGCATTTTCATTTGAAAATTTTTAATATATATATATATATATATAACTGTACATGTATATTGTACAGTTTATTGTTGGAGATGTTCTCATGGGGGAAGTTGTAGTGGACAAGCAACAAATGGAGAGGGAACCTTATCAAGTATTGCATAGTTTTTTTTTACATTTTGTTTTTTACATGAAGTTCTATATATTCTCACTCAATTTTAAAACATCAAATTTTAATGTTTGTACACATTGTGTACAGGTTCCCCATGCTTCACAGGATAGCTCAAGGATTGTGACTTTGCTGGGAAAGACACTACATCCATCTGTATTTGATGGATGATGCACATGCACATGTGCAACATTATATTTTCAATAGATTTAGTCTTAAATTTACTTTTTTATATATATTCTTATCTAGATGCAGTCATATATAACTTGATACTTGATACTTGTGAGATCTACAAATTTTGGACATATTTTATGTGAACTACATTTGGTACATGTGAATGTGATATATAATGTTTTTAAAACTTAAGTTTTGGATGGTTGAACTACATTTGGCATATGAAGTAATGTTACAGTGTTATATATAATTTGTTTTGCTTTTAAAATCAAGTTTTGGATGGTTGAACTACATTTGGCATGTGATGTGAAGTAATGTTGTGTTAAATAATTTGTTTTGTTTTTAAAGTGTTATGGTTGAACTACATTTGGCATGTGAAGTAATGTTACTTGATACTTGATACTTGTGATCTATAATGTTTTGTTTTTAAAACTCAAGTTTTGATACTTGTGATCTATAATGTTTTGTTTTTAAAATTTTTTGATACTTGTGATCTATAATGTTTTGTTTTTATAACTCAAGTTTTGGATGGTTGAACTACATTTGGCATGTGAAGTAATGTTGTGTTATAATTTGTTTTGTTTTTAAAACTTAAGTTTTGGATGGTCAAGAACTACATTTGGCATGTGAAGTAATGTTGTGATCTATATTAATGTTTTTCTTTTGAAAAACTCAAGTTTTGGATGGTTGAACTACATTTGGCATGTGAAGTAATGTTGTGTTATAATTTGTTTTGTTTTTTAAAACTTAAGGTTTGGATGGTTGAACTACATTTGGCATGTGAAGTAATGTTGTGATCTATATTAATGTTTTGCTTTTGAACTACATTTGGCATGTGAAGTAATTTTGTGTTATAATTTGTTTTGTTTTTAGAACTTAAGTTTTGGATGGTTGAACTACATTTGGCATGTGAAGTAATGTTGTGATCTATAATTTTTTGTGAAATTAAAACTTAAGTTTTGGATGGTTGATATACATTTGGCATGTGATATAATGTTAAATGTTTTTATTGGATAGTTGAACTACAATTGGCATGGCATGTGAAGTAATGTTATGATATAATCAAAAAGTTTTTAAAACTCAAGTTTTGGATGGTTGAACTACATTTGGCATGTGATTATGATATTATGTTTTGTTTTTAAAATTCAAGTCATCATTTTCCAAACAAAAAAAAATTCACATGAACATATGTACTTGTAAAAATGATTTTACACATGTTTGAATATATATGTTAAAACGATTGAAGTACAATATATATATATAAACAATCATAAGATTCTAGGTCTTGTTAGATGTATTAAAAACAATCATAAAATTTTAAAAATGGAATCTATAATGTATATATATCCAGTACGTGCAACATTTTTCATCAATGCACATAGAAAAACTACTTTCAGTTAATTGCATTATAGAACATATATATTTAGTACGTGATATATTTTTCATCAATGCACATAGTAAAACTACTTGAACAGTTAATTGCATTCTAGAACACACACACACACACACACACACACACATATTATATATGCAACATTTTTCATCAATGCATGTATAGAAAAGCTACTTTCAGTTGATACTAGTGTGCATCTACCAAAACAATTTGTACATGGGCAAACACTTACACATAAAACATAACAAGGCAGCTCAATTTTTAGTTGAGTTATAGAAGTTCTAAAACGTGAATACAAAGAGAAGAAATCGTTGGGCAGTTCAATAAAAAAAATTCCAATGGAATGCCATCTTCAATGATCTGTTCATGATTGGATTTTGACATTTTCCATTTCTTAATTTTCATTTTTTTTCTTTGATTGAACCTCTATCAACTTTATGTGTGCTACACGCGACAATTGACTATATTGACAACTTATTACATTAGGTTCATAGTCTTCAAAGTAAAAAAAATCCCCACTTTGATTAGTTTGTTTGAAAAAATAACCTTTCAGTATAATAGATCCTCTTTCATATGGAACTCGTGATCATTATAGTTTTCTAACAATTTCATTTTTCGTTCAGTGCAACGCATCAAATAATACTTCACATTTTCATCATTGTCAGTAGGTGCAATTACATCAAAAACATCTCCTGCATAATAAAACAAACTTAACAAACTTATGTATTTAAATTTATTTCTAGATCTTTATCATTTGAAAGCAATTCAAATGTTATCTTCTCTAACAAGATAAAAAAATCGATCACCATCAAATAATATTGTAGTCTCCTCTGATTGCATTTCTTCAAACATTGCAACAGACATTTTCCCCTTTGTATTTAGCTCTGTATGTTTCCAATCTTTTACATACATTTTGTTTTCACAAACGTCATTGGATTTTGTGTTGTCTATGAAAACATGACAAAAAAAAGAATATTTTCTTTTATCCAATGCAAACACATTTCTGGACAACTTTGTTTTAACTGAATGCAATTTTCGAGTCTCTTTTATTGTTTAAATGTCATTTCCAATTGATCTATCTACATCTTCGATCCCAATATGCCAAAAAAACCTTTATATGGAAAAATCAAAGAAGAATGTAAATATGATATCAAAATACCATCAGTGATAATCATTGTGATAAATGTACATTGTTTAAAATTAGATATCCAATAAAAAATAAATTGAATGTACCTTCACACTTCCCTTGATCGGTTAGTCTCATGGCTTAGAGCAGTGATGCACCATTGAACAACTTCTTTAGCATCTACAAGTCAGCTTGCAGAGGAGTTCATTTGATATCTTCGAAGTGCTCATTTTATGCATCCCCCTGCACCGTCATGTTCTCCTTTTCCATGATCAGTCTCAAAGAAATTCCAACAATGTTTAATGTAGGTTTTCTTATGAAGACAACACAACCAAAAGAATGATCGTGCAGATTTGAATTGACCTGTGCATCCATCTAACCATATCCAATGTTCATTAAATGTTATTCCACGACTTTTCAAGAAGTCATAAATCTTTCCGAAATAGTGTTGTACAAAATATGTATCATGTGTATGATCGTCACTGATATAAAAGTGATATTATTTAATAACATGTTGATTTTCACTTGTGCTTTCTATATGATTGATGTTTTTTTCAGCATGTCTATATAAAACATGAACGAGCTTGGAGACTTGGTCAGAATGATAGTATTCACTCTGAATTTATTTTTGTGGAACAAATGTGTAGTTTTCTGCAAAATCAATTACTGACAAAATGGTCCCTGGTGGAAAAAATTCACGGAATTTTTTCAATTGAAAGTCTTGCCATTGAGCTCTATGGGAATGCTTGGTGTATTTATAAATTTCTGCCTCAAACTTTCTCAAAAATTCTATCACAAAAATTTATTCTTCTTGTAATTCAATTCTTTTAACACTATTTGTACCTTGAATCGATGTATGGATATATTCATATCTCTTCCATTTCACTTTCATGTTAGACAATGATTGATCATTTATGTCAATACGATATTTGTTTTGAAATTTAGTCAAATTTCCACAATCATCGCATTTTTTACCACCAACACATTTCTTTTCGTAAAATAGTTCATCCCTTTGTCTTTTGCATAGAATTTGAGATATGAAATCAGGGATAATGGAAGGAGGTGAATCTTTCCAAAATTTTCTATCAAAATTAAGGAATGTGTCATAATATAACTCAAATTCCACATGATAACGACAACAATAAGTGTCGCATACGGTGATAGGTTTTACATACCATGGTTTGTGTTGAACAAAAGCACTGATTGAGACATTAATTTCACGATTCTCTTCTTTGAACTTGTTGAAAAACTCTATCTGAGTGGTTTCTAAGAAATGTTTTTCATGTTCTTCGTACTGATTTCGTGTTATTCTTCTTCGCATCACATCCTTTGCATTTGGCGAAACGTGTGAATTTTTCATTCCAATATTCATATATTATTTTTTTAACATTTTCTCCAAGTCTATCTTTGTATGGTTGCCTACAAATAGCTCTCCAACAAGCGAGTTCATCATTTACATCTATTTGCAACCGAAATTTCCGATGTTTGTGCAAAGTTTTTCGTGAGGTTCCTAATGCTCGTGCCATAGATTTTACCAAGCGATTCTCTTTAGTACTTGATGAAACCACTGCCATATGTATTGCTCTATGTACAACTGAAACATTTTTTTGTCTAGATATTTTAATTGAATTTATAGCACTATTTATATTTTGTATCACATTTTCCTTCATTTTTTTTTATCTTTGGTTGATTTTCGAATATCCAATAAATTCGTATTTTCTTTTAATTTCCTTAATTATACGAGACCTTTCAACATTTGGACTTGAACTGTCACATTTTCCTTTATGAAATACTTCTCAAAAATGCGGTTAACACGATATCGTATATAATGGTCAGCTTTTTTATCTCCATATGTGTGAGTGTCAACATTTTCTAACATCTCATCATCGACATTGATTTCATCTGTACATATTCGAATGAATAGTACATAATAAGTTTACATATTCAATAAATAACTAAATTAATAAATATGTATAATTTCAATAATATGTGCATGTGTTCAACATATATATATATATATATATATATACCTTGTGATTCAATTTCTTCACTTGAATTTCTTTCAACATTTTCACCATCTTCAATCATTGGTTCAATATCTCTTTCACTTTCTCTTTCAAAATTTTGTATCTCATCATTAATGTTTTGAGGAATATCTCTCTCTGTTTACATTGCAAAATATTTTTCAAATTAGTTCATCAAATAAAAATTAAGCTTCACATTTTACACTAGGAAAATTTTAAATATATCAAATTCATAATATTTACATTTACATACCTGCTTCAACTTCTAGTTGAGGTTGATTTTCCCCTTCAATATTTGAGAGTGCTTCTCTATTTATTTTGCGAGATTCTTTCGTCTCTTCTCTACGTTCCTCGGGGTCTCTTTTTCGATCATATTTTCTCGTACAATTTCTTTGATTTCCCATGATAATAGAGTATGAAGTTCAAAAAATTCCCTTAAAAAATTTAGACAAAAACTCAATTATAAAAAACATCACAAAATATTTAATTTAAAAAAAAAAATCATTTTAAAATTTTTGCAAAAAATACATAGTTCAATCCAAAACACTTACTTTAAAAAATCCGAGAAAAAAATGTCTTATAAAAGTGAAACGAAGCTCAAAATATTTCCTTTCAAGTCCTACAAAAAAATTTCATTTAAAAGATTAGACAAAAGCTCGTTTTAAAAAATCATTATAAAAAATTTGCTTCAACCCAAAACACGTACTCTACAAAAATGTCACTTCAAAGAATGCCTCCAAAAAATTTCCATTGAAAATTAATTCCAACTTCTTAAAAAATGGCACTTTAAAAAATACTTCAAAAAAGCCTCTAAAAATATATCACTTTAAAAAATACTTCCATAAAATGTCCTTTGAACATTAAGCCTAAAAAGAGCCCTTTTGAAATTAAGCCTAAAAAGAGTCATTTGAAAATTAAGCCTAAAACCTCTAAAAACAATGAAAATTACGATCAAATCCATACCTTCAAAACCAATGAAAATTAAGCCCAAATCCATACCTTAAAAAAAAATGAAGCCCAAAAAACATCCAAAAAATGTATCACATACCTCCAAGAAATTTTGTTCGAATGTACCTCCAAGAAAAGTCCTTAAACCCAAAACAATCCTTTGCAAAAATCTCCTTTGAATGTACCTCCAAGAAAAGTCCTTAAACCCAAAACAATTCTTTGCAAAATTAGACCAATACCTTTGTAAACATACCTTCAAAAACAATGAAAATTAAGCCCAAATCCATACCTTCAAAAAAAATGAAGCTCAAAAAATATCCAAAAATAGTATCACATACCTCCAAGAAATGTCCTTTGAATGTACCTCCAAGAAAAGTCCTTAAACCCAAAAAAATCCTTTGCAAAAAAGTCCTTTGAATGTACTTCTAAGAAGAGTCCTTAAACACAAAACAATTCTTCACAAAATCAGACCAATACCTTTGTAAAATCAGACCAAATGTGCCAAAATATGCGAAAATAATGAATGTTTTCATTGCCGCGAAATGTTTTTTTGGAGGGGCTTCATGATATTTTCTGGTCGATGGAAATTCGGGTAAAATTTTGTCCGAACTTGTATAAAAAAATTTGGTTGAACTTTTATGTCATTAGACTTACGGGCCGTTGACGCAAAAAAGTATTCGGCCAAACTTTTTTTAAGAGTTCAGCTGAACTAGCACATCAACAATTACGCAGAGCCAAGATTTGAATACATATCTTCAACTCTGGACTGATTAAACTCCATGAAACATTCTGAATTAACTGTCGGAACCAAGACAAGCATTTTCAGAATTCAATCTACTTTCAGGAAATATAACTTTTATGGAATTTCATAAATATTTACTAATTTTAATTAATTTTGTAATAAAACGTGTGCAAACAATTTTTGAAGGTCATTATGATTCAGTGAAATCATAATTCAGTATCTTCCAAAATACACTGTAAAAAAAATTTAAAAAATTATGGTGCATTACATTGGTTCGTCTTCTGTAATGAGTAGTTTTTAGATTTTTAGTTTATAACTTATATGTTAAGAAATTTCGTGCATCGCGAAACATATTCAAAATATGCAGTTTTTTCATATTGGACCAGTTCAAAAAATTCTAGTAATTATGATATGCATCCGTTGGCTTTGTAAATATAATGAAACCAAAGTAGACTCTGTCTAGATTGTTGTAACACATTTTGTTTCTCAAAAACACAAAGTTTCAAAGAATACAATAGTGCATATTAACATAACTTCTTATGAATCCTTTGATTGTTAAAAAACACACACTCAAAGAAATGCTAAGTTGACATATCAAATGTGTATAAAAAAAAATCCAAAAAATAAGTAATAGAAAGCTAATAAAATTTCTAACAACTACTATTTTTATCGCAAAATGAAATTCTAAATAGAAAAATTGTTTTGGCTTACAGAAAGTTGAAGAACAGGAAAAAATGAAAGTTTTTTCTCAAAAAAGAGAAAAAGGTGTAACCCAACTTCACATTTTCACCCCATATTATTAGATCGGGTGAATCCAAGATATACATGCATATTGTATAATTTCTACATGGTTTCGGAGCACAAGAAATTGCAGAAGTGAAGCAGGAGTTGAGTTTGTGACTGGATAGAATTCAAACTTGCAGAAAGACTTTCTTGGTGCTACAGGTGATTCAAGATCGAAATAGATTTCAATGGATTGAGGTTAGAGTATGCACTCGAGGGCAGCTCGAACTACATTTCATGGAAGGACGGGATTGAGGCAGTACTCGAAGACAATTAATTGAAGGAATTCATTAACAAAGATGTTCCTAAGCTAGATGCTACAGATGCTGCAAATCTTGATGCATGCCAAAAGAAAGTGGCAAGCGCAAGTAGGATCATGTTGGAGGGAGTCAAGACCACATTGTCTCAAGCCTCCATGGGAAAGCCACACCATATGCTATGTGGAAGGCTTTGACGGATTTATTCCAAAGCAGCAGCGACCATAGGAAATTCGCGCTCAAAGATAAACTCAGGAAGATCAAGATGGAAAAGAATGACACTATTCTGGTTTACTTAACAAAGTTTGCCTAATGTCAGGATCAACTTGGGAGTGTAGGAATAACTGTCGTCAATGATGATTTGGTGAGTTTGGCTCTCCTAGGGCTTACTAAGAGTTGGCATAGTTATGAAGACTTTGTTAACGAGCGGGAAAAATTGTCGGATTGGGAACGACTGTGGTCGGATCTGATGCAGGAGGAGTTCAAGCGGAACACCAGAGATGGATCTTCATCAAAGCATGATGATGAAGAGGATTCTGCTTTGGATGCAAGGCTAATAAGGGGAAGGGGAATAAATTCCATTCTAAATCTGAGGCCAGTGAAGATGGCAAGGATCACAACATGTCCAAAGTGAAGAGTTTTCAATGTCACGAGCATGGACATATTGCCACAAACTGTCCACAAAAGAAGAAGAGGAACAAGAAGGCTGTTGGATCTGTAGCTGGTGAGGCCCTTGCCTTATCATTTGAGCTTGACTTCTCATTGATCACATGCATGGTGTCAAGTGCATTGGGATCAAGGTGGTACTTGGATAGTGGTGCTTCCTTTCACATGACGGGAGATAAGGAAATTTTTAGTAACTTGGAGAAGAAGTATATCCAAATGCATATTGAATTGGGCGATGAAGGATGGTACAGTACTATCGGGATTGGTACCATTACCTTTCAGAGGGCATTAGGTAAACTCTTTCAATTAAAAATGTAATGCATGTACCAGGTTTGAAGAAAAATTTAGTCTCAGTTGCAATGTTAGAGGATAGAGGCTATGATGTTGTTTTAAGTGAAGGAAAAGTTTTCTTGTGACACAAAGCAACAAGGAAATCCAAGAAGATTTGGATTCAAGTTAAGAATATCTATAGACTTGATGTAGATGTGATTTCTACAGAGCTTCCTACCATTGGGAAGTGTGAGAAAGTCATGCAATTGACGTTTGAGAGGGAGATGGATTTGCATGCAGGTGAGAATGAACCTCAAGGTGTGGAGCAACCACATGCAAAGGATCATGGAGTTGGAGCAAATACTCATGTAGAGAAATTTTGAGCCAGATGGGCAGAGGGAGTGCATGCAGCTATACCACCAGGTATGAGATGGGGTGACATGGATGATTAATCCCAAGAAGAAATTTTGGGCAGGATTCATTGAGATGGTGTGGGTCTCATGAAACGAACCTGGATACGAGGAGCCCACAGTACAGCAGTAGCAGGATCAGTTGGATATATACAGTCAGATGTTGGGAGGACATGAAATTAAAGTGACAGTGTCAGATACCGGAGAACAGATTAGAGTTGGCAACAAGTGTAGAGTGCATGGATGCAGATGTCAACAACACAGAGGATACAATAGACAAGTCAAAAGACTTTGATGAAATATGAATTATACTAATTCAGGTGTTTGGAGGCTATTCAGTTTCAGAAGTGTTGCATGTAAAGGTTGCATATGCGATAAACACTAGTGAAGTGTTGAATGTGTGAGAAACATTGGAGAAGTGTTGCATGCATGAGTTGCATGTCGCATGCAAGGACATTCCTTTCTTGTTGAGAGGGAGTGTTGAAGTTTGCAAAAATAAATAATGAAATTGGCATTCGGAAACAACATCCATGATCCTAGTGAAAATTAAGCACCTAGACTAGGGTGTGGCCCATAGAGGCTATTTTTAGGTGCATGTCTATTTTTATTATCCCTTAATTTAGATGGACATTAAACTATAATCTATTCTCAATGAGAACTTGAAAATAGTTAGCTGAAGTGGAAAATCAGTTAGCTAGGTGAATTTCAAGTTAGAGGTTGGTTGGTGGGACATGCAAAATGATTCTAGTTGTAACAGAGTGATTCTAGTTGTAACGGAGTTGGAAGTGCAGTGGTGCATGAGTTTGTGCAGGTGGTAAATAGTTTAACTCAGTTAAGTGAGTTAAACTCAGTTGTGCTAGTTGTAACTGAAGATACAAGTAGTGAGAGATCAAATGAATTAAATATTAATTAATTCACATGTAGTGATCTCACATGCAACCGATGTTTTTACTATTATTAGTTGCATGCATGTCAAACATAGTGGATACCCAATTGAGTTCTAGGTGAAAGGGAAGTTGGCTATCAGTTGTGACATTATCCGCTTTCACACATGAAAGAACACAAACATTGGATGTGCCCATGATACTTTCACAGTCAAGGCAGACAAGAAGGCATCAATTCAGGGATTGCTTTCAGCAGGGATTGCGCAGTAAAGGCAGGTTGCCTGGAGACGGTAAATTGGCTAAGGGATTTTCTAATTTTTGTATGACTGTGTGAGAAAATTAGCTGATGTACTGAGGGCATTTGTGAGAAGAGTTTTGTATGTAATTGTTTCATGATCCATGATATAATATATAATAGAAGATAGTGGGGTTTTTTAGCTGTAAGCTTTCCCTAGGAAATTATATGTGTTGTGTGTGATTGATCTTTCTTCATGCTTATGTGATTGGCGATTGTGTTTTTAATTCCGCAAAGATTTGTAGAAGTGATTCAGTATTTAACTTTAACATATTATTAGATAAGGCGAATCCAAAATATACATGCATATTGTATAATTTCTACAATTGAAAGATAATAGGAATTTGAGTTTCTATATATCTTGTAAAGAATGTAATAGGAGGTTAAATTTAAAGAAAAAGTTACACTAACATAAAGTAACAGTAACATAATTGTCCCATAACAATGACATATATAAATGGTGGTATATTTCGTCTTCCTGCTCCCTTCTCATCCTAGGCTTTACTATATGACGTTTGAGAAGTGGAGAAAGTACCAAGGTGGGATAAGAATCAACAAATGACAAATATGAAGAGAGAAAATGAAGGAAAGGAAAACCTTTGCACTCAAGAAGCATACAAAATGGATTCATGAACTCCCTCATACGTTGGATCAAATAAAAAGATCATGGAGCTCCTTGCCAATATGATAAAGAAAAGAAATTTGGAAAAGAAAAAAAAAACTTGAGAAAGAGATGCTCATTTGAATATAACACTAGGCTCACAAGCATCTCTTGCCAAATTTGGCTCTCTATCTGAAATTCCATTGAAATTAAGGTATATTTTTTAATTATGTAAAGAAAATGTATCAAACAATGCTCAAGTCATTTCATAAGTTAAAATAAAATAAGAAGCCCGTAAAAATAATACTCCTTTAGCAACCAATTTTTCCTTAAGACTGGGTGCTAATTTGAGAGATATAAACTAGTGAGCCCTGGTATTGCACCAAGAGTGTTGCAACTCCCAGGGGTTTCCCTGCTTTAATTTAACAACCCGAGGTTCATACAAACTTGGAGGTGATAGTGCTATATACACAATAGATGCACTCTGTTCATGTCATCCTCTTATGTTTTACGAAAGGGTGCTATTTCTTAAACTATGATAAAAAATGAAAAGTAAAATTCTGAAAGGAAATGAAAGAAAGGAAACTAAATTAAATTGCTGAAAAGAAATGAAAAGAATGAAACTAATTTAATTTGTAGAAAAGAAATGACAAAAAGGAAACTAATTTAATTTGCTGAAAATACATGGCAGAAAGGAAACTAATTCTAAACCACACTTAACTTGGCTAAATGGCTAAATGCACTCTACTTATCCTCTGGTCTATCTACCATGCTTCTACCCATGCAACTAAGCTATCCATGACTTAATTCTGATTACAAAAATGTGATTTGCAGCTTGGAGGAGAGAAAAATGGCTAAAGAGTCTAATGGAGGGCTTAACACATGAAACAGGGCTTAGAAGTGGAAAGCAGGGGTTTAAACTGGATTAAGACTCTATTATAACGCAAAATGCTTTGGAGCGGAATAACTTAAAATATGTGATGGCATAGATGCGATGTGGAGGTGGAACCGATATCGCAATCGTGATATCACGAAGTTGGATCGGTAAGTGTTAAAGGGAACATGCCTAATAATGCGATGTGCGAAGTGCGGTGGGGGAGAGAGGTGAAGTGTGATAACAATATCGCAATCGGCAAAAGAAAGCAGTAAGTCTTGGAGAAAAAGGGAAACATTAGGGGAATTTTGAGGTCTAAAATGGGCCTCCTAAGAAAATAATAAAATAATAGCTAAAACAATAAAATAATATTTATGAATTTGCAATTCACTTTTTGCACCACAATCCATGTAACCATAGTTAAATTCAATTCAAAAGTTGTACCAAAATAAAATTAATAAAAAAATTGTATTGATGTGACTATAAATAAGAATGAAATTTTCAAGAAAAAGTCATTATCATTGAACAACTAATGCATTTGTCCTTTGTACTTAAATAAATTAAAATAAAATATAAATATAAATTTATAAATTCTTAATTATATTATATGCTATTAATTAAAATTTATATTATTTAAATTGTATAATAACATGTAATTAATATACTATATAAAAATAATATAATATAATTTAAGATAATAAATGTATAGGTATATGCATTGTTTCTTTCAAGAAATATGAAATGACAATAATATGTTTTTATTAAAAAAATGTGAAATGAAATTTATTATGAGTACTTTACTTTGACTTTAAAAGTACTTAGAGCACTACCATGGTTAACCATGAGTTTTTATCCACCATTGAGAATGTGACAAGTAAGTACCTTTAACTCAATCAATGTCACCTCAACCATTAGGGATGATGTCATCTCCTAAAATGTGATTGGTTCTCATAAAGTGAATTTTGGTTGTACATTTTCCTTAGGAGGCCCATTTTAGACCTCAAATTCCCCTAATGAGGTGTGAAATGCGATTTGCGATGGGTGACATGGCGGTGGGGCGGTCGACAGAGCGTGATCGCAATATCGCAATTGGTAGTTGAAGTGGTAAGTGTGAACGGGAACAAGCAAAATAATGTGAAGTGCGAAATGCGATATCGCAATTCGCAATATCACAAATCTGGAGGAATAACACAAGTGTTGTTTAGAAAAGACTACGAAGTGTGATTTTAGAAAGGAGATGCAATTGCGGTCTAGCGAAAAGGAAATGTGATGAGATTTGCGGTAAGTCTCGAAAGAAAAAGGGGGAAGGTGCGATCTGCGACATGCGATATCGCAATATCGCAATCGGCTACAACGAGAGGTAAGTGTTAAAGTAAAAGGGAAAAGTCGCAAAGTGAAATTTGGGAAGTACGGTAGCAGGGATTTCGAGGAGGAAAGGCTGAGTTCAACCTCAAATGGTTTTTCAAGCGTTTTGTGACTAAAGAGGGTAAGGCAACCATGACCGATAAAATAAAGGAATACGGCGAGCTGAATGGTTCAAGTGTTTTTATGAATAAAAAGGTGGATGCGGCAGTGAGAATAAGCAGGAAAAATCGGAGATGGAGTGCATAATAGCAATGCGCAGAGTGTAACAACAAAAATGGAAGACAAAGCAGGAGGTATTGGAGAACTTACCTCTAGGCTATACTGCCCATGCCTGCTATCAACCTACCTATTTATGCAAGAAATAAAAACAATATGTTCATGAAAATACAAGCACTGATATAATCTCTTTCTAAGAAATCATAAGCGAGAAAGCATTTTTGGTTTATGGGAAACGGTATACCCTCCTCGAGCTCTATTGACAGAGTTGAGAGGGGAAGGTTGGCCTCATAACTTTATGGAGTTTATCAACTATTCTACCACTCTGTAAGAAAATGAAATCTACAACAAAAGACAACGGGAAGTGAACTAAAACATCAATAAAAATACCAGCAAATTAGCTAAATGTTTAGAAGAAAACTAGCTAAATGACATGAAATAAAATAATGGAAACAATAGAGAAGCTAAGGCACATGGGTTGGGCCCTAACCCATGAGTCCAAATCTCTAGAACTAGATCAATAGAAGGTCATCTGAATACTCATTGCATTAAAAATACAGTCTTATTACATCCTGAAGGTCTTAAACAACAAAAGCCTAATAGCTTGCAGCAAAAGTTCTAAATGGAATCGAATCCCCTAGAATGGAGTGGAAATCGACTAGAATCAACTCATTGGCTAACTAACTCCTTCCTAGCTCTAGCTCTGCTTTATTTATTCTACAGTGCAGCTACCAACAGCTCCCTTGGAAATGGTGATTGAGTCCAGTTGACTCCCGGTAAACATAGATCGAGTGCTCTTTGTCTTCAGTTTCTTGGTTGCCTCTTGGAATTCGAATTGTTGGAGACTCCAAGTGAAAGTATGGATTGAGTGCACTTGGTCTTGAGTTGCTTGGCTGCCGTTGAGAGTTAAGGAGGGTGGAAAACCCCCTTGAATCTCTCCAAAATTTCTCCCTGATTTCCTGATATTGTGCTCATTTATTCTTCAATCTTGATCTTCCAGTGGCAGGGAGAAAGTCCCTAAATCATCTCATTCTCCAAATCTATATAATCTGCCAAATATTCTCACAATATTCTACAAAAATAATCAATATTAGACAAAAATATGCAATTACCTTTAAACATTCCTAAGAAAATATTGAAGCATAAGAAAACATTATTAAGTGAAGAAGGAGATATTTAATATATCCTTTTATGTGCATAAGGAAGGTAGATGGGTGTAATATCCCATTTCGGGGATATCTCTAAAACACGGAAAACTTGAACCAGAGATAGACTGGGAGGGAATTTACCGGATATTTCGCCTCTAAAAAGAGGGCGAGATCCGGAGGCTACCTGGCCCTTTCCAGACTCTGTCTAAGAGTGAAAGATAAACGCACCAAGTGGTATAGAACTAGAACGCTCAAAAACAATAATAGACATATAATATCATAGAAAGAGAATACAACAACTACGGAAAATACGGCAACTATGACAACTCATATAGAAAACATATAGAGGAAATGCTGAGCCATTTTATTAATCTGAGAAATGTAATGAAGTACAACAGGTGATCTTGCTCAAAGCAAGATGAAGAAACACTCTCAGAAAATACAGGAAATGGCTGCTCTATGAACTGCATCCCAGCTGCTGGAAAACTGCCGTGTAGCTCCCACTGCTGGAATGGACTGAAGATTTGGGGCTGATCCCCTTGCTGGAATGAGCTGAAAATCGACAAACCTCCTCTCCTCGACATCCCAGAAAAAATCCAAAAACCATTCCAAGAATGCTATCCTGGAATCACTGTAATCGGTCACAGCTGAATTACACTCCGCCTGCTCAAGGCACAAGGGCTAGGATGGAAACAACAAACACCGCCTCAAACTACGCCAAAATCTCCCGAGCAAACGCCGACCCTTTTTCTCAAACTCCTGAAATTCAACCGCAAACCCCAACTGGCCCAATGCTGGATCGCGTCCCTCTCCTGGATCGCGCTAGCCTCTATAAGTCTTAATCTCCGCAACAAACTCCAAACAATAAAACAACTCACAAAATACTTGAAAACCAACCTCGCCTCGAGAACAACCTCCTTCCCTCTGGGCTAAGGGCGAGATTCTCGAATCGGAAATACTAATGCGTTAACAAGAACTCGTTCATTAGCAAACAATAACAGAGCCAAGAAGACAAATGTCTCACTCAAAAATCATCAACTCAAGAATGATCCAAATGAGGAGGCTCCTCCATCTTTTATAACATTGGTTTCCCTCAAAAACCCGTCGTAATCTCTCTCTCCTCGACATCCTCATCGTTATCTACGCAGAAGCTTATAGAGTGCACGTAGGCCCCCCTCCTCTACATGGTGTTTGGCCCCCTTGACCCCCCTTGAGTCACAACGTTGTGCTACTAGGCGGATGTCTTATTCTACTAAAGTGAGTTAGACCCTCTTTTCTCACTTTTTATTTATTTACAACCCATAGACGGCAAAAATATACAAAATCGAATATTCCAATTAGCTGTCGCTAATTAGGAATATTAGAGTCCCCCCCCGGCAAAATTTTTCTTGCCCTCAAGCAACTGAAGTGATGGATGCTGCAAAATCTTCTCGCTCTCCCAAGTGGTATCCTCATCCGGAAAATTCTTCCACCTCAACAAGAATTCCCGGACCGTCCTGCTCTATAACCACCTCTCCCTGGTATCAATAATGGCCTCTAGCTGCATCACCAAGTGCCCCTCATCATATGTAGGTGGTAGCTCCTCTGTCACTGTCACTTGCTATCCCAGCGCCTTCTTCAGGCATGATACATGGAAAATGTTGTGGAGCTTACTGCCTTGGGGCAGCTCCAACTCATATGCAACTTGCCCAATCCTGTGTATCACCCTGTATGGCCCCTAAAAATGAGGCTTGAGCTTCTGAGCTCCCTTTTGCTTCAGCGATGACTGTCAGTATGGCTGTAAGCATCGGTAGACCAAGTCCCCTACCTCAAACTGTTGCTCCACCTAACCTCTATCGGCATACAGCTTCTGTTGGTTCTGTGCTATAACCATATTGTCCTTGAGAGCTCGCAGGATGTCCTGACTCTCTTGGATCCACATCTTGGCTCTAGGAGCCTTACTCGCACCGAACATCACATCAGCAAATGATAAAGGATGGTACCCACACAAAGCGTAAAATGGCGACATACCAATAGACATGTGATGTGTCGAGTTGTAGCAGTACTCCCCCAAATGCAACCATCTCAACCATCCTCGCTGCTGCCCACTAACATAGTTACGCAAGTAGCTGTCCAACCACTTGTTAACTATCTCCGTCTGTGGGTGGTAACTGGTACTCGGTGTCAACTCCGTCCCCACTAGTCGGAAAATCTCCTGCGAAAATTCACCCATGAAGCAGTTGTCCCTGTCACTGATGATGGTCTTAGGAAGACCATGCAACCTAAAAATCTCCCGGAAGAATAGCTCGGCCACCTGTGTTGTTGTGTAATGTGCGGATATGGTGAAAAAGTGCGCATAATTTGTCAGTCGATCAATGACAACAAAGATATAATCCTTGCCCTGCACCACGGGCAGCCCTATGATGAAATCCATCGATAGGCACTCCCATTTTCCCTCCGGAATGGGAAGAGGCTACAAAAACCTTCGGGATGGCTCATCTCACACTTGTTCGTCTGACAAACATCGCACTCCGTGATGTACTGGAGTACGTCCTCCTTGAGGCCCCTCCACAAGAACCTCTCTCTAATGGCCCTGTAGGTTTTGGTAAACCCCCGATGGCCTGCCAATGGAGAGTCATGTGATGCCTAAAGTATCTTCTTCTTAAGCTGAGATCCCTCAGTCAAGAAGATCCTATCCCTATAATAGATGATCTCATCGACCACCCTGTACCTGTCATCCACCACCTGTCCGTCCAGCACCTCACATGCAAACCTGTCCTTGGAGTACTCAACTAAAAGTCGAGCCCTCCAATCCGCATCCAAGCTCATAAGAGATGACGTGGCTGGTCTACGTGAAAGGGCATCTGCTACCACGTAATTCTTACCCTTGACATACTCAATGTCAAAGTCATATGCTTGGATCTTACTGATCCACTTCTGCTGTCTCTCCTGTAGCTGTTTTTGCTCCAAAAATAACCTGAGGCTATTGTGGTTAGTCCTCACCCTGAATCTGTTCCCTACCAGATACTGCTGAAATTTGGCCAATGCATGCATGATGGCCAACATCTCCTTGTAGTAAATAGGATACAACCTCTCATGCGGAAGGAGTTTCCAGATCTCAAAAGCTATAGGGTGTCCCCCTTGCATCAATACTACGCTGATCCCCTCTCTCGACACATCATACTCAAAGACAAACAGCTACGTAAAATCTGGAAAAACAAGTACTGGGTAGCTACTCATCACCTCCTTGCGCCTATCAAAGGCTTGCTACGATGTATCTGTCCAACTGAATGCCCCTTTCTTCGTCAAATCTGTAAGGGGTGCAGCAAGCTGTGAGAACCCTTTGACGAAATTCTTGTAATAGGCACATATCCCAATGAATCCTCGAAGTTCCGTCACATTCTTCAGCTCCGGCCAATCTCTGATGGCTCTAATATTCTCCTCGTGGACCCTCACTCCATCCACTCCAATGATGTGACCCAAATACAGCATCTCTGTCATCCCAAACTCATACTTGGAGAGCTTAGCATAGAACTGTTGCTCTTCCAAGATGCATAGTACTGCCTCTATATGCTAGAGATGCTCCTCCCATGTCCTACTATATATGAGTATGTCATCAAAGAAAACCAATACAAACTTCCTCAGATGACTGCGGAAGATATGGTTCATGCAAGAATGAAAGGTGGCTGGTGCATTGGTCAGCCCAAAAGGCATAACCAGAAACTCAAAGTGCCCATAATGACACCTGAAGGCGGTCTTGGGAATATCCTGTTCCCTCACGCGAATCTGGTGGTACCCTGATCTCAAATCAATATTTGAGAAGAACTTAGCTCCTCTCAGCTCATCCATCAGCTCATCCATCCTGGGTATAGGGCACCTGTTCTTCAGAGTCTTCTTATTTAGGGCCCTGTAGTCAATACACATCCTCAAAGTGTCATCCTTCTTCTTCACCAGTACTACAGAAGAAGCAAACGGACTCATGCTTGGTTTGATGTGTCCAAGAGCCAACAACTCCTGGATGGCCTGCTCAATCTCATCTCGATAGGCTTTGGGATGCCTATAGGGTGTAGTGATCACCGCCTAGATACCCTGCTCCAGCTCGATGGTATGCTCAAACCCTCTATCTGGTGGGCGACCTGGTGGTATAGCCCCAAACACTACCTCATGCCTGTCAAGGATAGCTTGTGTCTCTGGATGAACTGCTCGACCAATGGTCTCTACTTCTGATGCTCGCAACTCAACCGCCCACTCTATGTTTCCCTTCCGGAAGTATGCCTCCATCCGGTGTGCCGAAACTGTCTGAGGTGGGTAAGTATGCATCTCGCAGATCTTCTCATGCTTCCCGGTCTACTTTTCATCCCACTCCATCTCTAAGGCCTCCCAATCCATGGTGACCTTCCCCAGCGTAATCATCCACTAGACAACCAGTACCACATTGGTATCTGGTATGTTGATCATGAAAAAGTGATCAGTCATGGTGTAAGTACCCATCGTCACTACTATCTCTGGAACATACTGGGCACACTGCATCATCTGGGCTCTTGGGACCAAGACTGAAAACCCATCAAACTCTCAGTCGGTATACCCCTTCGCTCGACCATTTGTGCATCAATGAAGTTGTGGGTTGCCCCACTGTCAACCAACACTGATACTCACTGGCCACGTACTGTCCCACGTATGCGCAGCGTCAAATACTTAGGAACTCCTCGCAAAGCTGCAAGGGCCCCTCCTGCGGGTGCAAAAGCTGCACCTCCTGTCCCTGGAGGTGGAGGAGGCAATTTATCCTGGGCTATCTGACTATCTCTTGCCTCCTCATCATCCTCCTCATCCTCTTCCCCGCTATCATCGGATAAGACCTCAATGAACTGTGCTTTTCCAGCAGCACACCTATGCCCTAGTGCCCCTGGCTCCTGACAACTGAAGCACAACTGCTTCTTCCTCAACTCCCTCCTGGCCTCATCATCTACCAGTGCCCGTCCTGGATTCCCCTTTGGAGGAGGAACCCTCACATCCTTCCCCTTGGGCTGGAAACCCTGTCTCTGGGGGTAACGTGTCCGCGTCCTAGGCAATGCATCCTGCAAATCCCTGGTCCTACTAATAGCATCCTGGAGTGTAGCTGGTCTAGTGGATCTGACTAGACCTCGAAGTGGTTCCGCCAACCTCTCCACAAACACATGTATCATCCGTACCGCGATATCCGTGGGTTCACCGAAACCTCAAGAAATCAGAGTGTATGTTCCTGTCTCTCGTCCGTTTTCGAGCTTTGTCGCCCAAAAAATGTTGTTCCGTATCCCTCCGCCAAAACGCTCATCAATCTCCGGCAAACTCGACATATGTCTTTCACCGTGGAAAGCCCTAGTGTCACCATCCCATGGACCACCAACCCCGGGCCTCACCATCCAAATGTAATGTTGCCACCTTGATGGCCTCCGTCTCCCATATTATCTCATGATGTTTAAAAATAGATGTCCAGCTTCTCCACCCAAGACTTTTCCAAACTGTTTGACTATCCATAAAACGTAGGCAAATGAAATCTACTAGAGGCACGGTGGGAATCTCCATCATGGTAATGTCAGCGGCCTCTATGATGGTCGCAGGGTCTACTATCCTGCTGGAGCTGCACAAAATTCCCTAATGGATCGCCGTGTAATAAAAGTATCGGGCTGAATGGATGGGGTGTTGGGTCGATCCCAACTTACGAAATGAGTCGAAATTGCTATCCTTCCTCTCCTCGAGCAACTGCAGACAACCAAAACCATTCCAAGAATGGCCAACCTCTGAATCACTGTAAACCGCTCCCCAAAGGAATTACGCTGGCCTTCCAAGACTACAAGCAAACACCCTAGGATGGAAATAGCTGAAGATCGCTCAAACTTCTCGCTAAAAGTCTCCTAGGCAAAGGCTTCTAATTCCTTTGCTCAAACTCCCAGTGAAATCAACTGCAAAAACCCCAATCCGAAGCTCCTCCACAGTGGACTGCGTCCTCTCTCCCAGTGACTGCGCAGTCTCTATAAGCTCCAGCTCCGCAACAAACCCAAACAATAAAGTGACTCACAAAATACTGAAAAACCAACCTTGCCCAGGCAGGCACTCGAAGTCCCTCGGGGCTAAGGGTGAGATCTCCGACCGGAGACACTCAATGCACTAAATAGTGCTGCAGATAGGCTAAATAGCCAGCGTGCTCAAGAAGACAAATGTCTCACTCAAAAATCATCAACTCAAGAATGATCCAAATGAGGAGGCTCCTCCATCTTTTATAACATTGGTTTCCCTCCAAAACCCGTCGCAATCTCTCTCTCCTCCACATCCTCATCCTTATCTACGCAGAAGATTCTAGAGTGCACGTAGGCCCCCCTCCTCTACGTGGTGTTTGGCCCCCTTGGCCCCCCTTGAGTCACAACGTTGTGCTACTAGGCGGATGTCTTATGCTACTAAAGTGAGTTAGGCCCTCTTTTCTCACTTTTTATTTATTTACAACCCATAGGCGGCAAAACTATACAAAATCAAATATTCCAATTAGTTGTCGCTAATTAGGAATATTACAATGGGCCTAAGAAAGGTTATATGAGCCTTATTTTATGTCTAATTTAGAGGCCCATCATAAACCCCTTCAAATTTGTATTAAGTTATATAATTATGACTGCAACTCATAATTTTTATTAATACACCTATAACAATTACTATAACAAACACTCGACACAAAAAAAACTAATAATGTTGACCACATTATTTTATGGTTGTTATAATATGCTTATTATTAGAAAAATTTAGATCTCAAATTTTCTTTCACATTTTTTAATAAAACCTTAGCAACGTTATCTTATTCATAATAATGATGATGAGAAGAGTGATTGTTAATTCTCATTTTTTAATATTTTTTTTCATTTTTTCCATCATAACTTTAAAGTAAAACATTAATATTACATCAACTTTGTTTTAAAATGTTTCCATAAATTTTGTTTTTAGTTATTATTTATTAAATTGTATCGTTCTTAATTTCTCTGTTAATATTCGTGTTTTTTGATATTAGCTCGTAATGGGTAATGTAATTGCTTTGATACATGTTACTGAAGTTGCACCATCTTTCTCAATGGTGGAGATATGGAAATCGAACAGGGGATACAGATATAAAGGTAAACATCAAGCTCTACTTTAGATAATTTATTCCTTATTTTCCATAAACTCTCAGAATATTTCATTTCTCATGTTTCATGCAATTTTACAAAATATTTTCAAGATTTTTCATGGATGTTCCTGACAACCAAAAGGTAAGCAATGTTGATATATATTGTTGCTTCAAGTTCTCATTTGAACTCTTTATTATGTTAATGATAGACAAGTTTGTAGCCAAAAAATCTGAGAGAATCCCTATCTCTCGTATGTTTTCATTGCTACATGCCCTAAAAATCGCATTGATACAATGCTAAGAATATTACATAGTGGGTAGAGATACCCTATAGCCACACTATACAATAAATTTTATAGTAAGTTACTTATCTATGTACTGGAGCTTATGTGTTAACAAACTTAAAGCAAGTGCAAGTGGTAGTTAGTAAGCTCCCCTAGATAAACTGATTAAAACTAGTAGTTAGTAAATTCCCCTAGATAAACTGATTAAAACTGCTAAGCTCACTAAGATATTAACTTATTAAAAATCATTGCAAAAAATTGAGGAAAATAGATTAGATACGACAACTGGAAAGCCTTAATGATAATGCAAAAGTAAACTTAAGTAACAAATGAGAATGCAAAAGTAAATGTAAGTAATAACATGATTTATTCCAAGGCTCGGATTTTTTTTTGCAGATTAGAGCATTGTAAGCAATTATTATCATTTAATATGAGGCTCAGAACAAATTTTGTAGGCTCTAGAGCATGGGTCAAAGAATAGGTTTAGGAGAAGAACATAATCATATATCTATTGGGGAAAATTTTGTCAAAGAAATAATCTTGATAGATATTTTTCTGCTTAACTTGTATCAAGGGGAAACTATCAATTAGTGGGTGGCATTGCAATTCTTCTAGCTTCAAATTATGAGGAAATTTGGGCTCTAGAGGACATCTTAGAAAATAAATTTGAGAGGAAACATGTACTAGTCATGGAGAATACAACGATGAACAAAATGAAATTCAATCTCACAGTCCCAACTCCACATGTCAGTGTTGAAATGAAGAAAATACATTATATAGAACAATCACAATACTCAAGTTGACTATAAAATAATACTTTCACATGAAGTTGCAAACAAGGGTATCTCTACTACCAATAACCAAACTCAAGAACTAGTTGTAATTCCAAAGGCAGGCGTAGTGTGGAGAAATAAGCAAAGGAGGACTAGCAAGAGCAAGGAAATTCCTCTGACAACTCTAGTGACCAATGAATCATATGAGTGTGTGATTTTTGAACAACCACAAAATAAAACCAACTTGTAATCACAATGTTGGAGCTGCAGGGAAAAAAGAGAAATGTCAATTACTAGTATCAAAGCCTAAATCACTAACAACATCACTTAAATCTAGAAGTGTGGTAACGTTAAGTGGGTTTAAATTTGATGTTGAAATGACTGAGGCATAGGAGGACCCCTTCTCAAACATTGATGGGGAACCGTGATAACCAGTTAGCGGTGGTTGAATATGTTGAGGATATATACAAGTTCTATCATAGAATAGAGAAAATGAGATGTGTGCTATATTATATCCCCAGATAGCAAGAGATTAATGTCAAAATGAAAGCAGTACTAAGTGTACTCTACCCGTCTCTTTACGGGGGAATATAAAACCTTTTTTCTTGCCAAAAAAAGTGGTGGAATTAGTTAGATGGTTTGTAAGCAGCTAGTTTAAACAATTAGTGATGGTTCAAAGTTCTATTCCTATGAAGTCAAATAGCTTCCCTTGAATATAAGTAATGTAAAGTCAATCATTCAGTCAGTCTACTAAGGTCAACAACATGGGGAGATGCAACTCAGTCTTTTGAATGACCCAAAAATACCTACCCAGCATCCCCATTTTCGGTAGTCAATAATTGGTTAAAATAAATCACAAATTAAAATTCATTTTTTCCTTTTTTGTTACCATATGTAAAATATTTAACATATATACTAAGGATGAATGAGATGTGCAATGAATTAAATAAAAAAATGAACTGTTGTTTTGACTTCCAATTATACTTTTATTCCAAAATTTTCTTTAAAATTAAACATGATTGCATTTCAAATAGAAAAAAGCTAAAATATAATGGAGGAGTTCTGAGGGTTGAACCAAAAATAGCGAAAGAAAAATCGTGGCCTAAATGAGATGCTACAGAAGAATGCCTTTAATTACAGTGGGAAGAGACACCAAATTGCAAAGCTCCTCCTCATTGCGAGAATGCATGCGATAACGATTTAAGTACAACAACATCTTCTAATCTCCCACATATATCCAACACACAAAAATTGGTGCCAACACCCCCATTGTTTCATCGCTCGCATATCCCTCCCAGAAAACCATATTTTATTTCCTTTGAGTGCCCTGACAAGAGAAGGTAATGGACATATTAATGTAAATGTTGTTGATATTTGGAACTGCAACCCCATATTGTTGTTTTTCTCAGTAAAGTTGAGTTTGTTTTTGCTTAGTTCGTCTGCCTTTCAGGGCATCATTAGCTCCAGGTTTATTCCCCAATAAGAAAACCCAAGGACTTGTACAAAACAAGAAGATGGCCTCTAAGGTAGCCCAACCAAAATAAATGGTCCCTCCCCAAAGGGTTTCTCAAGCTGCAAACAACAGGAGGGCTCTGGGAGATATTGGTAACATTTTGGTAGGTGTCAGTGGTAAATGAAATGTCACAAAGGAAGGAGTCAATGTGAAACCTCTTGCCTAGGTCTCTTGCCCCACCACAAGGATTTTTGGTGCTTAGTTACTTGCACATCTAGCTACAAACAAGGGGATATCTACTGCCAATAACCAAACTCAGGCATGGGTTTTGATTCCAAAGGCAGAAGTTGTGCGGGGAAAGAAGCAAATGAGGAATAGCAAGAGCAAGGACATTCCTCTTATAACTACAATTACCAATGAATTAGATGAGTGTGTTATTTTTGAACAACCACATTCCCTGTTACTTTCCCTACATTCACCATGCCCATCTCGTTCTAGATGTACACAATATCAAAGAGGTCAACTCTTTGTTTTTCCCTTTTCTTTCTCCTGAATATGTGCCCGTGTGCACTGTAAAGGTTGAAGAAGGAAAAGTTCTGAACATCAACAAGAATGAATGAATGAATGATATTTTAACGTCCACGGGGCTAATAATATTCTATGGGACCATTAGCCTCCCTGTTTTTCTCCTTTTGCAATTCATTCCTTTTCTTACTCAAATTGATGATGAGCTTACCCAACCTTCTAACAATTTTCTCACTGAAAAGAAAATACTACGGGATTGATGCTAACATATTTCCATAATGGTCTTTGATGTATTGTCATAATTGTCTCTGATGTATTTCCACTTTGGGTTATAATTATTTTTTATGGTTATTTTTATGTTGTGAAAATGTGAAGCATTCAGTTTTTGTTGAAAAAAAAGTTTTTATATATGAAAATTTATTTCAATTGTAATATATGTAAAATGATATGATTTTATTTTTACTCTGTATTTTGTATTTTTTGATTGTCTCGATTGAATGTAGACTCTCGTTAGCATTGGACATATTTTCAATGGTGATTTTTCACTAAAACCATGTACGAAAAAAATTATATCGTGCAAGGTTAGCCCAACAACATCAATGACAATTTGTTTGCTATATATTTTCATTGAATTTAGAGTTAAAAATATATAGGGAACACTGAGCATTAAATTTTTTTTTTATACATGAGTTTTGCAAAAACAAAAAAAGAAGAAGATATAGTTTACCTTTTTTTCATGTCCAACCTATTTGTTTCGTGGACTATTTTTTATTGGATTTGAGGTATTCATATTGGAAGTATCTTATAAATGTTGTGCTTATTTTTTTAATTGGGATATTATGCCATAAAAATGATCCAATATTTTCATCTAGATTAATGGCTTACTCTTGTTATTGTAAAACCTTGGTATCCCTAATCCTTGACTAGGGATATTCTTTCAGCAAAATTACCCAATACTTGTATTAGGATAAATGGCTACTCTTCCCATTAGGGAATTGAATTTTAAGAAGTAACCTGACACAATAATGTTTTCATGGCTAAACCATAAACCAATTTGCCTCTTCAATTCACTAAAATCTTCCTCTATTGAAAATACCATTTTATCCCAAGTCCTCAATTTTTTTACCCTAAAACCCCACCGGACATTAAAAATTCCATATATTTTCAAAGTTTCCTTCACATGGGAAATAAGAATGGATTTAAATCGAGCATCAACCCGCAAAAACCCCATCCCTAACCAAAACTAAGCACAAAAAAATTCCCTTGGAAATATAAAAGTTGTCCAGAAAAAAAGTAAATAGAAAATTCAAGGGCTGAGATTTACCTAGAGGGAAAAGTGCAAGGAATTCTAATAATGACACTGGGGAGCAGAACCCTGTTCAGGAATGGAGGAAAAACCACTCTGCTCGGCAACTCCACCACATTCACCATCATATGTTAAAACTTGAGAACCACAAAAGCACAGTGCACCCCTAAAATCTATCAGTTGCTGCTACTAACTGTGGAACGAAAAAGATGAAGGATATGTGGAATAGCTGCAGAAACATGAAGGTAGGGAAAACGTGGGAAGAAATAAAGCTGACAGATGAAATATTTGCATTTGTTGGAGGGACAAACACATGGAAAAAAATCAATAGTAGGAAGGGCGAAATCCAAGCTCTCCCATTGGCTGGGGTGAACAGTGTTTTCCCACCCCAAGCCAGCAAAGAAAATGCCTCCAACGTAATTATCATTTTTTTATTTGTTTGATTTCCTCCTATCGAAGGTATATTGAGGTTTTCAATTTCTAATGATTAATTAGAATATAAAATAATTTATGTTCTCATTCAATACTATTTTTCTCGTTTTATTGTTTCCCTCGCACTAGAGCACACAAGGTTTGGAATTTTGTGTTGTTTATGTTATAAAATAATTTATTTTATATTTATAATAATATTTTGAATTGTTATGATCCAGGTGGATATTGGTGGCCAATTGCCTATTCCACTTGGGGTCCCACCATTGTTTCTTTTAGTTTTTCAGTTTCCTTAATTATAGCACAATTTATTATTTTCAGTAGTTTTTCGGGTCCTGAACTTCCGGAGCCGTTTTGAGGCCCTAAACTACGTTTTTTGGGCGTCAAACCTCCAGGAAATATGAGTCCATTCCAAACTTGATATTTTCTAACAACAATTGTAGTCCTCGGATAGATATTTCTAACGATGTATCATGTGCGTCAAATGTAGATAGTATGCGAAAGTTAGGACCCCAGGAAATTGATGTACCAATTTAGCCTCACGGGGCCCATATTCTGGTGTTTCATCTCCTAGGGTTAGGTTTTTGGATGTTTAGGGTTTTCCATTGTTTCTAAACAATATATAGGCGTTCAAGCCTCATTGTAACTCAAAGTTCAGAGGCCTATAGCCACCACATCTCTTCTCAAAGATAAGCTACCAGCGCCCTAGGTAGTTTAGTTCCATTTTGTCTGTAAACAAATTTAGGTTCTTTTATATTAATGAAATGAAGTGTTATTTCCGCTGATTTTTTGTATTTATGGTCATATGTGTATTCTGTTGCGCTCCTGCATAAATCCAGATCAGTGGTATCAGAGCGGTCTTCTCTTTCTTGATCCTTCTTTGCATGTCCTCAACGAGGTCGGGGTATAAGGAGTTAGGGCTCGATATGGTGGAACCTTTGCAAGATAAGCCTTGCAAACCCTAACGACCGCCCATGGGGGACGAAAAGAAAGATGAGGGAGTAGGATATCCTATCAAAATAATTCTTGAGGAGGCCCTAAAAAAGAGGAACAGGATGATGGATAACTTCCCACTGGCAGCACATCTGCATCTAGCAGCCACCCTGGAGGCACAACTCCTTTTAAGGTACAAGTCAAATTTGGAATTCCAATATTTGAGGGCCAAATAAATGTAGATGTCGTAGATAGATTTTTGAATCTATTAGAAGGATATTTCTCAGTTAATGACTTTTCAGACCGGGAGAAGATTATTTTTGCACTCCTCAAAGCTACCCCCCCCATGTCAAGGACTGGTAGGAAACCTACTGTGAGAAAAAGGACGAGGGGGAAACCTCTCTGTTCTCGACCGTAACCACTTGGAATTCTTTTCGAGACGCCATCAAGGAACAATATTATCCCATGGGGAACTATGAGTACAAGTACATACAATGGACTACGTTGTGGTAGCAAAGGGATCAAGATGTGCATGAGCTGACGAATCTGTTACATACCCTATGCACAAAGTTGGGCATCAAAGATTCGAAGAAACATTTGGTACTGAATTACCACAATTTTCTGCACATATACATTAAGGAGGGAATTTAGTTCCTCGATATATCCTCGCTTGGTATGGCATAATGGTATGTTGCCAAGATTGAGCAGAAATTCAAAAAAAAGAAGCGAGACTTTGGATCTGTGAATCAAAAGCAGGGGAAAGGTGCCCAGAAAATGTAGAACAAAGGACAAAGCCAAGGTATGGTAGCCCAAGATAACCTATCGAAGCCGCAAGCAAAGAACAATACCACGAATCTGAAGAAGGACATGGGAAAGTGGTGTGAGTTCCATAAGAGATCCACTCACAACATAAGTGAGTGTTGGGCCAAGCAGTCACTGGTGGCCGAGATGAGGGCTTCTGAATCAGACCTCTGACTCTGAATCAAAACCTGACAAGGGGAATGAAAAAGGGAAGCAGATTATTGATGCAGAGCCCAACACCACCTTTGCCACTGCAAAGATCCAGAAGGAGGAACCAGAATATTTGGAGGAGGAGGAGCATCACTTCCACTCCCAGATGTGGGTAAAGCATTCCTCGCTATAGTTCATTGTCGACAGTGGGAGCCAAAAGAACCTCATTTCAATAGAGGTCATGAAGTTTTTTGCTTTCCGACCACAACACACCCACAGCCGTACACCATCGGGTGGCTTCACCAAGGAAAAGATCTCCACGTCAGCCAGCAGTGTTGCCTTCCCTACAGCATCAAGCCCTTCACGAATGACGTATTATGTGAAATTTCTCCTCTTGATGTTTTTTATGTATTATTAGGCCAACCATACTTGTGGAATCGACATGCTATGTATGAGTCCTGGCCTCGCGCTGTTATTGTTACTTTGGGCAATAAATTGTACTGGATACCAAAGGTACCAACGCCTACAGCTATCACTTTGGTTACTGCAAAACAATGCAGTAAGCTCATTTACAAAACCGGGAAATTTGTTTTCTTGATGATCCGCCCCCATGGCAAGAAGAATATTGTGGCCATGACCTCCAGATAGGGCTCCTCTGCATGACAAAAACAAATGGACAAGGTCGTGGAGGAGTATGGGGACATATTAACCTCACCCACGGGGGTGCCTCTGTACTATCAGGTCAAGCACCCCATCGATCTGACCCTAGGTGCATCGCTTCCCAATGGACTGATCTATCGACGCTCTGTTCTGGAGAACAATGAAACCAAGAGGCAGATTCAGGAGCTGCTACAGAAAGGTCACATCTGACTGAGTTCTTCACCCTGTGGGAGCCTGATCATGTTGGTGTAGAAGAACGATGGGACTTGGAGACTCTGTATTGACTATCAGGCGCTGAACAAGGTCACTGTCCGGAATAGGTACCCGATCCCATGGATTGATGACCTTATGGATTAACTCAAAGGGGCAAAATATTTCAGAAAGATCGACTTGAAACCCAAGTATCACCAAGTACCAATCGAACCCTCTGATGTGTGGAATACTACCTTCAAAGCCATGTAGGGCCTTTTCAAATGGTTGGTCATGCCTTTCGGGTTGACGAATTCTCCCACAACCTTCATGAGGCTGATGGACGAAATCTTGTCGCCATTCACCAACTCATTTGTAGTAGTGTACTTGGATGACATCCTGATCTTCAACCAAACTTGGGAAGAGCACCTCCACCACATCTGACAGGTCCTCCAAACACTGCGGCAACACAAGTTGTGTGCCAATTTGGAGAAATGAACTTTTGGCATGACCCAGGTTCAATACCTGGGATACATTATTGATGAAAGGGGGGTGCATGTGGATCCAACCAACATCCAAGTAATTTGGGATTGGCTAGCCCCAACCACTCTAATAGAGCTTCGTAGCCTTCTGGGTCCTTCTAATTTCTACTGCACGTTCGTGTTGGGATTCTCTCATATCACTTGTCCCTTGAGTCAAGTCACAAAGGGAGGAGCAAAATAAAATTTCTTTTGGTCAGAATCTCAATAGAAGGCATTCGTAGAATTGAAACATCGCCTCTTCTCTGCCCCAGTGCTCACATAACCAGACTTGCAACAACCATTTGAGATCGCGACAGATGCCTCTAACTATGCTATTGGGGCATTTCTTACTCAAAAGGCGCATCCAGTGGCATATCACAGTGAGACACTATCTGACACAGTCTGCAAGTATCCCACTTATGACAAAGAAATGTATTCCATTGTGCAGGCATGCCGCTAATGAAAGAATTATATTCTGGGGAAGGAAACGGTCATCCACACAGACCACCGACCCCTACAGTTCATATAGACACAATGGATGTTGCAGAACGATCTCCATCAGAAGTGGTCCACATATCTGAAATAATTTCATTTGAACATCAAGTATAAGAAGGACAACACCAAAAATGTTGCAGACTGCCTCAGCCGACCACCGATCATGGCACTAACCATTGTTCTCAACTCTTGTGTGCACGAGACTTCTGATTGGCCACTTCTCTACAACAACGATCCCAAATTCGGCCACACATAAAGAAACTCTTGGAAGGTATGCAAGTTCCAAATTTTCACCTCCAAGATGCACTGCTATGTCACCTGGGAAACCTTTGTGTTCCTTTAGGAAAACATTCCAAGATGATTTTGGAAGCACACTACAGTCGAGTAGCTACCCATTTCAGGGTCGAGAAAACAATGGTAGTGCTACAGAAGTATTTCTATTGGCTGAACCTTCGATAAGATGTTGGGAAGTACATCAGATCCTACACTGCTTACGCCATTTCAAAGCTGAACATCAAGAAGCAAGGCCTCTATACTCCGCTACCTACCCCTAGTCGACCTTGAGAATCCATCTCCATGGATTACATGTCAGGCCTTCCTTCTACTAAGCATGGAAATGACTGTGTTTTCGTGATCATCGACAGATTCTCAAAGATGGCCATTATTTCTGCCTACAAGAAGAATATCACAGAAGAAGCCACTTCTAAACTCTTCTTTGAACGAGTGTGGGTGCACTTTGGGATCCCATAGTCTATCATCTCATATCGGGACAGTAGGTTCCTCAACACATTTTGGTCCAGCCTCTGGTCAATGCTGGATACCAAGCTCACCAATTCCAAAGATTTCCATCCCCAAACTGATGGCCAGACAGAGGTCATCAACAGGATGATTGTACACATTCTGCGCATGTACAATTCAAAGCATCCTCGCACATGGGATGAGAGCCTTCCCTATGTACAAAACATTTATAACTGAGCTCTCCATAGCTCAACTAGCCACATCCCCTGATCATAATATGGGTTGGATAACATGTTATGTTTCTGAAGAACCTCCCACTCAGTTAAAAAAATAAAAGATCTAGCTTATACTTGACTTTTGCGGAATTTTATACTTAAAACATGTGTATTTTTTTTAACTATTTAAGTGTCTTAACTCCATTTGTTTTTGCTGAAATTAAACATGTGTAACAGTAATATAAAGAAGAAAATAAACATCCACACATAACAACAAATTTAATCTAGGAGTTCACCCAAATATCGTGGGCTATGTCTCCTTGAGCTCTTGTCATCTTGACTTGGCTCTTTGGGATTATGGAAAAAATTCTCTTACAAGTTCCACACTTAACTCCAATGGTTACTGAAATGAACCAATGGTTTTAGAATACCATTTCTATCCCTGTCATGGATGTCATCACCCTGAAAATAGATCTAGGCTCCCTTAGACTTGATTCCTTCTATCGATGCTCTTGAGCTACACTGAGCTTCTCTATGGCACTAACTCCCTCAGAATTATTATTCTGTCCCTGACACCTCACCTACTATCTCTAGCACATATCATACCTCCATAATGGACTGATGATTTTCTCCAAAAGAGCAATGGCTCCCCAATCTAGGCCTCCCTCCACGATTTGCCCTGGGCTGCCCAAACCTTCCCTGTGCTTCTACGAACTTCCTAATTCTTAAAATGGCTCTAAAAATCCCTTCAATGGATTCATAATTCCAAAAATAGTTAGAATAGACTATTGGTTCACTGAAAATGGCCTCCGGCTGCTCCGGTTTCGCCTCCAACACTTGGTGGCACCCCCTGACATTAGGGTCAAAGAAAACTTCTCTCTGGGTTCTTGACCTCTATAAGTCCTCAAACGCTTCTAAAAACTCCTCCATTGGATTCATAATGCTCATTATAGTCATAAATGACTATTAGTTCATTGCATAAGGCCTCTGGCTGCCCTAGCTAGGCCCTGAACTGCTATTGGCACTTGCTGGCCCTAGTGGCCCCTGGAACTTCAATGAAGCATCTATGTTTTCAAAAGTATTCTACAGGATCTAAAAACTACACCATTTGTTCCAGAACAACTGAAACATCCAAAATTTACTATTGGATTTCTGAAAGAGGCCTCTAGCTCCCCTGGCTAGGCCTCAAACTGTTGTTGGCCCATGGTGGCCCTAGTGGCCCCTAGAACTTATTTAAAGCTGAAACCTACTCAAAAGTCCTCTGATGGCTCTGAAACCCACTCCATTGAGTCTGGAATGTTAGCGATAGTCAAAATTGACTATTGGAAGTCCAAAATTGGTTGAATATCACTCAAGATAGAGCCTGAACTCATTTTTCCCAATGACCCCTAAAAATCCTCCACTAAATGTGGAGAATTGCACATATCCGCAGTTAAAATTGGCAAAATTCCCAAAATTTGGGGTGCGCTCCACATGTTCCACTAGCCTTGACCATAATATTAAATTTTGGTGGTTAGAGTGGGCACATGTTCCCGAAAACTCCGCGGTCAATTCACAGTGGAGCAGAACTATTGTTTAACTCTGGTTTGAAAACATTGTTAAGATGTGGGTTAGCACAAACCGCATGGTAGTGGTTAGAACACAACATCCCATGTAACAACTCCAAAACCTTTGGCAGAGACTACGGTAATACTGTTTGATATCCCTTGTAGTTGGGGTTTACGGTTACAGTAAATTGCAATGTGAACGCCCTCTGGTGGAATCGTTGGCAGTTCCAACCCCCAACACGTAGTCCAACAAACCATAACTATTACCCAAACCCTTATACAGTTAAGGCAGAAAACATAGGGTAGGCAGTAAGGCGCAGGAGTGTTTGGTCGGCGGTCACGCGTTCAAATCCAATGGAGTCCAAACCAATTTTACTACGCAGTCCCGGGGACACGTGGCGGCCTCAGGGTTGGCCACGTGTCGCCCATTCATTGGCCCATAAAAAAAACATGTGCACCCAACTATGAATAACAGGGTGACACTTGTCATGAATTGATTGGTCTAAATGGAATATTCCCTAGAATATTCACTAGAATATTCTCTTTTTGAATTTCCCCATAACCAGTCAAACTTGGTCAAAGTCCAAAAATTGCAGTTTACTAGACTTTTCAAACTGCAATAACTTTTGCATACGGTGTCGGTTTTTCGAACCATTCATGGCGCCAGAATTAGGAAGATGAGATCTATCCAGTAGATCAAGTTCGGCACACTTCTAAACACTTTGAAGTTTGATCTATCACTTAGGTCCATGATCCAGTTATGATCACACCTCCCCATTGGGAATCTTTTGGACCCCAAAAGACTGATATAATGATTTGTATAGTAGATGAGAGTAAAACACCCTCTTCTTTTTAGCCTCCATACACTTGCCTTGCATGGCTTAGTGCCTTTGAGCCCAACTCGAATGTAGTCAACACTTCCCTTCTTAGATGCTCTGGACCTCCAATCAAGAATTGTCTTCCTTAAACTCACTCAGAAATTTCTGGCAAGAAATTTACAGAAGGTAGTTGCACATCATGTCTTTGATCATCGATCCAAGGTGGCTCAAAAAAATGTGAGATTACAACAGAAAACATGCATACATAACTGAAATTTGCATATGTACAAATGAATGTATGTCTTACTGTGTCAAGATGTCGAACCACTTCTTACCAAGCCACTTCCACGGCGACTTTTGCTGCTGAAAATCTTCTTCATGTGAAACATTTGTTCTCACATCAATGATGGAATCTTTGGTTCCACTTTCGCCAGTATCTTTATCCTCTTGCCTCATGTGCTTGGGATGATTAGTTGGATGCAATCTCCAACATTGGGAAACAACATGTCCCCTCTTCTGGCAATCTATGCAAGTCTTATGCACCTTCTTTGCAAGTTGTCTTTGCCTCAACTGTTTCCTGTATGCCTTCATCCTCTTACAGCATTTTGAAACATCATGGTTATACAGACCACAATATGAACAACAAATCTTTCTTCCTTTCATGCATGTATAATTGTCATGCCTTGCATAAACATAATCAACTTGACTATGGCAAGAATTATACCTCAAATGTTGCTTTGCATGTCCATATTTTTTACCCTTCATGAGGAGATGAACTTGTAGAGGTTCCTTAAATTTTCTGAAGACTAACACGTCATGTCTTGAAAACTGTCCGATATCGCATGCTCATCATAAAATACATGTCTACACACATCTTGTTGCAACATAGGATTCAAACAATGGCAATCAACTTGAAAACAAACTTGACATGTTTGTGGTTTAGAACTTGGAACAAAATTTCTTCTTGAATTTGTCTCACATGCCTTCATGGCTATGGATTCTTTTCCATTAGATTTTTTACACTAAAAATTGTCATCCTGACATTCTGCTATGTGTATGAGCTCATTATCACTCATACTTCCTCCTTTGCAAGTCTAACACATCAGTTCCTCATGTCAAGCCTTGAAAATAAGAGAAAAGTTCTTAAAAATCTCCTTAACTCTGGTATCACACTTTCTCTTTATCTTGCCTACGGTACCGCACCTAATGTTCATGAATCCTGCGTACCTGAACGCACTTCCTCTGTGTTATGGGTGCGGACCCCTGTAAAAGATTAAAAGGGCGCAAGTAAACTCAGAAAGCTCATTTTCAGTAAATTCTAGAACCCTCTAGAAAGAATCTTGCGGTGGTAGAACCGCTCTTTCGAGGTTCATGTATCCCTTACCTTATGGAGCTAACCCCTTGATGTGAAGAGCTTATCCCTTTGAAGGAGGATTCTATCCCTTCATAATTGGAATTGAAACCTCCTCTTTTCCACTATAAAAAGAGGCATTGGGTAGCCTCAAATGGAGTTCAAGCTTTAGAATTATTTTAGGTTAAGTGTTGTTGGGATTCAGACTCATTTAACTGAGATTTTTGTGAGGAGAGATCACATACCTCTATATGTCTCAGTTAGAAGAGTGCAAGGCTTGTCAGAGTAGAGGAGATTCCTACTTCGGACCCTGGAAAGGCCTGTTCAACATCAAGGTTAAGGTTGTAAGGTTTTCTTTCTTTCAAAGTTAATACAAATGAATTAATTTTTCTCAATAAGCTATTAGACAACTGTTTATTTCATGGATTCCTTGATCACCATGATAAGCATGATTTATGATGTTTACTATACAGGTGCTATTTAATGTTTTCTTGTTTGTGACTGCAGGTTTACGAGGATAACTCCTTCAAGTGCACGAGGGACAACAACTTCGAACAAACATTGGATCTATGGTAAGTCCTTAACACCTTTATAGTATTCTTTTGTAAATCGCATATGTTTAGAGAAAGATAGGTTTATTTGGTTGTTTTTTGCTAGATTACCTTTTGGTACTAGGGAGATCGATCTTGTCCGCAAGATTGATTAATTCGCCCAACAAATTGGTGACTCCACTGGGGAAAGAACTTGTTGTTTTTGGTTCTCTTTTATTTTGATTTGAGGAAAAGTTTTTCCTGGTTTTTGATTGATGGATATCTGCCTGGGTAGCTTAGGTTTTCTTTGTTTTTGAAAATTTTGAAATCTTTTATGTTTTTCTTGAACTTTTCTGGGGACCGCACTTTGTTCTTTTTCACAGTGTGGGCAGTTTCGCACTTTCCTTAAGTAAACAGTGCGGGACCGCACTTGTTACTTCTGGAAGCCTGCGGACCCTGTTAAAATTTTGAAAAAATTTAGATTTCTTCTTCTAGTTTATTTTTAATTTGATTTAGAGTTTTTAGTATCTGCCCATATTGATGTTGTTTCTGTCAAAAGCCTTTTGTGAATGAGTTCCAACAGTATTTATGTTTTTGATGATTTTCTAGAAGTTTTGCAAGTTGGATTGCTTTTCATTTGGTCTATGTAGTGACTCAAAGCATTGGAAGTTTGAAATACCTCAGATTACATTGCTCTTTTTGCCTTCTTACCGAGTCTGACTTGATTGTGAAATCCATCCTTTATTGAGAAATAGATCTATTTGTTTCTTTGAAAATCTTCGAAAAACTTTGTTATAGGTTTTGAATTTCATTTATAAAAGAAAACATATCTGAGTGTTTTTTGATTTGTTTGTTATTCTGGACAAATAAATCCTTAATTTACTAAACAAATAAGTAAAACATTCTTCAAAAAATATTAAAGCTTTTATTCAATTAGATTTTTAAAGTTTGTAGATCTCAAAATTAGTTTTGTAGTTTTGAGTACTTTTAAAATTTGTAGATTTCTTTTCAAGGAAAGTTGTTTTTGTAGTTTCAAGTTTTTGAAAGTGAAAGGATTTTAGTGTGAGCATTTATAATTTGTCTCATTTTGAGTTATTGTTGAAAGACAAAAATATTTTCTTCCAGTTATTCTTTATGTTCAAAGAAAGAAGTGTCTCTTAAAAGAATTGCATTCTCGAACTGTTTCTTTAGCTAGAATTTCATTGAAAGAAAAACAGATTGATTATCATTTTTAGGTGCATTTTTAGTGTTTTTGGAAGTCGAGTCTTCACACCATCAAAGTTTCATTTCCATACCTATTGGCTTAAAGAACAGCTCATAAAAGTAACGCTTAATTAAAATTCAACTAATAATCTTTTATTTCTAGGGCTCTTATCACCAACATAGCTTAGGCTAGTATCTTAGAGTAGGGAGTAATTAAATTTCCAAGATAGTAAAAACAAACAAGTAGATAAATCTTGCGGTAGGAAATAAATCCAATTGTAATTGGTACAATCTGGGAATCTTCTCTTAAAGGAGTTAATCACGAGATCATGTCCGAACCTTTGAGACAATCAATTTTGTTTCATTGGGAAAGATAGAAGATTATGTGCGCATTACAAACGGTAAACCTCGGATTAACCATTGTCGAGGAGCCTGGGGTCACTTGTCGGTAAACCTCGGATTGACCATGTCGAGGAGCCTTCAAGGGGATTGAGCTTTGTTACTCTACCCTTGTGCGTGGGATCGGATCGTAGACTGTTCCCCTAGTTGTATTTGTTACTGTTGGTAACCTTAGTGTCCATAAGCTTAAGATTATTTCCTAAGGTGACGGTGAAGGAAAGATCTCACTGTAACTGGAGCAGACGTCGACTAGACTCACTCGGACTCTCTGGAGGTTCTCTTCACACGAGATGGTTTTGTGAAGAAACTTGTGCCAGTATGTTTCATTAAGCAGGTTGTCGGGGTAACTGTTCCAACTGCCCTTTCTGTATTAAATTTCTACTAAGTTGGATTTCATCACCAAATAGTGTTTTTAGTACGGGAAGTTACTGTTTGTGTGTGGTTTGAACTCTTATATTTTTAGGTGTGTGATTCAACTGTTTGTTTCTTTAAAGACTTTAGGTGTTTTTATTGAAATTTTCTTTGTTTACGTGTGATTGGTTAATATTTAATCGTGGCAGAATTACCGAGACAATCTCGGAGACTTTAGGGGAAGCCCCCTGTATATTCACCAAGTCAGCTTGAAGGGCTATGTGCTCTAGTATCATCTAGTAGCAGTAGAATTAGATCAACAGAAATTGGAAGTTCATCTATTGTTGTTCATCCTGATCATCAAATACCCACAATAGAACACATTCAAGAACCGATTTCAGTTTCTGAACTTACTGGTAGTTTTTCTCCTTCCAGTGAACTAGCTGACGAACCTAAAATTTCCAAACCTGACACTGAACATTCTGTTTTGGAAACGTCCTCAAGATTTATTACACCAACTTCTAGCGATCCAGGTTCACCTAAGGTAAGAAATATTGTTACTGAAGATCTTCCATCTGGCCTCATTTCTATTGAAGAGCTTACTAATCCAGATGAAGAGTTATCTCTTCCCGAATCCCCTCAGTATTTAAATCTTAGGGAGCGTGAATCTATTTTCTACAACCCTATTCAAACTGACGCTTGGTATCTATCTTTGACAAACTTTTTAGAAAACCCGGGTCTTGCTTTTTCTCCACCTCAAATTCCATTTCATCCTATGCCCAGAGGTTACTATCCTTCATCCATTATGGCAGGAGAGTCATCTATGTTTTCCCAAACACCGGAAACATTTTTACACGGTGGTCCTTCTGTTCCTTCGGGATATCAGGCTCTGTCTGGTACTTTCTCTGGAGCGGCGCCTCAACCGATTGAAAAATTATTATCGTATGGTCTTAATGGAGTTAAAACTGAAATGTCAAACGCAAAGCAAATCTTTATGATGTCTGGTAATATTCTGAATCCTCAACCTCAAGGCGGTCAGTTACCGCCTGGAGGACAATTTTAGGGTAGTCAATTACCGCCTAGGGGGCAACCTTCAGGTAGTCAGTTACCGCCTGGGGGGTAACCTCAAGGTAACTTTTTCCCAGGACAAACTGTGGCATCATATTATTTTGGAGAACAACCTCAAGGATAGTACATACCTCAAGGTTATCAACCTTCAGGACAGTACATACCCCAAGGTCAACCCCAAACTCAATATGTTCCTCAAGGTTCTTATCAACCCTAGCTTCAGTACATGCCTCAGGGTTATCAACCTCAAGGTTAGTACCCAATTCAAGGTTTCCAACCGCCTTCTGGTCAATCATTTGTACAAGGAGCCAGAAATTTACCACTTACTTATCAACCCTACGTTCAACCAGGCTATGGTCCATGCGTTCAACCTTCTACGGGACAATACCCCAAAATTAATATGGTGTGGGATCCGTCCCAATTTCAACAGCCTATGCAACCTAATGTGCAGTTGTCTTCTCAACCTGGACAACCTTTGGTTTCTGGTCCAACCCAACAACCTGTCCAGCCTACTATTCAAACCCCTACACCTAGTTCTGTTTAGCAGTCTAGGCCTAGTACACCTCAGACTCCGCCTCAAACTGCTGAAACTATTGCAACATCTGTTCAACCTATAACACCTGTTTCTGGAGTATCTGTAGCTCCGAGTTCTTCTATCCCTACATTCGTGCAAATCCCTCAAGTCTCTGTACCCCAGTCAGGACCTTCAGTTTAGACTTCGGTCCAAATACCTGCGGGACAAGCTGGTACAAGTACGGTTGTCACAAGTCAACCGCAATTCACGTATCAAACGTACTAGGGACAACCTCAATTCGGTCCCGTTTCACAAAACCAACTTATCAGTATCAACCGTACCCTAGCTATACTTATCAACAGCCTCAACAAGCCCAGTTTGGTCCAGTTAATCTTGGTTACCCGAGAGGTTACACAATTCCTAATGCAAATCCGATTCCCAGTTATCCTAGGTATCCTCCTCCCAGAACTGCTTTGGCTACTCAAGGTTTTTGCGACCCTAACCGTCAGTTACCATTTATTGCAACTTTGGATTTACCTGATTTGACACGCCTTACGAATGATCCAATTTTCTATTATTCGTACTGGCCGCCAATGCCGCATAAGTTGCCCAGTGATATACCAAAATTTGAGGGTAAGTCAGGAGAGGATCCATCAAATCACGTTATGAATTATCACCTCTGGTGTGCATCTAATTCAATAATTGATGATTCAATTCGCTTATGTATTTTCCAAAGAACTCTTATTGGTCTTGTCGCCAAATGGTACATTGAGTTACCACGAGGCTCTTTTAATAATTTCAGTCAGTTACCAATTGCTTTCTTAACTCATTTTCAGTTGCCTGTCAAATACGACAATGGCATGGAACTGTTGACTTCGCTAAAACAATCCACGTCCACATATATTTCTGATCATATTCACGAATGGAGACGTAGAAGGCGTTTAGTGAAAGTTTACATTCCTGATCAAATTTTGGCGGAATGGTTTGTTAAATCACTATTACCCAAAATCACTGAAGATGTAGCTAAGGCAGGAGTTGTTACTGAGGAGTAGGTCATTGCTCAAGCTCAGTACCTTGACCTCGTCTATACGTAGTCAGGTACTTTACATGAAAAAATCATCGATCTTCTAAAACAAGGTTAAATAACTGCAGCTCCTTTAGGGTCGCATGCCACTGATGGTATGATTGGTATAGTCAATACTAAAAGCAAGAAGAAATCTTCGAAGAATTCTTCTCCTATTACAACTTTACCTGATTCCCCGAAAGGAGAGTCTTCCCCTGAGATTTCTACCGACATTCATGTCATAGAGACATCTACAGCCAAATCTAAATTTGGCGGTAAAAAGAAAGGGAAGAATAAAAACAAAAAGAATTCAAAAGAGAAAACTGATAAAAATGAATCCAATGACGAAAAACACAAGCCTCGCTATCCTTGTTACATTTGTGAAGAGGATCATTTTACTAAAGAATTCCCACATCGAGCGGAGGTTGCAAAATTCGTTAAAGGTTCTCAACAACCTGCTATCTTGAAGGATCCTTTTCCCACTCAAGATAGTAAGATGATTGGTTCTACCTCGAATGCCTCAGAAGAACCTATTCTGATGATGTCTCATGTCAAGATTGCGACGCAATCACAAGATTATGGTACTAAGAATCCTGTTGATGGTAAAGAAGCAGAATCTTCTAGTGCAAACACATCAACTACACCTCCTCCTGTTTCTGGTCCACTACAGATCGAGAAACCCAATCCAAACTTAATAATCAAACCGCTTGCTAAAGGTGTTCTTCATAAATCAGCGTTCAATCCACATGCGAGAGCTGCTCAGAATTACAACATTGTTGAGGACTTAGCTATTTCCCCTTCAGCAATGTCAGCGTTGGAAGTGCTGCAATCATGCCCAGCACAGCGTAAATTACCTTTGTCTGCCATAGGAGCTGTCGATATGCAGGACTCGAACCTAATAATCTTCGATTTAGAGAATAGTACACCACGCCTACCTCATCAAATGGATTTTCAAATTCCAGTATTAGTCAAAAACAGACCGATCTTTTAGACTGTGATTGATGAGGGAGCTTCAACGTGTATTATGTCGATCCAGTGTTGGAAATCACTTGGTTCTCCTACACTCAATTAGTCTCTGACGATTCTAAAGGCTTTTGATGGCCGAGGTTTCCACCCTTTTGGTATTTTGCTGGATTTACCCATAGGGGTCGAAGGTAAAATTGCAAATCTAGATGTGGAAGTGGTTGATGCCCCTCTAGATTACAACCTTCTCCTGGGTCGTAGTTGGTCTTATGCTATGACTGTTGTTGTTTCTTCGGTCTTTCGGCTTATAAAATTTCCACATCAAGGAAGGATCGTTACAATAGATCAGTTAACTTATTTTTCTTCCGATCCAGCCTCTACAGAAACAATCCAGCACATCGTTAAAGCGGCTATCCCTTACAAGGATGTTGGACTAGGTTTGATTAAAGATTCTGGTTTACTAGGAAATTTTTCCTCTCCTCCTCCTAACGTATCGCTTTCTATCACAACTATTCATATGATTTTGTCAGATACTATTATGTTTGATGATCCTTGGATCATACCTTCCGACTCCGAGTTAGATTCATTTGATGGCATGATGCCTTTGAGTCCATTTGAAGTTGCATATCAGGCTGTACAGTCACTTTCCGACCCTTATTCAACCGAAACTGATCCAATGAATGGGATCCATCAGGAATCACTTTCTATATCTAGCTCAGTCACAACAACATTTCCTGATCTTGTTCATACTGATGAGCAGATTAGTGAACTTTTGTCCATTGTCAATTTACCATGGGAAGATCTGCATCACCGATCTTCGTTTTTACCTGAGCTAGATTATTTTGAAGATGATTTCGCTTCTATTTTTACTGCTGAATATGTCAAAGAACCACAGAATCCATTGCGAAATCCTGATTCTGAGTTAAATTTGGAAAATATCTCTCGAACAATTCCAATTGACATTTTGGTAAAGCCAGGAATAATTGAAAACATTCATATAGGTGCTTGCTGTACGGAAGATGAAATTCAAACTTATAAAGCCCTATTTCAAGAATTCTGTGATGTGTTTGCCTGGTCATATGAAGAAATGCCAGGAATCGATTCGTCAATTGTCGTACATGAAATCAAGACTTACTGGAATTCCAAACCTGTCCGTCAACGTCTACGTCAGATACATCCTAGAAAAGCTGCTGCTATCAAAGCCGAAGTTGAAAAATTACTTCGTGCAGGTTTCATTTATCCAATTCCTTTAACCGATTGGGTATCAAATATTGTTCCTGTTAACAAAAAACAAGGAACGATAAGAGTATGTATCGATTATAGGGATATTAATCGAGCTTGTCCTAAAGACAATTATCCAACACCCTATATCGACCAAATTATCGATGATTGTGCCGGTAGTGAGATGTTCTCCTTTATGGATGGTTTTTCCGGTTACAATCAAATAAACATACTCCCTGCGGATCAGCCAAAAACAACTTTCATTTGTCCATGGGGGACATTTGCTTATTGAAAACTACCTTTTGGATTAAATAACGCTGGGGAAACTTTTCAAAGGGCTATGTCTTACGCATTTCATGACATTAAGCACATTTTTCAGCCTTATCTCAATGATTTACTTTCTCATTCATCGCATAGGGCCGACCATCTCACTCATTTACGAGCTATCTTTATGAGGTGTAGGCATTATTGAATTCAGCTGAATCCACACAAACGTGTTTTCTGTGTAGAATCGGGTCACTTACTGGGATTTGTTGTTTCGAAAGTAGGCATTCGCGTTGATCCATCGAAGGTTGAAGCTATTGTCAATCTACCTCCTCCTTCGACTCTGCGCCAACTCCAAAGTTTGCAGGGGAAAGCAAACTTTTTACATCGGTTCATTCCTAACTACGCCGAGCTAACAAAAGGTTTTACCCGGTTGTTGAAACATAACGTTCCATTCTTTTGGGATGAGGTTGCTGATCAATATTTTGATGCACTTAAACACATGTTGACCTATGCACCATTATTGCATCCTCCCAACTACAACTAGGACTACGTTTTGTACCTCGCTGCCTCTCATTCCATAATTGGGATGGTTTTAGTTCAGGAAGACGAATTCAACAATGAACATGTGATTTACTATCTTTGTCGAAATCTGCATCCGACTGAGATCAAATACATGCATGTGGAGAAATTGGCTTTGGGAGCTGTTTAAGTTGTCCAAAGATTTCGACACTACATATTATTACGCAAAACCACAGTAATTTCTGATTGTAACCCTATGATGTACATTTTAACCAAACAATTGCTAGGGGGCAATTATTCCAAATGGATAGTTATCCTACAAGAATTTGACTTGGAAATTGAAAAATCCAAGGCAAAGAAATCTTTGGTTTTTGCCGAACTGATGTGTGATTTCCCCTCTACTGATACTGAAATTGTGGTGGAGTAGCCCATTGCGGACGAATCCTTTTTTCTTATCAGTACTCTTAATCCATGGTATGGGGATATTATCGTTTATCTCCAAACCCAATCTTTTCGACCTGAAATCTCATGATCTCAACAACGAAAAATACGTTTCCAATCCCAACAATATAATATTATTGGTGATACACTCTATCGTCGTGGAGAGGATTCTATTTTTCGACACTGTCTTACTCATGAAGAAGCTGAGAAGGTTTTAAATGACTACCATTCTGGAGCATATGGCGGTCATATGTCTGGGTATGCCACAACCCAAAAGATATTGCATGCTGGTTATTTCTGGCCGTCGTTATTCAAATATTGTATCTATGCAGTCCGGAAATGCCATAATTGTCAAGTCTTTAATCGTAAAATGCATGCGCCACCTGCTCCTCTTCACCCTATAATTGCTGTCGGTCCTTTTGCAAAATGGGGTATTGACTTTATTACATGTAACCCTCACTCGGTCGGGGGGCATGCGTATATTATCTTAGCAGTAGATTATTTTACTAAGTGGGCCAAGGTGATGCCTACATTTTCGGCAGACGGCAAGACTGTTGCAACTTTCGTATTCAATCATATAATTTCTAGATTCGGTGTTCCTCAAGCCATTGTTACAGATCATGGAATTCATTTTCGAAATATCATGATGACTGAACTGACAGATCAACTTGGCCTATGCCATGATAGTTCCACTCCATATTATCCGCAGGCTAATGGTCTGGTTGAAGCTATCAATAAATTTTTAGTCACTATGATCAGACGAATTATTGGTATTCATAAGTCGAATTGGCATTCCATGTTATTTTCAACACTTTGGGCATATCGGACCTCAGTAAAAACATCAACTGGTTTCACTCCCTTTCAACTGGTTTACGGTTTGGAAGTTGTGTTGCCGATTGAATGCGAAATTCCGTCATTGAAATTAGCCATAGAATTACTCCCAGCTATGACTGAAGAGGAGAAACGTTTTTTTTACTTGGATTAGCTAGATGAGAATCGACGAAATGTTGCAATAGCAAACGAGGCTCATGTCAAATGAATAAAAGCTTAGTATGATAGAAGCGTTACCCCTCATAATTTTTTAGAAGGAGACCTAGTCTTAGTGTACGATCAAGCCAACGGTAAGCTAGGAGCTGGAAAATTTGTGCCCATGTGGCATGGTCCTTTCATTGTTAAGCGGAAGCTAACAAAAGGTGCCTATGAGCTGATAGATTTTGACGGTGTCCCTTTAGATAAACCCAGAAATGGGCTTTATCTGAAGAGATATTATGCTTAAATTTGGTGTGGAGATTTATTTAGATTTCTTTACTACTGGTATGTCTTAGATTATAAAAGCGTGCCTAGTTTAGAGTGTGTTTTTATCACTATTCCTGCTTATCTGAGTTTTACTCTTGATATTGCAGATGTCAACGTCTCTTCAAACCTACATTGGTTTTGCTAATGGTGCTTGTCGCAGTACATGGAACATTTCTTCCGCAGCTTGGGTTATCTATTCACCCTCTGACAAGTTAGTATCCATGCATGGGGTAAGCCTCAGTCAAACAACGAATAACATTGGAGAGTATAATGTAGTGATTGAGTTATTATCTGAATCCATATCATTTGGAATTCGGAGTTTGATTGTTAGGTTGGATTCTGAACTTGTTGTATTACAGCTTAATAGAGTTTATGCCATTAGAAATCCAGTGTTATTACGGTTATTTTTAAGAATTCATCTCTTGGAATGTGAATTTGATTACATTGAATATTAGCATATTCCAAGACATTTAAATACATTAGCAGATGCAGTTGCTTCTAGTATGATAAATCGACATTTGCAATAAATTAAACGACATTCAATAACATGTACACAGATAGCTGGTAAATAGTGATATATCATAGTATAGAAGTGTTTCAAAAAATATACTTCGTCTTCGATCATAGGTTGGAAACACCTTATGATCGGCAAAAATGATAATACAAAAGGTCAAAAATATGAGTCTACAACACGATCATCCTATCACTGATGATGATCACGATAAGAGACCATTGCCCGGGCCACCCTACATAGGAACCTCCTAAAAGGTCCTGGGACACCAATCACATATCTCTGTAATCTGAGCGGAATATCATCTATGTCAGTCTTTGGAATTTCTAGAGTCAGGCGCTCTAGGTGATGCTCTAAATCATACAGAATATCTGCTGATTGGCCCTCTGGGGCTAGTGCTGTGGCAGCTGGATGCCTCCTCTCATAAGGCTAGAGATGGGCTGGTCGTCGTGGGCCCACATCTTCATTTAAAAATTTTGGTTATTAGTTTCAAGACGATCAAAATAAAAAAATTAGAACTTAGAAATTGTTGAAAATGATTTTTACCTGTTTCATCCCACTGTTCCTCTGCTGGGAGAGCCATCTCTCGGTCGCCGTGAAAATCTATCCCGGCGTATGGAAAGTCCTCTATAACAAAAAGTTGGCAATCTAGCCAACAAAAATATGAAGAAGGAAATCGAACAACCTCGACGCCCTCAACAGCATGACGGGCCATCAATGCAACCCAACGAACCATCCTAGGTTCTCAAGGTTGTCCAGCATCAACAGGAATGTTCTGCGGAGCTAACATGGGGATCCTCTCTAGAGAAAAGGTGACTACAATGGATCCATATCCAAAGTTATTTAGCTTTTCGTTCTTTGCTCTGGTTAATTGGCCTTTTACATTGGCCAACACAGCTTCGCACCAGTTGAAAATGGCGCCAGTTGAAAATGCGCATTTGGGAACCGGTAGCCACATGCAACGTTGCGCTCCCACACAGTCTGGTGACAATAAATGCAATAACTTTAAGCTTAGGATGGATTATAGTTTTTATGTCAATCCATTTGTCCCTAAGGTCTGCTTGATCATTATAGAACTCTAGTTGAAGACTAGCGACAGACTGGCCACCTGGCCTAGTCCCAAACAGACAAATTTGTTCGCCCCTCTTGGACAAACCAGTCAAAAAGTAGATATCCTCTAGCTCGATTTCGAGCCGATGGCTGCCAATAATGAAACACTGTTCCTGCACATTCCACCTGTTCACCAGCCACGTCAGGAGGTCTACATGTGCCCTCATGCCCTGAATGGCCCAGAATTTATACAAACCGCATGCTCTTAATGCCTGCATTGTAGGCAAATGGAGCATTGCAGCGTCATCAATGTCTTCATGCTCACGTTCTCTCCAAATTAGCATCTTGTATATCCTATAATGCATAAAAAGACATATTAGAACAAGATTTTTTGAAAAGTTTTAGGCGGGAATTGAGAAAATTTAGTTTGAAATTTAATTACGCGGGGCCCACAATTTATTCTCATACACAGTGCGTAGGAACGCACGGGCTTTGTGATACACGTGCGGACCCATGACTTTTTTCTTTGTAGAAAAAATCTGGGGTCTGCAGGTACCGTGTGTTGCACCTGCAGACCCCCATGGGTGATTTTTTGAACAAATTTTTCTCTTAAAAACGAAATCTAAAGCCTAAAAATGAAATGTAAACTTGATGAAATGCAAGATAAGGAGGTCGTGGATTACCTGGAGCTAACGGTTCTCGATTTCGCCGGACGGATTTTCCAGAATCTTTACAGGAACATTTTTACCCAAAACTCTTACTTTTCACTCTGAACACAAATGGTAAAAATGAAGTTAGAAAAGTCCTTTTTATAAGTTTTTTCGAGTAAATAATTTTTTGATTTATTTATTTTTCACTTTAAAAAGGTTATTTTTGAAAGAATTTTTATTTATCTGAAACATGTATGTGTAATGTTTTGAGTTTTTGTGCAGAAATTGGATTTTTTAGGAAAATTGATCGTTTTCAACAAAGAACATACTTTTATCACTTTTTCGGACTCTTTCAAAAATTCACGAAAAAGCGAAAACTTGGAGTCCTCTTTTAAGCTCTTTTCACACTCTCGAAAATTGAAAAGATTGCTAAGCACTTGATTATTCGAACTCGTTAAAATAAATGAATGATCGTCCTTTCAGTATAAGTTTATCCCTTTTACGGACTGAAATGGACTATTTACGAAAAAGGTATACGTTGACTAATTACGGTCAATAGAGTTCTCTCCCGCATTATTTTATTCTTTTTCGGGCTCGAGAGACTGAATTTACGAAAAATTACACCCATGGAGTTTTCTTAAGTTTTTTCTTCTAACTCCCTAAAATTGAAAAACACCGAGTTTCTCCTATACTGGACTCGTTAAAACTTAACAGTAAAGGACTTGTTCAATTTTTAAAACAGGAACGAACCACTCCTTCTTAGGGTTCGAATCTTAAACTAAGTTGGACTCATCCGAAGGATGAACTTATAAACAAGCAAATGTTATCCTTCTCAAGCTTGTCAAAAATAAAGAGGTACTTGCCAGAAATGGTGGGGGAAAAGAGAGAAAAATGGATTTGTTTGTTGTATTTTTATTTTTCGAAAAGCTAGTTAACCACTCTTGAAAATGACACTTTTGTTCACCTAGGTTGGGAAATCTTTTGCCTAACAGTTAATCAAACAATTTTGAAAGTCTTCAGCTGGTTTCTGGGTATTAGCTTTGGGTCAATTGTCACCAAGCCATCTGCAGTGTCATTATGTGTTCAAGAGGACAGTTCAAATAAACCATTCGTCTACAAAATATCTGTCATCCATTTTGACCATCCTTGAGTCAGTCCTTGCGAAAATATTTCTTCAAGACTTGATCTATGATTTCGTATTGTGGGCTTGCCTACGACGGATCACTTTCTATCGACGACAACTCATTATCTAGGAAGTTGATCTAGAAATTATCAGTAGCTTGAAATCTACATGCCTCAATGGCAGGTTTCTCGCCTTCAACGACAGGTTGTATCATTGACCTTCGATCGAATGATTCTGTGACATGTTCGACTTCAGCTCATTCATTCACATTTCATGGATTATACTGAGTACTTTGAGAGCCATTGAAATTACTGGTGGTTACTCTCACACTTATTAACAGTTTACATCATTGACTGGTAATCAAGTGGTTTCTACCATGTTCGACTTCGACACATTCATTCACATGGATAGAATCGTACTAGTTCAAGATGCGGAAATCAAGACCCTGGATCTAGTTTCTACCATCTAGGCTGCCGGGAATTTTGTTATCATTTATACAGTGGACTATTCATAAACAGATGGTTGCATCCATACTATGTCTACACATGTCTATACTGTTGATGTATTCAAAATCATTCCTGTATCAGAACAGTTTGAATCAGTTTATAGTTAGTTTTGATCTGAGTATGGGAATGCCTACCTCAGCGATGATATGTACATATATATATTTTGCATTGAATGTTTTTACAGGTTTCGACTGGGGTGTCCACAGGATAATCCTTGAAATGATAAAGTACTACACTCTTCATATATGACAAACTTCAGCTTCATCTATTCTAGACTTTTCACTTTAGGGGGCAATCTGTTGCACTAAAAATTGTCATCCTGAGATTCTGCTATGTGTATGAGCTCAGTATCACTCATACTTCCTCCTTTTCAAGTCTAACATATCAGTTCTTTATGTCAAGCCTTGAAAATAAGAGAAAAGTTCTTACAAATCTCCTTAACTCTGGTATCGCACTTTCTCTATATCTTGCCTGCGGTCCCACCCCTAATGTTCATGACTCTTGCATACCTGAACGCGCTTTCTTTGTGTTATGGGTGCGGACCCCTGTAAAGATTAAAAAGGCGCAATTAAACTAAAAAAAGCTCATTTTCAGTAAATTCTAGAAGTCTCTAGAAAGAATCTTGTGGTGGCAGAACCTCTCTTTTGAGGTTCATGTATCCCTTACCTTATGGAGCTAACCCCTTGATGTGAGGAGCTTATCCCTTTGAAGGAGGATTCTATCCCTTCATAGTTGGAACTGAAACCTCCTCTTTTCCACTATAAAAAGAGGCATTGGGTAGCCTCAAAGGGAGTTCAAGCTTTAGAATTATTTGAGGTTAAGTGTTGTTGGGATTCAGACTCATTTAACTGAGATTTTTGTGAGGAGAGATCACATACATCTATCTGTCTCGGTTGGAAGAGTGCAAGGCTTGTCAGAGTAGAGGAGATTCCTGCTTCGGACCCCGGGAAGGCTTGTTCAACATCAAGGCTAAGGTTGTAAGGTTTTCCTTCTTTCAAAGTTAATACAAATGAATTCATTTTTCTCAATAAGCTGTTAGTTAACTATTTATTTCATGGATTCCTTGATCACCATGATAAGCATGATTTATGATGTTTACTATACAGGTGCTATTTAATGTTTGTTTGTTTTTGACTGGAGATTTATGAAGATAACTCCTTCAAGTACACGAGGGAAAACAACTTCGAACAAGCATTGGATCTACGGTAAGTTCTTAACACCTTTATAGTATTCTTTTGTAAATCGCATATGTTTAGAGAAAGATAGGTTTATTTGGCTGTTTGTTGCTAGATTACCTTTTGGTACTAGGGAGATCGATCATGTCCGCAAGAATGATTAATCTGCCCAACAAGATTGAACATAACCAAGGCCAAATTTCTTATGTCTTTCCTCAACCAAAATAGGATCAATCATGCCTTGTGCATGCTTTCCTAAACCCTTGCCTTCATAGCCCATTTTAAAAATTAACTTGGACCCTATACCTCTAGTGTGTTTTTCAAATGAACCAACACATCTATCTGAAGAGGAAACTGAAGACAAATTTGAGTGAATTACCTCTACTTCACGCATGTTCTTGGTTAAAACCTCTTGGGCTTGATGGAGCTGCATCTCCATCTCATGCAATCTTTGAAGAAGTCATTCTTTCTCTTCCTTCATAGCAACCAATTGCTCATGAAGTCTAGTGCTTTCTCTTCTATCTTCAAACATAATTTGCACCATGATGTAGAAGTCTCGCTTCATTTCTTCATCGAAGAATCTTGTGAAGGAGGAGGATTTTGAAACCTCACTTCATGAAGTTTTCATTATGAAAATGAATAAAATAACTTCAACAAAATTCACAAAGCTTTCAAAAAAAATTGACAAAGCTTCTAAACAAAATGGCTATAGATTCAAATATCTTCTTCAAACATCCTTTTGCAAACAAACCCTTTTGTGCTTCAAGGGTTTCCTTGAGGTCCTTTGGGTAAGGAAGATGCCTTCTTCCTTCTTATCCTCTATTGGATTTAGCTAACAATAGCTTTCCCTTCACCTCTAGCAAACTCAAGCAACAATGAATTTGAAAACAGTCAAATTCTTTAACTATTAAAACACCTTTCAAGTCAACAAGCAAACTTGTGCTTTGTCAAGCAAGCAATTATGCTCTGATACCAACCTGATCTAAAAATGGGTTGGATAACTTGTTATTCTTTTCAAGAGCCTCCCACTCAGTTAAACAAATAAAAGATCTAGCTTATACTTGAATTTTGCAAAATTTTATACTTGAAACAAGTGTATGTTTTTTAACTGTTTAAGTGACTTAAGTCCATTTCTTTTTTCTGAAATTAAACATGTGTGATAGAAATATAAAACAGAAAATAAACATCCACACATAACAGCAAATTTAATCTAGGAGTTCACCCAAATATCGTGGGCTACGTCTCCTTGAGCTATTGTCATCTTGACTTGGCTCTTTGGGATTATGGAAAAATTTATTTTACAAGTTCCACACTTAAATCCAATGGTTACTGAACTGAACCAATGGGTTTAGAATACCATTTCTATCCCTGTCATGGTTTTCATCACTCTGAAAACAGATCTAGGCTCCCTTAGACTTTATTCCTTCTGTCGATGCTCTTAAGCTACACTAAGCTTCTCTATGGCACTAACTCCCTCAAAATTCTTATTTTGTCCCTGAAACCTCACCTACTGTCTCTAGCACATATCAGACCTCCAAATGGACTGATCATTTTCTCCAAAAGAGCACTGGCTCCCCAATCTAGGCCTCCCTCCATGGTTTTCCCTGGGCTGCCCAAAACTTCTCTGTGGCTCTTTGACCTTTAGAAGATTTCAAATGGCTCTAAAAATCCCTTAAATGGATTCATAATGCCAAAAATATTTATAATAGACTATTGGTTCACTGAAAATGTCCTTCGGCTGCTCTGGTTTCACCTTAAACACCTGGTGGCACCCCCTGATACTAGGGTCAAAGAAAACTTCTCTGTCGCTTATCGACCTCTAGAAGTCCTCAAAATCTTCTACAAACTCCTCCATTGGATTCATAATTTTCATTACATTTAGAAATGACTATTGGTTCGCTACATAAGGCCTCTAGTTGCCCTGGATAGGCCCCTAACTGCTACTGGCACTTGCTAGCCCTCGTGGCCTCTGTAACTTCACTGAAGCATATCGGATTTAAAAATTCCTCTACGGGCTCTTAAAACTACACCATTAGTTCCAGAACATCTGAAACATCCAAAATTTACTATTGGATTTTTGAATAAGGCCTCTAGCTCCCCTGGCTAGGCCTCAAACTGCTGCTGGCCCATGGTGGCCTTGATGGCCCCTAGAACTACTCTAAAGCAAAAAATTGCTCAAAAGTTCTCTGATGGCTGTGAAACCCACTCCATTGAGTCTGGAATGTTGGAGATAGTTGAAATTGACTATTGGCACTCCAAAATTGGTCGAATCTCGCTCAATATAGAGCCTGAACTCATTTTGCCCAATGACCCCTAAAAATCCTCCGCTAAATGTGGAGAATTGCACTTATCTGCAGTTAAAATTGGAAAAATTCCCCAAATTTGTGGCGTGCTCCACATTTTTTTCCAGCCTTGATCGTAATATTAAATTTTGGTGGTTAGAGTGGGCATATGTTCTGTTAGTCATCAGTATTTTTCACATGTTAGTGATGACTATTTCCATAGCTGAGTTTTCTAGAAGCTGATTTCCATATGTCAATTTGTCATCTAGAAAACCCTCATAAAATTTTTTTCGCCCTCTTACTTTTCAGTCCGCCCATGTCAAATTTAAAACCCATTATCACTATCTTTTCTAGCTTTAGCCCTACTGGTCTGCCCATCAGCTCTAAAAGGAAAAATCCAAGTCTGTTTCAAAAGCCTCCCCTAAGTTAGGAAGTGGCGCTTTAAGACATTTTACCCTTGGCAACCATCAAAAGGCCAAAAGAAACCTCCATCTGCTACAGACCAATCATGACAGACCTCCCACTCTGCAAATCAAGTTGATCACAGCTCTAAGTCACGCCACTTACACACCCCTAAGTCTCAGCACTGCATAGACCACAGTCTCAAGCTGATTATTAGGTGTTTTACAGTGTTTTATGGATTTTGCAAAGGCAAGAAATATAACATCATCTCAGAAGAAATTGCTTGAATCTACATTTAGAAGAACAACTGCTTCTCAATGTAAACATGAGCCTGAGATATATCTGCAAGACAGAGAGTGATTCATCAAGACCTTGCAGCTTCCTTTCAGCATGAAATCACAGTAAAGGAAAGACACCATTGTCAAATAGACTGGTAATTTTTCATGGCCAAGAACCTCCTTCATCTACAAGCAGAGGGTTAAGGCGCCTCCTTCATCTACAAGCAGAGGGCGCTGGCCATTATTGACTTTAATGATTGCAAAAGCACAGGCTTGCTTTTTACTAGACAGTAAAACAGTGACTCTAGGTTTCTGAGTGTAAGTGATGATCATAACAGGGCTAGGATCTGAAGTATGAAAGAAAAGGGAAAACAGAGTTTTGGTCTTGTAAAGGAAGTCATTTGAAGTTTTCAAATCATATGAATTGTTAAAACCTTGGAGAGACATATCATTAGTGAAAACAATTCTAATCATAAGCAGCCTGCTGTTTCAACAAGACCAAATTGAAGAAAAATTGACAAGTCATGTCATTACACAGGCAGAAGAAAGGTGGTTGTTTTTCAAGGGTGCTAACCTCCCTACTCACAGAGATTATCTTTCAAATGACTTGTCATAAGTTGACCAAGGAAAATGGTGACATTTCAGTTTCCCCTCAGCAAAGAGTAGTGCAATGAGACAGTGGAGAGCTCCTTCACAGGAAACATAAAGAGCAGCTCTCCTTGTTTCACTTTCTAACTCTCATGCATCATCCCCTGTTTTGTCTTCTACCCACAGTCAAAGAAGAAAGCTCAAAGAGACCTAGCACTTGCATCTACAGTCAAGCAAAACCTGTCACCTAATTATATTTACATTGCAGGCAAGATTATGACATAATACCCAGAGCAAAAATGTGTTTGATCTAGTTTGTCTCTTACAAACAGGTATACAAGATCCTCAAGTACAAAAAGAGTTTTGGCACAGTGTTTCAGGTTCTGGAAATCATCAAAGGCAAAATCTAAATGCCACTACTCCAAAAAGAGATTTTTCCTCCTCTAAGTAGAGAACAGTCAAAGTTTCAAAAGACATTTTATCCACAAGTTATCATCTGAGTTTTGAAAACTTTGAAAGGCATAGAAAGAAAATCAGCCGGCAAGGGCAATCTGAGCTTTCATTACCAAGAGATAGCACCCTTTGAACTATTGTTCACCATGTCCAAAAGAGAGTCATTTGACATACTGTCAGTTTTGGAGGTTTGAAACAAACACAACTTTTTCATTATTTAAAAAAGACAGAGATATCATAGGTGATATATTCTGCGCAGAGAAACCAAAGGAACTGTGGCATATTTTTCAAAGTTTTATTAATCATTAAAGGCAAAAATCTACACACCATTGTTAAAAAAGGCAGATTTTTCCCTCTGGTAAGAAGCAGTCAAAACTTTGAAGGAAAAGTTCTTAAAGGTGAGGTTACATCATCAAGGGAAAACAGGTTTAGAAAGGAGTGATCATTGCCTTCATATTTTTGTTTGAAACCAAAGAAGTCTGAAATTACAGATGTTAAAAAGGAGGACCCTTTTTCTCTGGTTTAGAAATAGTCAAAAGATTTCAATCTCTCACAAGGTTTAAGAAAGGTCTCGCCTATGAAATAAGTAGTTTTCGCCTTTGTGTACATGACCAAATGAAAGATATCTATTGCATGTTCAAAAGGAGGTTTTAGACTTCGGTTTTAAAAAACAAAGGCTGTTTAAAAGAAACGTTGAAAGAAACCCTCTCCAAATCCAATATGAAAGGGCCGTTGAAGTGTTGCTTTCTAAAAGGTCCATAACCGTGGCTCATTCATAATTTCAAACTCTAAATCTCGAGCAAGGCCTCTTTGCTACCCTTAGCATCGAAACAAAGAAGTTTCGGGTCGATTTGCAGGAGTTTGCCACTTTTTTCACCGCGCGACGCGCCTGGAAAATTACGCGACGCGCCCAGGAGCAGATTTGCACGGGCGCTCAACTGCCGCGTGACGCGCCTGTACACGGCGCCTGGCCGACCCGACAGTCTAGTTTGGCGCGGCACTCTGAAAGCCCAGCACGTCGCGCATCTGTATGACCCTCTTAAGTTATTCAAAACACCTCCGAAGCTGGCCTAAATGCATCAATGAGATTTTTCACCATATTCTCAAGGTATTTTCATGAACCCTCTCAGTTTTTGAAAAAAAGTGCTAAGTGATATAAAGGGTTAAGAAGCTCTGTTTTCCAAGCTGTGGTGTGAGGGTGAAATAGTGTTTTCCTGATTGATTGGTGAAATATCAAACACTTGTGAGCTGCGTTTTTATTAAAAATACCATCAAAACACCCTCACTACCGTGGTGAAGCAAATTTGAAACTGTTCATAACAGTTGGAGTTTGTTTAGGATCAGATTAGTGTAAAGAAAACAGTGTGATGAACTGCTACAAATTTTTCATACCATAGCATACAAAGCTTTCAAACTTTGTCAACACATCTGAAAAACAGTGTTTTTGCTGTGTGGGGATTCAAGGTGTAAAACTGTAGTAAAATGCTGAATGTGTTATTTAAGACACCTACAGGAAAGAATTTGTGTTGAACTAAGAGCAGTGTGTTTCTACCTTTATATGTCAAAGAACAAGGGTGTTTTACCTTCAAGGCATCAAAAGGCAAAGGTTTCACATTGATAAAGTGCTTTAACTATTTGACAAGATAAACTCCTACAGGCTTGGTTGAAATTGTAAAGCATTCTTCAAAAACTCTGTCACCTTGTTCTATAACAGTGAGTTTGACTGTATGCCCACACTGGAGGTTGGCTATGTATGTAGTATGATTTTGTTTGATGGAGTGACATACCTATAGAGGACAGTGAAGTGTAATCAGAAAAAAGGGTTTTTGTCAAAGAGAAGTTTATAGGTTGAAAGCTACAGGGTAAAGTTGCTCCTACTTCTCATAGAAAAGACAGTTTTCACTGTGCATGTTGCTTGACTGTCTTTTGTTCTTTGAGCTTATTTGATAAGTGGATGTTCATATAAAATAAAGGTTTTTTCTACAAAGGCAAGGTGTTACATGGATAAGAGGTCCTGGTTATTTTGAAAAGAGAAGACTATTGCAGGCTTGGTTGAACTTTTTGGAGCATTCTAAACTCGGTTACCTTTGTTCCAGGACTGTGACAGTGACTGTCTAATTGCACTAAGGGTTGATTGCATAAAACATAAGTGTGTTGAGTGATAGGCACTCTAGGAAAGGCAGGTTTGTAATGATTGAAAAGTCTACCTTGGGAAAAAGATATAAATGTGTTGTTGACCTCTAAACTTCACAAGAACAAGGTAATTTCTTGACACTTTGCACAGAAAATTCACCTAACTGTTGTCTCCTTTTCACTGTATGGTCTCTTATTGAAAAATCTACTGACAGAGATACATTCAAGGTAGAAGGTCACTTTTTAAGGGAGCAGGGGTTCTTTATATTGTGAGAGAAAAGTGTGCAGTCATCCAAAAACATTGTTCACTATCTAAACAATGAATTGACACAGTTTGGCTCCAGAAGGCAGTTTACACACAGTGAGGCGGTTAGTTTCTTCAAAAGCACATTTAGGTAAAAATGCCTCCAAGGCAAGACAACAGAAGTGGTCCACACAAAATATATGAGCCAATCTCTACAGAGGAGGTTAATGCTCATCCATCCATCCTTTTCAACTTCCATGAAGTAGGTTGTCTAGACTTCTGCCAGAAGATACAGGAGGTCAAAATTTTTTCGCCATTAACACACCTATTCGCCCTGAGGTTCCAGAACAAGCATTTCTAGGTAGCGGACCTTGATTTCAAGTTTTCTCCAAGATTAGTGTCCAAAGCCACCAAGATTCCATATCATGGCGAAAAATGGTTCAAACAGGCCCATCTTGACTTAGAAGATTACAAGCCTTTCATCAAGCCTGAGCATAGAGATGCTTTCACTGCTATTTTCCCTTTTTCTTATCTTCTTGATAGCTATGCTCCTCTTATGAAAGTCATAATGAAATATTTTACTTGTGAAGGGAGGTTTGATCGAGTTTATGCCTACCATGTCCGACTATTGATGCATTTCACTAGAAACAGGCAACTAAATCTTCCTTACTTTTTATACAAGAGCATCGAGAAGATGGCATCCACAGTCCAAAAGAAGGCCCCACCTCTGCAAATACCTTCTCTTTTTCATCATTCTCTGATCAAAATTATCATCCTACACCAGCTAGAGAAAAAAGAGGTTCCATGGGATGTTTTTATCAGCCACCCAGATTTCTCTACTGTTCCTCCGGTCCATACATCTCCCACTCAGCCTATTCATCGCCCTATACCCTTGTCCAACAGGCCTACTCCTAGAAGGCTCAAAATTACCACTGAACAGTCAAGACAACAGGAAGAAGGAGAAGGGAGTATACAGCAAGAAGAGAAAGGTCATGAGCAAGAGGAAATGGATGAACAACAGCAAGAGGAAAGGGATGAATAGCAGCAAGAGGAAAGGGATGAACAACAGCAAACAGAAGATGAGGAACAACAACGAACAGAAGATGATGAACAACAGGTACAAGAGGAAGAGCAACAACTTGTTGTTGAAGAACAGGAATATCAGCTTGGGCAGGAAATTGAGCCACATCTTGAGCCACAAAATGAGCAAGAAATCCAAGCACAGCAACAGCTTGATTTTGGGGAAAAAGGGCAGCAGGTTGAAGCACAAATTGAACAAGGCATTGAAGTAGAACAACGAATTGATGTTGGCGAACAGGGGAAGCAAATTGAACAGCAAGAAGAAGACACACAGCAGCCTCAAGAAGAGCAGCAGTTTCAAGAAGATGTCAAGGGTAAAGCAGTTGTGTCTCCTACTCCCAAAAGAACAAAGCCCAGCACAGCAAGCAAGAAAGGGCCTAAGGCTGCCACTCCAAAAATGACAAAAGTTGTTCCTAGAAAAAGAAAATTGCCCAAAAGGACACCTACTAGCATGCCAAGGAGGAAAAGTGCAAGATTGGCCTTCAAAGGGAAAAGCAAGGTTGGAGAAAGTAAAAAACATGGAGGTGCATTGGCTGTCATCCCAATCCAAAGCGATGACAGCGATAATGAGGCCTGCCTTCTTGAAAACCTCCTAATCCATAAAGAGGGGCAAATTGAGGCATTGGAGAATGATCTTCAACGGGCAAGGAACTTCAACTACTTCTTGGAAACCCAAAACAAACAGATGAGTGTTCACACAGTTGTTCATGAAGCACGGGCGATCAAATACAAAAATGAAGCAGCTAAGGCGCAAATGAGGATAGAAGAACTCATTGGTGATTTTGATGAGGAAGAAGAGAGATACCAGCCTAGGCGGAAGAGACCTAGGACCATAGGACTTAAAAGAGCCTTGGAAAAGCAGAAAGAAGAAGAACAAGCCCATCTCCAAGCCTTTCCTCTCACTGCACTCCTTGAGCAGGAAATTGAAGAAAACAAAGAGGCATGGCTTGAAAGAGCCAACAAACACTTGGAGATGAAGCTTGAAAGAGCAAACAGAGATCTAGAGCTGCAAAGGAAGAGGACACATCACTTTCAAAAGTTGAATCAGTTTGCCCGGCGCAAACTAAAGGCAGCCCAAGAGAAATTGAAGAAAGAAAAGGGGAAGCGCCCGGCACGGAAAGAGGAGAAAGGCACATCAGCTCTTGAAATTTTGGCCTCAGATTCAGAGCATGTTTCTAAGGACCCTTGAGGGTCATGCACACCAATTTTGGGCTCGTTTCGACAACTTTTTGTTTTTTGGCATTTTTTGAGTTTTCGGTCAAAAACTCATAAATTCGCCATTTCATTTTGAGGATTTTTCAAGTGAGGAGGATGATACCATTTGATGCCATAATTCTATGAGCAGGTCCTCAGCGATTTTCAGAGCATTTGGAGATCATTCGCCCCCTCAAAACGGCGAAAAATGCTCACTTTTTGCACATTATGCCCGTCATATCAGCAGTCTGCTATTTCCTGGCTTTCTACACACAGGTACAGATTTGGAGGACTTCCAGGCATCAGATTGAGGTGATTTCAGTTGCGCCAGAAAGAAGACACTCAGATCTTTCCAACGAGCTATCATGAGCCTCGTTTCGACACCGGGAAGGCTGCCAAATGTTTCCGGCAAGTCAGGGGACATTTTTCTGATATAAATTTGAAATATTTTTGTAATTTTTGAACCTCAAAAATCTGCTTTTTCCAAATGTGCGTTTAGCTATTTTTGCACTTGGAAAATGATGCAAAGTCAATATAATTTCTGTTTTTAGCATTTTTTTAGATATTTTATGGGATATTTTGTACCTTGGGCTTTGCAAAGCCTCAAGGACAAGTTTAGATATTTTGATTAGGCCAATGGGATAGCTAGTTGCACCATGAGGTTTTCCTCACTCAAGCCTATTTATTCCATGGGCTTCATTGTAAAACAAGGCTGAACTTGAGAGAAGAAGTAATATATTGGTCATATAAGCTTTGAAGAACATACTTGTGTTATGATTTTGCACTGCCTCTTGGATGCTTTTGATGAATGATGAAGGATTGTTGATGGATTCCATGACATGGTAGAATGGTATAGTGTTTCTTGCTTTGTTGTTGTCTTCTAGTTTTCATTCATGATACATGCTTCTTGCTGCTATAGATCGGTAGAGATTAAGTTTGAGATATGCCCATGGAGGCACCTCAAAATTCCTGAATCTTCATAGCTTTATGTTTTCTTCTTCCTTAGTTATACTAAAGAATTCTTAACTGCTCTTTAGTAACTTAAGGATATTGTTGCTAGTTTTATTCATAAGTTCTATGCATGTTGAGTAGGATGTATGGTGTGCCCTGCTTACCTATGACTGTCCATAGTTTTGTCCATGAAACTATCTCTTTGACTGATTAGTTTATCATCTTGTTGAACCAAGGAGGCCTAGTCCCGATCTAGCCCTTTGCCTAAAACTATGAAAGCTTGTTTGTCAAAGTGCCCAATAACTTAGAGACTGTGTTTAGACATTCCGGCATAGTATTTTGAGTTGTTAGTCCATCTTATGTGTTTTCCCCAAAGTCTGATAGCCATTTCCCGGAGTTAGAAGGTCTTATACTTCTATGCATGGCTGGAATGTTTGATTTCTATGTATTAATTAGCTCATAGTTACATTTAGCATGATTAATGACTTGCTATAACATGTTTATGTCTGCTATAAACTAGTTACACTTGAAATCCCTTGTCTTTCACAAACTTGATGTTCATTTACTCCATTTTGCCCAAAGATCCTTTCTACCTTGAATCAAATCGGCCCTACAACAGCCTTACATCATCATCTGATAGCTTCCTTGACCTTTTTGACCCCATAGCCCAGTTGATCTAACTTCTTGTTACCCATTTTATATCTTTGATCAGTTTTATCCCTCACAAACTTAAAAAACCAAAAATAAAAAAACTCACTTCATAACTAGCCTAATATCAGAACACCATAAGCAAACACACCGATATCTTTTACACATATAGAGAGAGCCCTCTCTGAGTCCAGGAAGGCTAGGTCCTTGGGCTCCAAAGCTTGGTTTGATGTTACATCGTCATTTGGCTCACCAATCGGCCAAATCACGGGACCCTAACATGTTCCCAAAAACTCTGCGGTCAATTCACGGTGGAGCAGAACTAGGGTTTAACTCTTGTTTGAAAATGTGGTTACGATGGAGTGGAACTAGGGTTTAACTCTGGTTTGAAAACGTGGTTAAGATGTGGGTTAGCACAAACCGCGCGGTAGTGGTTAGAATGCAACATGCCATGTGACAACTCTGGAACCTTTGGCTGAGACTACGGTAATATCGTTTGATAGCTGTTGTAGTTGGGGTTTACGGTTATGGTAAATTGCAATTTGAATGCCCTCCAGTGGAACTGTTGGTGGGTTGGACCACTAGCAGTTCCAACCCCCAACGCGTAGTCCAACAAACCATAACTATTACCCGAACCCTTATACGATTAAGACAAAACCCATAGGGAGGGCGGTAAGGCGCAGGAGTGTTTGGTCGGTGGTCACGCGTTCGACTCTAGTGGAGTCCAAACCAATTTTACTATGCAGTCCCGAGGACACATGGCGGCCTCGGGGCTGGCCATGTGTCGCCCATTCATTGGCCCATAAGAAAAACATGTGCACCCAACTGCGATTAACAGGGTGACAATTGTCACAACCTGACTAGTCCAAATGTAATATCCTCTTTTTGAATTTCCCCATACCTAGTCAAATTTGGTCAAAGTCCAAAAATTGCAGTTTATTGGACTTTTCAAACTGCAATAAATTCTGCATACGGTGTCATTTTTTTGAACCATTCAAGGCGACAGAATGAGGAAGACAAGATCTATCCAGTCATTTAGGTTCGAAACACTTCCGAACACTTTGAATTTTGAGCTATCACTTAGGTCCATGATCCAGTTCTAATCAGACCCTTTCAGGTGGGCCTGGGGTTCCAGCCACTATGTCCCATTGACGTAGCCATGCCATTTGTTGCTACTCAGGTTGATTCGGCTCATGTCTAGTCTGAAGCTGACAAAGCGAACAACTTCATTGAGCACATTCAGCAGATACGCCAGCAGGTTCATGACATATTGAACAGATCCAATGCTAAGTACAAGCAACAACATGATCAACATTGGGTTCCACACAACTTCCAGGTTTTCGACATAGTGTGGCTACATTTGCAGAAGGAGCGCCTCACTAGACCCCACGGCAAGCTTCACCCACTCTGATATGGGTCGTACACCATCACCAAGGCTGTAGGAAACAATGCCTTCGAGCTCAGTATTCCACCATTCCTTATTTTTCACCTAGTATTCAATTTGGACTGCCTTCAGCCCTACTTCCCACCTCTACTGGACACCTCTGACATTGTAGAACAACTCACAACAACAGAGTTAAACCCAGACTACATGGAACATGCCACCACAGATTGTATCATGGATATGCAAATCAAGAACACTCACCAGCAGAAGATCCAATTGTATTGGGTTGTCAAAGCTGGCCAACTCCCGCATCAAGGAAAGTGGTTCACCAGGGACTAAGTTCAACAAAAGTTTCCTCATCTCATGGAGGAACTCAGCGCAATAGGGACCATTGCTTCCTAAGGGGGGAGGAATGATCTAGGTGTATATTGGTGGCCACCCGCCTATTCCACTTGGGGCCCCACCATTGTTTCTTTCAGTTTTTCATTTTCCTTAATTATAGCACAATTTACTATTTTTAGCAGTTTTTTGGGTCCTGAACTTCTAGATCTGTTTTGAGGCCCTAATCAACATTTTTTGGACATCAAACCTCCAACGAATATGAGTCACTTCTGGACTTGATACCATTCAAGACTTGATATTCGCTGTCAGCAGTTTTAATCCTCAGATAGATCTTTCTAACGATGTATCATGTGCGTCAAATAGAGATAGTATACCAAAGTTACGACCCCAGGAAATTGGTGTACCAATTTAACCCGACGGGGCCCATATTCTAGCGTTTCATCTCCTAGGGTTAGGTTTTTAGATGTTTAGGGTTTTCCATTGTTTCTCAATAATATATAGGCCTTCGAGCCTCATTGTAACATAGATTTCAAAGGCCCGTAGCAACCACATCTCTTCTCAGAGATAAGCTACTAATGCCCTAGCTAGTTTATTTCTATTTTGTTTGTAAACAAATTTCAGTTCTTTGATATTAATGAAATGAAGTGTTATTTTCACAACATTTTCATATTTATGGTTATATGTATATTATGTTGTGTTCCTGCATAAACCCAGATCATATTACATTTTATTTTTTTTAATTTTAAAATTTGGCGTTTCCGTTGTTTTCCTTATACCAGAGCACACGAGGTTTGGAATTTTGTGTGGTTTATATTATAAAACTAGCACAACCACATTAAAATTTTTAATGTGGTTGATATAGCCTTGTTTTGTATCTACCATTGATAAATATATAACAATAGAAATAAATAAATAAATAAAACTATTGCAATACAAATATTATTATTATCATTATAATAAATAATTATTATTTATGATAATTAATAATAATAATCATAATAATTTATGATAATTAATAATAATAATAATAATTATTATTTAATGATGATGATGATGATGATGATGATGAAGATGATGATTAATGTCTTCTAAGACAAATGTGGTCTATTAGACCTCAAGAAAAAAAAAAGAATCTAATTGAGATTCTTCAAAATCTTCTTACTATGATAAAAAGAAGGGAAATAAGAGCTCCAAAATCGCTATAGTTGGGTTGAATTAATAAGTCGAGAATATTGGAAGTATGACAGATGTTAGGGAATTGAGAGCGAATGTGAGTAAGATTAGGGTAGTCTAAAAGGAAGTGTTTTTCATCTTCAACCCTCTCAGTATCACAAATCTGATAGATCGTATCATCCAGGGGAATCTTAGGAGTAGACCATCGCCTAGTTTCACTTTGAAGATCATGAGAATTAGTTATTATCCTAGCGATTTTCATTTTTTTGTTAGTGATGGTCAACATAGAGAGATAATTCTGGTTGTCGAGGGTGTGGTTGATCACCTCCTTATAGTATCTTATCTTCCTTTTACCCTCCAGCTCCCTATCATCCCACAACTTGTCCTTAAAATTGGAGGTAATAGCATCGTTAACGCTATCTCTTCTTCACATCATGATCTCCTCCTAAATCCCCCAATGGTTGAGCCAAGACTAGGCATCCTTATGCTACCCGCGCATGAGGTGAAGGTGGGGGTTTTGACTAAAGTTAGAAGAAATATTTGGGAGCCTCTTAGATTACATGTTGTAAAGCTTCTTCTTATACATCAAATATCTAAACATAGTCGTACTTTCAATGGGCGATAGGTTAGATTCGATCAAGAGGATAGGATAGGGAGTATGTCCCTTGATCTTGAGGTTGTAGGTGATGAATTTATTTTGAATCATCTCATTTTTTCTCGACGACTCTCTCGATATACTACAATCCCAAACTTCACATATGTATAAGACAACAGGGGTGACAAGAGTCTCAAAGAGGAACCTTTTTTTACTCCAAATGAAAATATCGACCAAATTACAATTGTTTTCAAGCTCATAATAAGATTTCCAGCCTCCAATAATAATTTTCACGATGATATAATTCCAGTTGAGCTGATGAGGAAAGTCAATACCCAAATATTTATAAAAGGAGAGATGCTCTAAGAAATGGTTATCATAGACGAACTTACCATGGGTGATATTTTTGGATTTAATGACCATAATTTTAGTTTTGTCGGTATTAACTATCATGCCCATCTTGGAGCAGTAGACATGGAGATTATTAAGTTGCTTTTTTAGGTCATCATGGTTTTTTGTAAGAAGAATGATATCATCAGCATAAAGGAGAAGAGTATTGATCATACCAGAAAGCTTGATGCCCTTGCATCCTGTAGTTTCTAGACACTCCTCTAGCTTATCGATATAAATGCCAAAAATGGTAGGGGATAGGGGACACCCTTGCTTAACCTTGATATTGTATTTAATATCTTTAGACCACCCTTTGTTGGTCTTAAGCTTGGCAATGACAGTCTCATAGAGGTGGATCACAATGATTATCGATTCAGGAGGAACCATGATCTCTTCCAGTCTCTCCCAAAGCTTATATCGAGGAACAATGTCGAAAGCTTTTTGTAAATCCCACAAATTAATTGAAGTGATCGACTGTACTATTTCGACATTCCTCTGTAAAATATATTAGTCCAATAACCTTCTAAGAAAATGCATTTTTGAGGAAACCCTCCTCTTTATTTGTTTATCTTTTTTTTTTACTAATTCCAAAACTTAGGAATTACAACATGAGTTACAGTTTCTACATAAGGGTTTGATATTATGTTTTGCTAGTCATTCATTACCTGAGTACTTCCTCTAGACTGTTATTATGTTTGAAATCATCTACAAATTATTTTCTTTAGTATTTAACTAAACACCTCAGTTTATAGCCATGCTAATTTCTGTCTTTACATTTATTCACAGTAAGATTTTTCTTACTTTTGCAGTTCTATTTTTCTTTACAGTACTAGCATTCCTTCTTTCTATATCTAATTAGAAAATATGACCGGATCATTTATGTCCGTGTATTATCATAGGAAGCAAGGGCAACCAACTCAGAACCTTCTTTAGAGGGTTCTGGTCTAATAGCTCTCAGCGTTACCAATTGTTAAGAGTGCTAGTTTTTACCTCTTTGCAATTAGCTATAAAAGAAAAAGAACATGTACATATTCCTACTTCATTAAACATACTTGTTACTTTCTGCATAATTTCAAAGTTTATTAATAGAAAACAAAAATACTTATCTGTCCTTCATTTCACTGACTGATATTATGCCTCCCTAACACGAGTGAGGCTATCATGTCCTCCAACTCTCCCCTGTGCTCCAAGTCTGAGCTACGTAGTTGATAGAAACTTCTGGAAGAGACCTCAGGACAATCTGGTCCAGTCTCCAATTCCAGCAATATCAGAAATTTGGAGTATTCCACTGGTTAGCACTAGTCCAGGAATTTTTCTCCAGAATATTCCTTTTCTTTTCCAGTTACCCCAACAGAACCCCCCCTTCCTCACTGGGATAGCCCTTTATCCCTAGAGGTGGGGTAACTGTTTGAACTAATTCTGTTCAACTGACTCACAATATTGAATTACTTTTTAACATCAGTCTATTTTCCCTTTTATGGAAATCACTTCCATAATTAATTTAATCAAGATTACTTTTCCTGCTCATAATATATTGTGAAAATAAAATAAAATTAAAATTAATAATAAATGTCTTAATGTCTCATCAACATATCATAATCACTAGTTAGAAATAAACCAATTGATACAACTTCCCCCCTGGAAGTGAACACCATCCTCGGTGTTCTCATTCTGCTCCAGAAAATAACTCAGGGTACGCTTCTCGAACAAAGCCTTCATCTTCCCAGGTAGCTTCATCCGGGCCAAAGTGCTTCTACTACACTTTAACCTAAGTGATGGCTCGTTTTCGGAGCATGATTTCTCTCTGATCGATTATACATTGAGGCTCGACTAGAAACTCGTCGTCCGGTTCGACCTGTAATCAATGAACTTGAATGAGTTTTCTCATAAAGTTTTTAACATTTTAGTCAAGTCCGGTATTCATATCCTACCTGAATACTCTGCCAATGGATTATGTGCTTTGGATCGTGAATGTATCGTTTCAATAACGATACATGAAAGACGTTGTGCACTCGAATATGACTGGGCAAGGCCAATCGGTAAGCCACATGTCCTACCTATTCCAATATTTGGAATGGGCCACAAAAACTAGGAGCCAACTTGGCACAAGAGGCCCACCTTAAAGTACTTTTCTTTGGCCTGATTCTTACGTACACATGGTCTCCCACCTCAAAATCACGATAAGTTATTTTCTTATCTGCATACACTTTTTGCCTATCCTGAGCTACCTTCAAATTTTGTTGGATCTTCTTTACTTCTGCCTACATTTCAGCTAGCATGTTTGGTCCCAACATCAACTTGGTTTCTAGGCTACTCCAATTAATAGGAGTTTTTCATTTTCGTTCGTATAAGGCTTTGAACGGACTCATTTTAAGGGACTCCTGATATCCATTATTGTATGTAAACTCCAATAGGTGCAGATATTCTTCCCACCTGGTTGGTTGTTGCATTACATACATGTGTAACATATCTTCCAGGATCTAATTTACCTGCTCTGTTTGTCCTTCCGTCTGCAGATGGTAAGCGGTGATGAAATTAATTTGAGTTCTCAATCCTGTAAATAATTTTTTCCAGAAGGCTGAAGTAAATTTCACATCCCTGTCAGATATGACATTCTTTGGAATACCATGCAGTCTAAAGATCTCGTGCATAAATATGTCCGCTATCTGCACCGTATTATAAGTGGACTGCACTAGTATAAAGTGTGATGCTTTGCTTAACCAATCCACTAATACCATAATGGAATCATTATGCTTTTTTGACCTTGGTAGACCAGTGATGAAATCTAAATATATCACTTCCCATTTCCACTCAGGTACCGGTATAAGCTGCATCAACTCGACTAGGTGTCGGTGTTTTACTTTCACTTGCTGGCACTCTAGACACTTTTTTAGATATTCTGCAATATCTCTTCTCATACCTGGCTAGAAGTAATTCTTACTCATTACTGTTAGCATCTTCTAATACCCAAGATGTCTAGAATAGTTACTTCGATGATGCTCATTTAGAAATAGTTCCTTCAGCTCCAATCTGTTTGGAACAAATATCCTCTTCTTAAAAATTAGCAACCCATCCTCATTAATTTCGTAATCAGCAGATTTTCCTTGTTTTCTGAGCTCATCTACTTGTTGCCACATGAACTGATATTCAAGATATTTCTCAGCTTCTGTTTTTATTTTCTCCAAAAATCTGCACTCCACCTTATTATAATACAACTCAAAAACTCCATGCAATTTTCTACTTAAAGCGTCAGCTACTCTGTTCTGCTTACCCTTCACATGCTACATATCAATGCCAAACTCGCTCAGGAAAGAATTCCACCTTGCCTGGCGAGCATTGAGATCATATTTCTTAAAATAGCTGGTTAAGTTGTTGTGATCAGTTTTGAGCACAAATCTTTTTCCAAGTAAGTAGTGCCTCCATACCCGGAGTGCATGCACTACTGCTGTTAGCTCCAAGTCATAATATGAGTACCGCTACTCATGCTCCTTTAATTTTCGGGATTCATAGGCAACTACTTTACCCTCTTGTGACAGAATCGCCCCAACTCCTTCTTTGCACACATCTATGCAGACTTCAAACTCTTTATTAGGACTTGCTACTCTTAATACCGGAGTTGTAGTCAATAACTGCTTCAACTTTTCGAAACTATCCTGACATTCCTTTTTCCATTTAAATATTTTTCCTTTTCTTTGTAAGGAAGTAAGTGGGAAGGCAATTTTTGAAAATCCTTCAATAAACTGCCAATAATAACCAGCCATCCCCATAAAATATTGGATGTCTGCCACGCTTTGAGGTAATTTCCATTCCATAATCATTCTGATTTTCTTTGGGTCAACTCCAATACCCTCATCAGAAATCACGTGACCAAGGTACTGTATCTCTTCCTTGAAGAAATCACACTTGGTGAACTTAGCGTACAACTGATGCTTCCTTAGCATTTCCAGCACTATCTGTAAGTGCTCTTTATGTTCTTCCGCATTCTTGGAATACACTAAAATGTCGTCAATAAATATTAATACAAAATTATCCAGAAAAGGGTGAAATATACCATGCATCAGCCTCACAAATGTTGTTGGTGTATTCGTCAGTCCAAAAGGCAACACCACAAACTCATAGTGTTTGTACTTGGTACGAAAAGCAGTTTATGTATGTCTTCATCCTTTATCCTAATTTGATGGTATCCCGACCTTAGATCTATCTTTGAAAATATTGTTTCTCCCTTCACTTGATCAAACAGATCATCAATCCGAGGCAAAGGATATCTATTTTTAATCGTCAATTTATTAAGCTGGCAGTAGTCCATGCACATTCGCATGGTTCTGTCTTTCTTCTTCACAAATAGCACAGGTGCTCCCCAAGGGGATACTCTTGGTCAGATGTACCCTTTATCCAATAATTCCTGTAACTGCATCTTCAGTTCGGTTAAATCTGGTACACTCATTCGGTATGGTGTCCTTGAAATGGGTGATGCTCCAGGTATCAACTCTATGGTAAAATCAATGTCCCTTATGTGTGGAAAGCCTGGTATTTCTTCTGGAAATACATCTATAAACTTTTGTATTATTGGAATGTTTTCCATCATTGGCGCTTTTTATTTTGAATTAGTAAAACCCACTTGGATGGCACACAACTGACATCCTTTCCTCCTGCACTTACCCATTTGAGATGTTGTGATGGGTCGTAGCTTCAGAGGTTTCTTTATACCTTGAATTTCCTTGCAAGTACCATCTTGCATTCTGTAATAAATAAATTTTTCTTTGCAATATACTAACGTCCAATGTTTCTCCAACCAATCCATACCAAGAAGCACATCATAAGAACCCAGAGGTATTATATTCAGATCCATAGTTAGCTGTTGTTCACTAATTTCTAGTGCACAGTGCGATATTTTGGCACTAACTTTCCTCTTTTCTCCTATGGCTAACTGTACCAGCCATGGAGTTCTGAATTTCTGACTCTACAATTTACAATTCTCTACTACTTTTGGACTTACATAGCTTAAACTTTCACCTGGGTCTACCAAAATAGAAACATGTTGAGATAGAAATTTACCTTCTAGTTCTATCATTGTCGGTTGGTAATCTTCCAAAGCTGCATTAATTCTGGGTATGTTTCTAGCTAAATCTCCCACTGTTGAGGCCTCTTGCAAATTGGTAACTGCTTCACTCCTTCCTTGCTACGTGCAATTTCTGTAGTAGTGTGCATCACCACACCCCCAGCACTATAAGGGTGGCTTCTGGTTTTGTGCTTGTTCAGGTTTGCTAGAAGCTTATGTGGGTTTATCTTCTGTAGGCCATCTTATTCTTTGATGATTCCTTCCAAAATGTTTGCTAACTGAACTTCTGGCAGCACTCTTGAAATTACTAGTTCTATTTTTCTTGAAACTAGAACTACCCTTATGCTCTTTCTTTTCCTGCTAGCTTTTACCTTGTTCGCCTTTTGTATTAGCTTGCTGGTAACACATTCCGGCCTTTTTTATTGCCTCGTTCATAGTCTTAGGATTCACGAACTCAATACGTTCTTTCATATGAGTCGGAAAACTACTCAGAAATCGTTGTACTTTAGCCTTTTCATCTCTTAAATAGGGAACATAACGAAGTAAGGAGGTAAACTTGGTGATGTATTCCTCCATCGTCATTTGTCCTAGATTTAAATCGTGAAACTCCCTAGATTTTTTGTCGTAGAAGAATTCAATTAATTATTTATCTTTAAAGTACTGCTGGAACGCATCCCAAGTCACATCCTGGTCATCTATACTATGGACGTTTTTCACCTCCTCCCACCATAATGTGGCTTTCTCCCTCAACTGATAAATAGCCAATCTGGCTTTGAGATTACTGCTGTATTCATACACTTGAAAATACTTGTTCATGTTTATGAGCCACGCCTCAGCTACCTCCTCCTCAACTCCATCAAATGTAGGTGGTTTTATTTTTCAAAATTCACCTTGTAGCTCTACTTTTTTTCCCTTCACTTCTTTATGATCTGATACATTATCTGATTCAGCTTCATTGTAGTTTTTATTTCTGTTACTCCGCTGAGACTGACTTCTTTCCATTCTGTCAGTGTCATGGTCTCTTGTCTATTGCTCATTTCTTTCCTGAAACTCTCTATCAGTACTTGGCTTCTCATTCCCTTGATTTTGTTTGTTTGAAAGGATTTTTAATATCCTCTCCTGTTCTTGTATCAAACACATATTATCGTTTCGCACTCTCTCCATTTCCTCTTGTAACTTTTGTACTGTATTTAAGAGGATGTTGGCTTGATTCCACTGCTCCTCCAATAACCTACTGGTTTGTTGGTGCTGATCCACACTCAGTTGCACCTCCAGATTCATCTCTGATCGGGGTTGGGTTTCCCCGATGTTCTGGGGTGGCTGTTGCGTTTGACCCTTTCTCATATTGTCTCCTGTTATAATTCTCTTCTTTCTCTCTGTGCATAATTATACACACAACTTTAAAATGTTAGTTGACCCATAGGGTCCCAGCGTGCAAACGCTGCTCTGATACCACTTGTAACATACATCAATACTTACCATAAAAAAAATTACATAGCATATTTACAATTTATTCCATATTTATAATACCATATTACTAACTATCATGTTCATGTCTTCCAACTGTAAAACAGTCATTTGACATAATCTACCTATGGATTATACCTGTACATCAATCAACTTTGAAATAATTTATGCAATCCAATAAATTACACATTACCATGGTTTATATCATTAAGATTTCGTCTTTACGGAAATTATCATATCAGCCTTTAATTCGGACTTCAATCAATCTAATATATATGAATATAATACAATTTCCACAGTACTAGTTACGTAAACTCTACATGGTAACATCTGAAGAGTTAATTGCGATTAAATTTTGGTTGTTGGATTTTTTATTATTGTCTTTGCTGTCAAGATCTCGACTGAGGACAAGTGGTGATACCTCCACCCTCGATCTGTCCTCTAGAGATCTAACGGTGGCAGAGGGTTAGGGTTGAGGAATGACCTTTCCTTTCATAACTGCTCAGATAGGATTTCTGCTCATTTCATCAGTCTTCACTACTGGGCTCTTCGCCTTTGTGACAAATCTGTAGGATTCCGGCGATGGAGGTTTACGCATCCTTCATCAACAAACCAGGTGAACTGTTGGTTTTCCTTACCTTTTTAGCTTAAGTATTTGTTGTTTCCCTTGCGCAAGTATTTCCTGAGGTTTGTTTTCTCATTCTACCCATAACTTAACAATTTGAGTTTTCTTCCAATTGTTTGCTCTGTAGTTTTGAGAGTTATGGTATTTTTTTTTAGTCTTAATACATGATATATTCCACTATTCTTCATACATGTTTCCTTAATGCTAAATTATCACTATCACTTATCATAATCTCTCTGGTCAATATTTGGAGGTTTTGCTAATTTCTCTTAAATTTCTTCTTCCACAGGTATACTTCCTAATGATAATGTAACAACATTTCATTCAAATCTCAACTTACAATTCCACTAACCGACTCTGGCTTTGCCAGGTACTCCTTATCATGAATACCTTGGGTCGCAGAATGTCGAAACCGAATTGTAAATTGGTTTTACAGTCTTTCTAAGGGTCTTCGACTTGATTCTAAGACTCAGTTTTAAACTAGTTTCCCCACGACTGGGCATGTCGGGCTAATGTTTCATGTAACATATGTAATAATAGTTAATTCTTTTGGTCTGTAAGAAATAACATTTGGTAGAACTGTTGAACTAAGTTTAGACTTCGGTTAATTTTGTTCTTCCAATACATTTTAGTTCAAGACTTCTTATCGGAATGTTTTCATCTCCTGCGAAAGATTTATGTAAGGCTTTTGTTTAAATTGTTCCTCTATTCTCAATAAACAAATGTTTATTCACATATATCACTGGGTATTCCTCTTTTTTGCATATTAAGGTCATTTGAATGATATAGTTTGGTCTTGACATGCTTCTACTTCGTCTGGTGTTAGTATGTTCCTTTAGTAATTAAGTTTATGGATTTACCATAGTGTTTGAGTCTATCGGTACTATTTCATTGACACTTAATTTAGCATTTAAAATGTCTGTAAATATTGAAATTGTTATGACATTTCGTAAGTAATATTATTTTCTATCTATAGACTGTTCTCGATACTATAAATTGTCTGTGAAATATATTAGTCCAGTAACCTTCTAAGCAAATGAATTTTCGAGGAAACCCTCATCTTTATTTGTTTATCTTTATTTTTTTTACCAATTCCAAAACTTAGGAATTACAACATGAGTTACAGTTTCTGCATAAGGGTTTGATATTATGTTTTGCTAGTCATTCATTACTTGAGTACTTCCTCTAGACTGCTATTATATTTGAAATCATCTACAGATTATTTTCTTTAGTATTTAACTAAACACCTCAGTTTATAGCCATGATAATTTTTGTCTTTACATTTATTCACAGCAATATTTTTCTTACTTTTACAGTTCTATTTTTTTTTGCAGTACTAGCATTCCTTCTTTTTGTATCTAAGTAGAAAATATGACCGGACCATTTCTATCCGTGTATTATCATAGGAAGCAAGGGCAACCAACTCAAAACCTTCTTTCTAGGGTTCTGGGTTAACAGCTCTTAGTGTTACCAATTGTTAAGAGTGCTAGTTTTTACCTCTTTGCAATTAACTATAACAGGAAAAGAACATGTATAGATTCCTACTTCATTAAACATACTCGTAACTTTTTGCATAATTCCAAAGTTTATTAATAGACAACCAAAATGCTTATCTGTCCTTGTTTCTCTGACCGATATTATGCCTCCCTACCACGAGTGAGGCTATCACGTTCTCCAACTCTCCTCCGTGCTCCAAGTCTGAGCTTCGTAGTTGACAGAAACTTTTGGAAGAGACCTCGGGACAATCCGGTCAAGTCTCCAATTCCAGCAATATCAGAAATTTGAAGTATTCCATTGGTTTGCACCAGTCCAGGAATTCTTCTCCAAAATTTTCCTTTTCTTTTCCAGTTACCCCAACAGAACCCCCCTTCCTCACTGGGATAGCCCATTGTCCCTAGAGGTGGGATAACTGTTTGAACTGATTCTGTTCAACTAACTCACAATCTTGAATTACTTTTTAACATCAGTCTATTTTTCCTTTTATGGAAATCACTTGCATAATTAATTTAATCAAGATTACTTTTCCTGCTCATAATATATTGTGAAAATAAAATAAAATTAAAAGTAATAATAAATGTCTTAATGTCTCATCAACGTATCATAATCACTAGTTAGCAATAAACCAGTTGTTACAGAAAGTTTAATTTCTATTATTAAATAATTTTTATAAATCCAAGAAAAAAAAAATGATATCAATTTTAAACTATGTCATTAGAATAATATACCTCTCATATTCATTATTTCTTTATGATATAATATTTATAATATTCAACAACATAGTATAATTATATGTGTTATAAAAAGAAATAATAAATCATATAATTTTACATACCCTTTTTCATAAACCATATTATGAGAGTATAAGATAAGTTAAACCTATTTCTCATGGATATAGAGTTTGAAACTGTGACCACCTATCCATATTTTTGCACATTCCTATAAAATGAATTGGCCATTTTAATTTTAAAAAAATGATATTTCTCAATTTATATTTATTATAACTTCAAACTGATTTAAAATACATATTTAAAATATGTTTTTACATTAATTAATTATAATAAAAAATAGTAGTTTACTTGTTATAAGTTTTGGATTTTTTCTTGATATATTTTCAAGTTGAAATTTTTTTAGATTACAAATTTTTTTTGGTGATTTTTTTGAGATTACAAATTTGAATTATGAACTCCCTCCAATTAAAATGTCTTTGAAAATTTTGCAGTATGTAATTTATTTATACATTAAAAAATAATTTTAAATAATAAAAAATTATTTCATAAAATTTCCAATTTTTTTTAAAAATAAAATAATCAAAATCATTAATACTTGATTATTATCGTTTTTATAAACATAATAATTATTATAAATTAATATGTAAAAATTTATAAAAATATTATTATGAGATTTACTTTTTTTAATATTTACAAAGAGAACACAAAAAAAAATAATCTAGATCAACAATAATAATTGGATTGTAGATTTTATAAATTTTATTATATTTTCTAAAAATATTTTAAAATATAAAATTAAATTAATAAATATGAATTTCACTCATAATCCACATTTTATAATCACTAGATTGTTTCTGCAATTAAATACATACAGTGCCATGTGAAGTTGTCTAGAGTTTTGCTTCTTAGCAAAAAGTGACACTTCAATTCCCGAGATACCAATCAGAGTTTTGGATATCACTTGAAAATCACCTATAAAATGGAGAGGCCAATTGACAATTTAGACAATTTATGTAATAAAGTAAATCTTAACAACAAAATATATACATATCTACAATCTTCAATGTACTAAATAACAAAAGATATACATAAATATAATCTTCAATGTACAAAAATCTTTAAAGTTGGGGTTTTTTATTATTATTATTATGTCTCTATCTCAAACCAATGTTACTTGAGTTGGATATACGGGATAAGGGTTCACGATCCTTATCCATGGTGGAAAGGAGTTTCGTTACTCCACTTTCTTCCACAAAAAGTTTATACGGAGAGCATGACCAGCTTGAATAAAAAAAAAAAGGTGCGGAATGAATCGAGAATTTCATCTACAATTCTTTTTTAGCGGAATTGAGCGGAATTTGACAATTGGGGTAACAGAGAAGAGATGAGGAAAGCCTAAAAATTATTTCTTATTTTGGAACATTTTGGAACATACTTATTTCGGAACATTTTGAGACTAGGATTTATCAGTGTTCTCACTCTAATTATTATTTCTGCTGACCAAATTTGATCTTCAACATGTATTGTATCTATTTCTCAATATAATATAAAGATCTCGAGCTTAAAAAAAAACTCCTATTTTGAGGCAAAACATTTGTTATAAAGAGCTCTATAACACATAACTCAAGGTTATTGGTTAGTGAAATATTTTCTCATACTTAATGAGAAAGAAATGAATATTTTTTTTCAAATAAAGTTGTTTCATATTACCTTTTCATATTATTATTTATTCCAACTAAAAGAATTTTTTATTCTTTGTTCTAACTAAAAGAAGAGTTAATAAAACTATATGTTTTTTTATAATATTAAAAAAATACATTTACTTTCTTTACACAGTAAAAATATATTTTTAATTATATTAAATACAAAAAATATTTCTTAAAATTCCATTATTAAACCCCTTTTCAATATAAATATTATTTCATTTAAAAACCACTATTTTTACCTTAAAAATCTAAATATTCATTTTTTAATATTTTTAAGGAGTCGTCTAACGAGCCGGAGGAATTGCCCGGACGGTCAAAATTGGCCGGAATCCGGGTCAAAAAAATTTAAAAAATCTTGCAGAAACAGTGTTTGAATCTTGATTTTGACATTGGAAATGGATTCAGCACCATCAAAAACCTGTAGGACACCCAAAATATTAAACTTTGATAGTTATAACATGAATTTAGAAAAATTCCTGCCGGATTTTCTGAAAATCTTATCGGAATTTTCATGATTTTCAGGGCGATTCCTCTGGCTAGTTAGACTACGGCTATTTTTAATGCCTCTTTTTATATTTATTTCATGTATAATAATACAAGTTTTCAAAAACGTGGTATAACTTTAATCAATAATATTAAACTAATAAAATATAAAAACAATTCGTTATGAGTAAATATGTTTATTTGATTAGAATAAATTTAATATTAATTAATTTTATATATTGAATTTATTAATTTTTACGCCGTAAGGTGTCACTATTTAAAAACAACACTCCTGTTACTTTGTTGTCCTTCATGTGCATTGTTCGATCTTTTGTTAGACGATTAAATTTTCCTTGCTTGTTGATTTGAACGCAGGTTAGTTATTAAAGTTCGTTATGAGCTTGGGATTTTGCATTTTTCGCTGAGAGGAGGAAAAGGAAGCGGCAGTTGTGGCAATGATAGGAGGATTCGTGGCTTCAACTGGTCTTGCGAAGAACTATGCAGTAAGAGTTACTGCATTCATGGTCATAACCTGCTTGGTGTCGGCCACAGGGGGGCTCATTTTCGGCTACGACATCGAAATTTCAGGTGTCTAAATGGTCCCAAATTTTAATTTCTGGCATTGGTATGACAGAGTAAGTGGATCTGTACTAGTTCTTGATGAAGTGTTTGTTGTATGTATTGCAGGGGGAGTGACGTCCATGGATTCTTTCTTGAAGAAATTCTTCCCAATTTTTTTCGGAACATGAAGCACGGGCATACCAAAAATTACTGTAAATTCGACAATCAGCTACTCACCACATTCACTTCGTCTCTGTACATTGCTGGCCTAATTGCCTCCTTTGCATCGACTACCATGAGGCTTATGGGACAAAAGCCTTCGATTTTTCTAGGCAGGTTGTTTTTCCTCTCAGGGGTGGCCGTTAATGGCACTGCCGTCAATGTGGCCATGCTCATTGTTGGTCGCATATTGCTCAACATTGGAGTTGGTTTCGACAATCAGGTTAGTGAATTAGGGCTCTGATTTTCCTCTGTTAATCCTCCCATCTGAATTAGGGCTCTGAATTTCCTCTGTTAATCCTCCCATATGAATTAGGGCTCTGAATTTCCTCTGTTCATCCTCCCATTTGAATTAGGGCTCTGAATTTTCTCTATTAATTCTCCTATCTGAATCTAAGTCTAGACAATGTTTGCACTCTGTTCCTTCTTATCTGTCGGAGATGGCACCTTTGAGGTTGCGAGGAGCACTTAACATATGCTTCCAAGTGTTCGTCAATACTGGGATCTTAGCAGCGAGTCTCATAAACTATGGTACCTAGAGACTCCACAATTGGAGATGGCGACTCTCGCTGGCTCTGGTAGCTGTCCCGACGGCCGTAATGACGATAGGTTCAAGAGGATTTCAATGACTTGGTAGAGGCTAGCAAGAAATCGAAGAAGGTGAAGCATCCCTTCCGCAATATCTTGGAAATGAAATACAGACCCCTTCTGATCATGGGAATCACCATCCCCTTTTTCTAGAAGCTTACCGGGATCAATGTCATTATGTATTATGCCTCTGTTCTTTTCAAGACGCTTGGCTTCAACAATAATGCTACGTTTTTCTCAGTTGTCATGACAGGGCTCACACTTGATCTGGGGACATTCGTGTCTCTTTCCACTGTTGATAAGGTCAACAGAATATTCCTGTTCATTAGTGGAGGAATTATAATGTTTGTCTCCCAGGAAAGTACTTATTTTTTGTGAAACCCTAGTGTAGATTTTAGTGGAAAACAAAATTTCCCTTTTTTTGGTAGCTCTTCTCACTAGGAACGCTCGAAAAGTAAAAGAGAGAACTGTGCAGTGTCATTAAAATTCTCTTGTTTTCCTGCATTCTTCTTTGATAAAATTTCTATTGGTTAGCCAAACAAGATCAACAATTATGCAAATTCTTGCTTTGAACTTTCTATATTTCTGGTATTAATGAGTTGCAAATTTTTCCTCTTAATGTTTTTGTGTTCTTTCCTATGATATATTGCTCAAACTGAGTCATTATTAATATTTATATTTCTCGCTGTAATGAGTTGGAAATTCCTCCTTTTAATTTTTTGTGTGTTATTTCTTGAAATATTATTCAAACTGAGTCATAGTTTGATGGTAAACCCAAGTCTTTCCTCCCACAAGTTGGAACAGGGGTTCCTAGCCCTATTTTTGTCCAATTTTTGTTATATTTTGGTACTATTTGGTCTAGCGGAGGGGGTTTGGGGTGAGTCAAACCCCCAATGGATTGTAATCGGTCAAAAGGGTAGATCTAGGGTCCGCAAACCATTGTTTGTGGACCATAGGATAGCGCAGGCTAAGATGCTATAAATAGACAAGTAGATCAAGTCTAGAGATAGGCTAATATTGATAGATGTTAGTTGCGAACTCTTGAGATCTGTTTTGGGTTATAATTGGGTAAGGACTCTGGCTAGCTGTGTGCACGAAGATCCTTAGTCCTGCTGTATGCGGACCCTGTTGGTTGTGTGCGTGGGTTGGGAATTGAGTCTGTAAGTGGGTTTTGAAGCTAATGAATGATAAATCTGTTGATCGCATCTATGTGTTATAGACTAGTTGTGCTCCTATTATTACAATAATTTATTTGTTAATCTTTATTGATGCGCACGTGGATGCGAGGATTTGATCAGTGATAGTTGCTTATTTATGATATCTATGGATTTATGAACTTCTCATTCTTCACATATATTATTAACAGTTCTGTGATAAGATTCCCTCTGTGCAAGTCTGATAGATCTTAACAAGGTTGCCTCTATTTAATCACCTTTCTCTTAGGGTGCGGAAACCTAGTTCCAACACCCTCCCATACTACTTCGGGTGAGACCTTGGCCTGTGCAAGCAGGGCATCACCGAAAGGGCTAGTAGTATAGGGGTTTGTTGGCAAACCTTAACTCCGAACTTGGGTCAGGACCCCTCAAGTCAACAAATGGTTCTGTTGTCGGGACCAGGAGCATTTTGAGAGAAATAAGGTAATGCCACAGGGTCGCTGGCGGCCTGAGAAGTCTGAGCTTAAAGACTGGTTTGAGAGAAAAATCCAAGAATTTTCCTTAAAAGAGAATCGAAGTACGAGGCTGATTGCCGAAGCATGGAAAAACAAATATATCTTTACCGAAGTACATGAAATTTTCTTTGTGACCTTCACACACGAATTACAAGAGTGGTTATCAAAGTTAGCGAAGTTCCAGACCTGTGGAAAGAATGATCAGATTACGCAGTGGACTCCTGAACTGATCCAACAGTTGGAAAGGGATGATAACAAAATCATGCAGACCGTAGATCAATTCGTATCTTATTCTGAAGCTGAGAAAAGATTCTTCAAAGGGTTCAAAGGTAAGTTCTTGAAAACGTTGCCACTGTTAATTAAGATATTATTGTGCGAAAAAGGTGTGTTGTGCAGTCATACCACGTGAATTACCTACGATAAAAATGAAAGTACAACACGAAGCAGTAAATATTACAAGGCTAACCAAGAAGGAGATCGATCGGTATATAGTCCCCTAAAAGAGCCGCCTACGCACGAAGGAACTAGTCCGTTGGTCACCCCGCGGTCAAATCTGCGAAAGGGTAAGAACTCTCCTACCCCATCACCACTGCCAGAAGATGACATGGCCACGCATATGAAGCTACCTACCTTTGATGCAGGAAAACCCTGCATAACCCAAAATCTCTTTCCCCATGCATATACAAAATGCATCTCATAACTAATTGCCCAAAGTAAGACTCTCAGTCCGGGAAAATTATACAGCTTTAATTTGCGGAAGCTTCTCAAGCATCTGTTCACCAATTTTATGGTTCATGAAAACTACACTCCCAACAATCACTTCTTCATGTGATTAAACCCAACTCACAAATTTCCACTTGTAATGCATTTTTTTTAATGCATGTCAATCACCCAACAATCACGCATGGTTTTTAATACTTGAATCAAATTCAATAAAAGGATGTGCCCATGCTTTAAAACAATCCCAATCTACATACACCCTTTAAAACTTCTAAGTTTGATATTTCTAGCAAACCCAACGCATTTCCCCATTTCTTTTCAGCTATGTAAATTTCATAACTCAGACTTGATCAAATACCAACAACGATTGATCCATACATTAACTTACCTTTGTTATTCCTCGCGTCCTTCAAGACTGCATTTTATGATTGCGTTAACACTAGTTTTCAATGGCTTTTCACTTTGTTCAAACCAGAACTCTATCCTTCCTTCCAGATCGATTCCACAGCTTGAATCGACCTCAATTGCTGGAGCCACTCCCTCGTAGTAATTCATCCACCAGCAATTTAACAACCAGTTTCTCTCCAACGCAATTTCCTTCAGCTTATTGTCAAACAACAATCGATAATGTCAATGAAATTACCACTATTTAAAATAATATTTACCCACACAAAATTTCCCTTCGATCCTTGGATGACTCGTTCAATTCGGCATTTAACACTACGGTTCAACCTCATATAAACGTTGCAATTCAATCGGCTTACTCTGTATTAACGCTGTGACTCAATTCCTTATTGCATTACTGCTTTTCAGGCGTTTTTTTCCCATACTTCTTCAGGATGAGATTTCACTCCTGCGAGCGCCTTCCCATAATTATCAAAATCTGGTTCAATATCCAACGCTAAATCAATTCACCATTTAACAAATCGATTTCAATTCATGTACAATTTTATCATAATGACCTTTAATTGCAGTCTGTTCTCCACCAATAAGATCAAAGCACATTGACTCTCTGTTTTAATTAGCACCCAGCACAAAAATAGAATAAAAATCGATCCCAATTGAAACCGACAATCATAAACTGGTTTATTGCTGCAACTTATACCTTAACAACAGATTTCATTCAGCAAATTGATAATCGACTTACACGATTTCTCAGGACTTGAACCTTTGACAGATTTGCTCAAACATTAACTATCAAACTGCATCCAAATGCCTTTGCTGAAGTCTTTCACCTTAATTGTTGTGAATCGATTTCATAGATATCGATTCAAATAAAAGTCTCCATCCGATCCAGCTCGCACAACATTCAACCTTCAATCGATTTCCATTTGTCAAGTCCGCTCCATATGCTTTTGCGCCCATTCAAACCACAAGTCGATATTAAACACATCGATTTATATAACTTGAATTCTTTCATTTTCCCAAACTCCGGTTTTCTTCAATCAGGAACTGTGTCTAAATTTGAAGCTCCTGAACCTGCAATTTTAATTCAGGCCAAACACCTGTGGTTAAATCCACAAATAACTCAAACACGATTTCAAACATTAATTCTGCACTTTTTCACAACAGTTCAACTAGATTCTCATTAAACAATTGCGCCCTCAATGAATTCAACTTTCCAAAGTCGATATGCCAAAGCCACTTATTTGACATTCAATCTAGTACTCCTTCAGGAGGATCGATGCCTCTTCCTGCGTTTTTTAACAAATGCTCATTCGATTAACAATTATGATATCGATATTTAGTGATATCGATTCCTTCAAATGTATGCAGAGCCATATCTCAAAACTACTCTCAGAAATAACTCAAAACTTATTTCAGAAATTTCATATACTTATTTAAATCAAGCAGATTATCACAAAATCAATCCAACAATACTCGTATGGCTCAAGAAGTCGAATTCCACATGTATATATAAAAGCAAACAATTACAGAAATCCTCTTCATCCATGGCCAGATTTTCAAATCGATGGCCCTTTTACAAAAGCCGGTAGGCTTACAACTTCTTCCTCTATTCTACACTCTAATCTCACCTTCCTATTTGCCTTTGAGGCCTATCAATTTATACAAATTAAAAATGCACTAATTTGAGTTCAACCCCTTTAATATCTCAACAAATCCCCAAATCTCTCAACACCCCTAAAAGATAGATTTTTATCCCTAAAACCTTGAAACTAATTCTAATTTAGGCTCTCTAATTATCTCTTAGATATCTCTCATCTAATTTCTCTCATGTTTTCCAGTTGTTTGGAAACATTTACAAATTCTCACAAATAATTAATTAAAAATATAATTAATCACTCAAAAATAATATTAATATTTACATGAATTTAATAATTTCTCAAAAACATGAGACCCCTAGTTTAAATAAAAATACAAGGTATTTTCCTGAGCTAATGCTCTTGCATCAGACTCCCAAGGTTGAAAATGATCATGATCTCCAGATCATGCGTTTCAAATCTTTGTCCGCCTGGATCCCACATTTTGTTCTGTAACTTATCATCAATTTCTGCTGTTGTATGCTTTTCACCAGGTCTCCATATCTTATGTTGTCTTGCTCCACTAGCTGCACTTTCACAATCTGTTTTCGTCTTCATTTTGCTGCTGCTACTTCTCTTTCTTGCCGATGTCTTCCTCTGAGACACTTTCAACATGATTCTTCTGATTGATTCAATTTCTCGGTCCAATAAATCTTCAGATTGCTGATTTCTTGTTGTCTGTTGAGCTAAGACAGATTACTCAGTTCTTACTCGTTCAATTTTTACTGTCACTTGTTGACTTCTTGCTGCCACCCAATCATCCATGCCCTCTTGTTTTCTACAACAGAAAACTTCTTCTCTGCCTTCTTCTATCAGCAACTTACTTGACTGGTACATTGTGTACTCCTTTATGCTATCTTCATCTCTCTGTAACTGCATTTCCCAATTCTGAAATTGAGATTCTTCCTGCACTGAATCTTGACTATTCAGCATCATCTCCAGCAACATAACTTCTTCATTCCATGGATTTGAAATTTCCACAGAATTCTCATCTTTCTCCTTCATTCGACTGCTCAACTGAGTCAAATGTTCTTCAGTGCCTACAATAATACCTGCATTCACAAAACACTTGTTAAAACAAAAATCATAAGGCATCAGTGCCTTACTTCCCTCTGCCAGCACCTCAGTATGTTGTTCTAAATTTTCCATCTCAATCAGCACATCAGTATGCTGATTCTCTCTGCCCAAATAATTCTCTGAAGAATCCTCAAGACTGTCAATCAGTCTTCCTCTCACACCATCTATCTCCATGATGTCTTTCTGCTCTCGTTCACTGTACTGAACTCTGCCTTTTGCTGCAATCTCTCTATCATACTATGAATTCACCAACAAGTATTCCAACAATGCAATTTCTCTGTGGCATTGCTGAAGCATATCATCATCACTTACAGTCCCCCTTGAAAGATTCTTTTACACACTTGTGACCGCTTCACAAGATTGTGCATCCTCCTCAGTAAAACCTTTAATCACATCACAATTGTCAGCGACAAAAATACAAGAGTTCACATTATCTAGCTGATCTGGATCTGCCCAGTAACTCAAGAAATCATCAATGATCTTCTCCTCTGTTTCATCAATGGAACCCTCCACTTTCAACTCAGCTGCTCTGATTTCTTCACGTCTCAACTATATACTCATCATCTGCTCGAGCTCCCTCAGCTCTTCTATTAACTGCATGTTTATCTGTCGATCTCTTCTATGTTGTAGCCTCTGCCACTTCACTCTCTTCCTCATGGTCCAACCATGTCTCTGGTCTTTCACACTTTCCCGTAACAATTCCATCAATAACTCGAGATGGAATGCTATCTCAGCTTTCTCTTTCTCGTACTCTTCATCAGTCAACCGCTGTCTTATGCCATTTGCCTTAGCATCTTTCTCCCTCTTTCTACTGTGGCCTCTTTCTGAACCTCTGCTCTCTCCTTTATGACTTTCAATAGTCATCTCCTTCACCATGAGTTTCTCACCCATGAGTTGCACCAAGCCTCTGCAACAGTAAACTCTCCTGCTGCCACTTACCTAACCAATCCCTTCCTCCGGATCTAGTCTTTTGGTAATCACCGGTCCTCCGCTGGAACCCTTTGAGAATTTCTCCACTGCTCCTTTAGGCTTCACTCATCTGCAACTTTCAAGAACACACTTGTCCTTTTCATTCAACCTCTGTTGAATCTTCAGGTTCTGCCACACACCTAGAATCCCTTGCTGAACTCCTTCATCACTGCACTCCAGCTGTGATCTTCTTCTTCCCGCTGAGACTTTCTCAATATGCCTGCAACCAAATTCTGCAAACAGTCTTCAAACCAGAGTTAAATATCAACTGCAAAATCACCGTCAAGATCCTGTCGATCTTGCTTCCTTCCTCAACTGCACTGCATCCCTGTGCTATAACCTTCACCAGTTTCAAAATTTGTCATTCGTTCATCACATGCAATTAATTCAATTCAATTTAAAAACTTAAACCCTCATACAGAGCTATTCCAGCTCTGATACAAAAAATGATGCAGGCAAACCCTGCATAACCCAGAATCTCTTTCCCCATGCATATACAAAATGCATCTCATAACTAATTGCCCAAAGTAAGACTCTCAGTCCGGGAAAATTCTACAACTTTAATTTGCGGAAGCTTCTCAAGCATCTGTTAACCAATTTTATGGTTCATGAAAACTATACTCCCAACAATCACTTCTTCATGTGATTAAACCCAACTCACAAATTTCCACTTGTAATGCATTTTTTTTTAATGCATGTCAATCACCCAACAATCACGCATGGCTTTTAATACTGGAATCAAATTCAATAAAAGGATGCGCCCATGCTTTAAAACAATCCCAATCTACATACACCCTTTAAACCTTCTAAGTTTTATATTGCTAGCAAACCCAACGCATTTCCCCATTTCTTTTCAGCTATGTAAATTTCATAACTCAGACTTGATCAAATATCAACAACGATTGATCCATGCATTAACTTACCTTTGTTATTCCTCGTGTCCATCAAGACTGCATTTTCTGATTGCGTTAACACTGGTTTTCAACGGCTTTTCACTTTGTTCAAACCAGAACTCTATCCTTCCTTCTAGATTGATTCCATAGCTTGAATAGACCTCAATTGCTGGAGCCACTCCCTCATAGTAATTCATCCACCAGCAGTTTAATAACCAGTTTCCCTCCAACGCAATTTCCTTCAGCTTATTGTCAAACAACAATAGATAATGTCAATGAAATTACCACTATTTAAAATAATATTTACCCACACAAAAGTTCCCTTCGATCCTTGGATGACTCGTTCAATTCGGCATTTAACACTACGGTTCAACCTCATATAAATGCTGCAATTCAATCGACTTACTCTGTATTAACGCTGTGACTCAATTCCTTACTGCATTACTGCTTTTCAGGCATTTTTTGCCCATACTTCTTCAGGATGAGATTTCACTCCTGCGTGCGCCTTCCCATAATTATCAAAATCTGGTTCAATATCCATCACTAAATCGATTCACCATTTACCAAATCGATTTCAATTCATGTACAATTTTATCATAATGACCTTTAATTGCAGTCTGTTCTCCACCAATAAGATCAAAGCACATTGATTCTCTGTTTTAATTAGCGCCCAACACAAAAATAGAATAAAAATCGATCCCAATTGAATCTGGCAATCATAAACTGGTTTATTGCTGCAACTTATACCTTAACAACAGATTTCATTCAGCAAATTGACAATCGACTTACACGATTTCTCAGGACTTGAACCTTTGATAGATTTTCTCAAACATTAACTATCAAACTGCATCCAAACGCCTTTTCCGAAGTCTTTCACCTTAATTGCTGTGAATCGATTTCATAGATATCGATTCAAATAAAAGTCTCCATCTGATCCAGCTCGCACAGCATTCAACCTTCAATCGATTTCCATTTGTCAAGTCCGCTCCATATGCTTCTGCGCCCATTCAAACCACAAGTCGATATTAAACACATCGATTTATATAACTCGAATTCTTTCGTTTTCCCAAACTCTAGTTTTCTTCAATAAGGAACTGTGTCTAAATTTGAAACTCCTAAACCTGCAATTTTAATTCAGGCCAAACACCTGTGGTTAAATCCACAAATAACTCAAACACGATTTCAAACATTAATTATGCACTTTTTCACAACAGTTCAACGAGATTCTCATTAAACAATTGCGCCCTCAATGAAGTCGACTTTCCAAAGTCGATATGCCAAAGCCACTTATTTGACATTCAATCTAGTACTCCTTCAGGAGGATCTATGCCTCTTCCTCCGTTTTTCAACAAATGCTCATTCGATTAACAATTATGATATCAATATTTAGTGATATCGATTCCTTCAAATGTATGCAGAGCCATATCTCAAAACTACTTTCAGAAATAACTCAAAACTTATTTCAGAAATTTCATATACTTATTTAAATCAAGCAGATTCTCACAAAATCAATCCAACAATACTCGTATGGCTCAAGAAGTCGAATTCCACATGTATATATAAAAGCAAACAATTACAGAAATCCTCTTCATCCATGGCCAGATTTTCAAATCGATGGCCCTTTTACAAAAGCCGGTAGGCTTACAAATTCTTCCTCTATTCTACACTCTAATCTCACCTTCCTATTTGCCTTTGAGGCCTATCAATTTATACAAATTAAAAATGCACTAATTTGAGTTCAACCCCTTTAATATCTCAACAAATCCCCAAATCTCTCAACACCCCTAAAAGATAGATTTTTATCCTTAAAACCTTGAAACTAATTCTAATTTAGGCTCTCTAATTATCTCTTAGATATCTCTCATCTAATTTCTCTCATGTTTTCCAGTTGTTTGGAAACATTTACAAATTCTCACAAATAATTAATTAAAAATATAATTAATCACTCAAAAATAATATTAATATTTACATGAATTTAATAATTTCTCAAAAACATGAGACCCCTAGTTTAAATAAAAATACAAGGTATTTTCCCGAGCTAATGCTCCTGCATCAACCTTTAAGGGTGTAGGGGACGAGGACATGGACCGATTTTGGTTTGTGGCAGAATCAGTATAGACTGCACAGAATGTTGCTAGTGATGTTGCAAAAAGGGCGCAGCTATCCCTAGCATTTGAGGTAAGATCCTTGGATTGGTTCATGGGGAATTTTGGCCAGTACGCGGATCCATCAATACAGAAAATTAAGGACACCCTAAAACAACAGTTTCAGAAGCCGAAGTCCTACTCTCAACTGGTGATTGACTCGAAATATTTCTGCCAAGGACCTACAGAATCGGTATGGGAGGCCGATCAACGGCTAAAGAAAGTTATCAGGGATGGGGATTTTAAGTATGAAGATATACAACAAAAAGAATGGCTCATTGCCATGCTATTACCACACCTGCGCGGGCCTATGGGCTAGCAGACGATTGATACACAAGAAAAGGTCCTAGAAATTTCCATGAAGCTGGAAGCTGCGCTAAGGGACGATGCCTAGTTTGGGGTGCAACAGATCCAGGGCCAGTTGGAGGCAATGCACCTAGAAATCCAGAATCTACGAAAAGAACGAGGAAAATAAGCTAGTACAAACATTTGGTGCATACGGTGCAGGGTATCGGGTCACACCAAGGATCAGTGCCTCTGCTATTAGACTACATGTAGGCTGGGGGACCCAACCTATTATTCCCTAAAGAGGTTGCGAGATCAAGCATCCCCATGTTATGTTGTGCAGACTGTTGAGTGGTTGGATTGCATGATACAAACCACTGCCACCGACTTGGTGCCTATGTCCCAAAGCTAAAGCAGTAGTGGTGTAGATTCTGCTCGTCTATAGGACATGATGAACACAATTTCCGAACATATGATTTGATGGTAGACAGAGGAAACTTGTATAGGGTACACGCTGACCCTTCTACACCACCATCTCCCTCTAGATGAGGAGGTTCCCCCGCACAGGGTCGGGGGGGGGGGGAGGTGGAAGCACAGGACGAGGAAGAGGAAAGTTGATCTGTTATAACTGTGGAGGGGTGGGACACTTCGAAAGAGATTTTACGAACCCTAAAATACAATCTTGCATATATTTCAGACAGTTGGATCATGTAATCAAATATTTTCATGTCCTGATAGCGAAGATGCAGGAAAAACAACAAACATCGACGCAGAATCTGCAAAGGGTTAAGGCAGAACTGCGTGATGAGGGGCCTAGTATTAACATAATTACACGCAGTGGCATGGCCATGGGAAGGGCTAAGGAAAAATTCGTGGCCGAACCACTTATCAGAAAAGCCGCTGACAAAAGGGAAATCCTGGACTTACAAAAAGAAAAAGAAACCTTCCTTGAAGCTGGAAAATAGTTTACAAAAAAAAGAGGCGCCTACCTCTAGGACCCCAGCAGACTTGAAAGCAAATGAAGAAGTAAATTTATTCCTACAAGAATGTATAGTTACTACGCAACTAGAAGGTAGTCGAAAACATCCAACCATTGATCGATAGTTGCACAGAAAAGATTGCCTCACCCACAGAAGTAAGAGATGTTAACAAACTTTATAAGCATAAGAAGAGGACGGGTCGGGAAATGTAGCTAACTGCACAGATCAAAGATTATGAAATGGACCAGGACATCCTTGATCTAAGATCCGATGTGAATGTCCTACCTAAACATACTTGGCAGAGGATGGGAGAACCCAAGCTGGAATGGTCTACTATATAGCTCCGCATGGCGAACAAGCAAAAGATCATACCGTTACGATGGCTACCAAAGGTTATGGTAGACATCACGGGAGTTAAGGTGTACATAGACTTTGAGGCGATTCAAATTGTAGATGATGAAAACCCTTACCCTGCGCTCTTGGGCTGGATTGGGCTATCGACATGGGGGGTATTATCAATTTAAAAGGGTGAACCATGGTTTTTGAAAATGAGGGTACACGAGTAATAGTCCCTCTATATCTAGTGGAGGGTGAGCGGTATATAGAATCAGTGCGCGAAGGGGATGATGTTGACCAGATATACAAGCTAACTGCCTAGAATGAGGATTGGATCAACCCTACTGTGGATGGTGTGCTTTGCTGGGAAAAGGGCAACGAATGTCTCTCTGACTCAAACAGGGAGATAGAAAATTGACAGAACTGGTTGCATGATGTATCTGTGCTACGATGCCTGAAGATCACAAAGAGATTTCACTGCATCTCCTCAAAGGTAAGATATTTGCCCTATTTTGATGATTCTGGTAGTGTTAAGGAATTTCTTAAAGAATTCGAAGCAGAATTCCCAAGGGAACAAAGGATGTGGGCGCTTAACCTAGCTATGCGTGCGACCCCTACGTGGTGGTGGGAAACTCATAAGGGGACTTTCTAGGATTGGGAGGAATGTTGCAAAATGTTGATCCTAAGATTCGAACCTCCGACCAACCTACCTATGGAGGTTTTCCTCGGCCGCGGGGATCCGCGCTAGCACTTATCGGTATGTATGGAAGCATGGTGCGAAGGGCCTTGGGATGAATGGGTCCACATGTTTATCCACACCTTGGGACCTATCCCCACAACGTGTTATTTGGATGCAGAGCTACACCAGTGCACTCGCCACTGGGATACCATGAGGGAAGATTTTTTAGGGATGTTCGGCTTGATAGGCGGAACTGAGAAGTTAGACAAAGCTATGCAGGAAATAGATGCTCTAACGTTTGATGGCTTACGTCCTCGCATAGAACGTAGGGAACTAGCTTGGGATGCGTAGATGCAGGATATTGCCAACTGTCGGAATCTCTCAGTGGAAGAGTATGATGAGGACCCATGAAATATCAGTATCCCAGAATCTAAGGGTGAAAACGCCATTGTTGGACCCCCATTACACATAGTAGACGTCACCAAGCCTCTCAAATTAAAGGAAGTCAACATTAGAACGAAAACGCAACCCAAGATGGCTAGAATTGGGGACTACTGGGATGATGATACCATTGGAAAAATCACGAAACTGCTCACTGAATATCATGATCTATTTCTCACAAAATTTTCAGAGCTCAAAGGTATTTTCGGGGACCTGGGTGTCATGCGGATCACCTTAAAACCTGATGCGCGTCCTGTCAAGAAACAACCTTACTGATTGAACCCCAAACATAAGCAGAAAGTCAAAGACGAGATCGATAAAATGATCGCTGCCAGCATCATCGAACCAGTCGAAAAATCTTATTGTGTAAGCCCTATGGCGGTCCAAGAAAAGAAGACGAAAGGGGAAATAAGAATCTGCCTAGACTTGCGCAAGTTGAATGATGCCTGTGTGCATGATCCCTTCCCTACACCATTATCTGATGAAATTCTTGACAGTGTGGGAAGTCAGGAAGCCTACTCATTCACCGACGGGTTCTCAGGCTACCATCAGATTAGAATCACACCCGAAGATCGCAGCAAAACTACTTTCTCAACTGAATGGGGATCTTTCCAATACACTGTCATGCCCTTTGGGCTCAAAAATGCCCCTACCATATTCTCATGAGTAGTGGCGGTAGTATTCAAGGAATTCATTCACAAGTTCCTCGAGGTATACTTTGACGATTGGACAGTCTTTGGGTTGGTAAAGAAGCACGTATCGAATCTACGCATGATGTTCGATGCCGAGAGAAAGCACCAAATCTCCCTAAACATTAAGAAGTGCATATTTTGTGTACCTTTCGGGATCTTGTTAGGACATGTGGTCTGTCGGAAAGGATTGATGGTTGACCCAGCCAAGGTGGCATTGATCATCAATTTAACAATCCCCACAACTAAGAAGCAGCTACACTCCATCCTTGGGCACACTGGCTACTATAGGAAGTTTATCCAAGGATACGCACTGATCACGTCACCAATGGAAAAACTGCTAAAGAAGGACGTATATTTTTTCTAGGATGAGGATTGTCAGAAGAGTTTTGAGTTGCTCAAGGAAAAGATGGTCTATGCACCTATCCTCATCTTTCCTGATTGGGCAAAGGTTTTTCATGTTCATGTGTATGCCTCAGGAATGGCCCTAGGCGCAGTCCTCACGCAGCCCGGGAAGGGGGACATTGACTACCTGGTTGCGTTTGATAGTAGGAAACTGTCTAGCACATAACGTAATTACTCTACTACCGAACACGAGGGGCTAGCCATGGTGTATGCCCTACAAAAATACCAGCATTCTCTACTAGGAGGGCACTTCAAGATGTTCACGGATCATTCGGCTTTAAAGTACCTAGTCAATAAGCCTGTGTTGGGGGGGAAGATTTGCCAATGGTTACTATTGTTTCAATAATATGATTTTGAGATAATTGTAAAGCCTGGGAAACTAAATGTTGGACCGGACCACTTGTCCCGAATTGAGAGTGGTGAAGAGCCAACTAACCTAGAAGAAGGCTTGCTCGATGCTCATCTATTTTCCATGAAGGTGGTTGACGAGCACTTTGCAGATATTATTCACTTCTTAACTACGGGGAGGGTGCCTACAGACTACTCGGTACAACAAAAAAGAGAATTGGTCACCCGTTCCATGGACTTCACCATCATTGCGGCCAATTATACAAGCTGGGAGCTAATGAGGTGCTGCGAAGGTACGTACTAGAGCATGAAAGACTAGCCATTTTAGATGAGGCCCACGGAGGAGTGACAGGTGGTCACTATGCCAGAAAAGAAACTGCGCAGAAGATATTAAGGGTTGGGTTGTGGTACGTATATTGTAAAGCCTGTGATACGTGCCAATGGACAGGCAGACCTTTGCGTAGGGACGAGATGCCCTTGCAACCATAAACGACCTTACAAGGGTTTGATAAGTGGGCCATTGACTTCGTAGGCCCCATTAACCACCTCGGTAAGAAGACAGGTGATAGATATATCATTACGGCCACAGATTATGTTACTAGGCGGGCCGAAGCTACAGTTGTCAAGGACTACACTGTGGACACAATAACACACTTCCTTTTTGAGAATATATTAACCAGGTTTGGGTGCCCGAGGATCCTGATGAGCAAAAGAGGCACACATTTCATTAATGAAACAATTAAGGATCTAACGGAGGAATTCCAGATCCACCATGCCAAAAGTACCCCATACCATCCGCAGGCCAATGGAATCGTAGAGGCTTTCAACAAAATCTTGGAACAAGCACTCACCAAGGTTTGTAATGCACAACAAAGTGATTGGGATGTGCACATCCCCTCTGTCCTCTGGGCCTACAGAAACACCTGTAAGAAGCTCACGGGAAAAACACCCTTTCACCTGGTCTACGGGAAGGAAGCTGTTATGCCTATGGAATACATTGTTCCTAGCTTGCGCATCTCGACCTTCACGAATATGGTTGATCCCAACATCATGGGGGAGCACCTGGTGTAGCTGATAGCACTAAACGAAGACCGGTTCATTACCTAATTCCACCAGCAGGTTCAAAAATCCCGGGAAAAAGCATGGCACAATCGAAATATCCGACAGAAGGACTTTTTAGAAAACACATTGGTCTTACTATATGATAGCCAGTTCACGAAACACCCAAGGAAATTCAGACAACACTGGTTAGGTCCGTATGTGGTCAAAGAAATCATCAATGGCAGAGTAGTCAGACTGGTTACCCTGCGTGGTGAGTCCCTACTAGGATATATTAATGGAAGTCGACTAAAACCCTACCAGGACTCCACAGTGCCGATCAAATGACTATATGGCCAGAGTAGCTGTACTAGGGATGCTCCACGTAGAGAGGATGCGCAGGAATGGCTACACATGGATGGTGCGCAGACGTGGATGCGCAGGAGTGGCAGTCCAGGGGGCTGCAAGATAGGGGCAAGAGTTTCTTGAAATGGAAAAATCTAGCCATTGGAATGGAGTGGGCACATGGGAAACTGCGCTTCCCGATTAATGACATGGGTAACTGGCAATTAATGAGGTGATTTATGAGGAACTGTTACTGTTCCTGTGATGATGGAAGGAAATTAAGGGTCTGATGTCCATTTCTCACTCACAAATGCACTGGAACAACTCAAGGAATGGATGAAGACCTTACCAGCGCTATGACTCAGAACGAGTCACAAGATTGTGTTAGGGGACTGTTGGTACGGGGGTTCCTAACCCTATTTTTGTCCAATTTCTGTAATATTTTGGTACTATTTGGTCTAGCGGAGGGGTTTGGGGTGGGTCAAACCCCTAATGGATTGTAATGGGTCAAAAGGGTAGATCTAGGGTCCGCAAACCATGGTTTTTGGACATAGGATAGCGCAGGCTAAGATGCTATAAATAGACGAGTAGATCAATTCTAGAGGTAGGCTAAGATCGATAGATGTAAGTTGTGAGATGTTGAGATCTATTTTGGGTTGTAATTGGGTAAGGAATCTGGCTGGCTGTGTGCGCGGAGATCCTCGATCCCGCTGCTTGCAGACCCCATTGGTTGTGTGCACGGGTTGGGAATTGAGTCTGTAAGTGTGTTTTAAAGCTAATGAATGATAAATATGTTGATCACATCTTTGTGTTATAGACTGGATATGCTCATGTTATTATGATAATTTAGTTGTTAATATGTATTGATGTGCACGTGGATGCGAGGATCTAATAAATAATAGTTTCTTATTTATGATATATGTGGGTTTATGAACTTCTCTTTCTGCACGTATAATGTTAATGGCTCTGTGATAAGATTCCCTCTGCGCAATTTTGATAGATCTTAACAAGGCCGCCTCTATTTAATCACCTTTCTCTTAAGGTGCGGAAACCTGGTTCCAACACCCTCCCATACTACTTCAGGTGAGACCTTGGCCTGCGCAAGTAGGTCATTGCCGAAAGGGCCAGTAGTATTGGGGTTTGTTGGCAAACCTTAGCTCTGAACCTGGGTTAGGACCCCTCAAGCCAACACCACATAATTATCCTCCTCAAACATGTCTATGCCACATAATTATCCTCTTCAAACATGTCTATGCAAGCAGGCCACAAGTCTATGCAGGCAGGCAAGCCATTTTGTATGATTAAGAAGTCTAAATAAGTCTTCCTTATAATTATAATAATATAATTTTAATTTTAATTTTATTGTCAAGGAAAAGGAGTGAATAGAACATAATTAGATAGTTAAAATTCCAATGATTGTTTTTTTAATTGGATGCCCAAAAATACAGTTACTTTTTTATTACTTTTTTAGTTCACTCATTATGCAGGTTATATAACAGTGAATGAAGCCCATGGTAGAGCTTTTTTTGGGGTTTTTTGAAGCAGAAAACCAGCCTTCTGAAAAAACTTTGCTTCTCTGGCTTAATGGAGGTCTATACCATCCCCTTGGCTTATCTTTCTTTTCTTGTTATTAAATAAATATATAATTTCCTCTGAAGTTCATTGATAGTAAGTTAGTTGAACTCCTGTTGAATAAATCATACATGTATTCTTTTGGGCATTTGCAGGCCCTGGATCTTCATCCATCGGTTATGGAGGAGCACATATCTGAACCATTTTCTCGCGTTTCTTACATTCACATCAAAGGAACCATCACAACAAACATATTATTTTTCTTCTAGGTGTGATTTGCAACTTCACTGTCTCATCTAAACACGGTTGGCAGATCAAACTTGTGATTGAAATTTTAATATATACTTTCACGTGAATCCCTGGGTTTTAATAAATCCCATAATTTGGATTAAAGAAAAATGATAAATTGTCTTCAATCTATAAAATTAGTTTTTTAACACTACATTTAAGGAAAAATTATTCCAAGTGTGGGACTTGTAGCATGGGCTCTCAACCCACAAAACATTGATGGCTTTGGCCCCAAACCATACTTTGCGGCATAAAAGAGTCTAATAATGATTCACATAAACCATTTTAGAATTTACAAAGAAAATAAAGGTTCAAGTAGTGCTAACAGTGAAAGCGGGGAATCAAAAGATGGTTTAGGCCCCAAACCATAGTTTGCGGCATAGAAACCATAAAAGAGTTATAATGATTCACATAAATGTTTCGTGCCTTTACTAAAATTGACCAAAAGCACTACACATATCTTGCTTAGCAACTATTGGATTTATTTAAGAATCTTACAGCGTTTCCTTTGCAACATCTGTTAATAGTGCAATTTCTAGTATATATTTTTGATCTTCATACTTTTAAGATTATATTGCATAGTATCAATTAGTATCGATGATATGCTATTCCTTTCGCTAAAGTCGAATACCTTAATAACATGATGTGGTCACCGGTGTTCGTATTTATGCTCATTCCCGTAATTATGCTCATGCCTATGATTATGGAAGTAAGCTTATTACACTAGTACAAAATGGCTAATTAGTTACTAAAAAATGACCAAAATTTGCATATAAACGCCTATTTTTCAGTCGGTGACCAATAGTAGCTAATTTACAGTATCTTATAACGCGACCAATTTTTGGTCGTTTTTAGCTTAGTCATTAATTGGTTATCTCAATTTTGTTATCTAGTTGTATATTTAGTCATTAATTTGGTCATTGATTTGGTCGTTGATTTAGTCCCTGATTTGGTCATTGATTTAGTCACTGATTTAGTCACTGATTTGGTCATTGATTTAGTCACTGATTTAGTCACTGATTTGGTCATTGATTTAGTCACTGATTTAGTCATTGATTTGGTCTTTGATTTGGTCATTAATTGTGACAATTAATGACCAGATATACAAAAAAATATATTACTATATGACCACCCGAGAAAACCAATTAATGACCAAAGAAATATGACCAAAATGTTGGCCGTGTTATAAGATACTATAAATTAGCTACTAATAGTCATATATATGAAAATTTTAGTCATCGTTTGAAACCAATTAATGACTGAAGAAATATGACTAAATTTTACTCGTGTTATAAGATACTGTAAATTAACTACTAATAGTCGTATTTATGCAAACTTTAGTCATCATTTGTAGTCACAAATTTATCATTTGCAGTAGCCATTTATTCATTATATAAACGATTAATTTAGTAGTTTATATTCATTCCATTTACTTTCATTAATAATAATTATAAATGACTAATTTAGTCGTATATTCATTTTATTTGTGTTCATCATTAATCAATATAAACAACTAATTTAGTAGTTTTAAATTGATTTTGTGTTCATTATTAATCAACATAAATTAATTTGTATGATTTAAAAAATGTCATACAATGTGCATGTTCATCTAATATAAAAACACGAAGTCACATATTTTAATTACAATACTAAACAACATCAAGTGAAACTATAAATAGTTTCAACCACATAAATTATATTATATGAAATTTTTAAGTATTACAATATGAGTTTCCAACTTAATATTAGTTGGACTACAATTTACACATGAAATTATGTTTCATCACTTCAAAACATTATCGTTGTGTTGTCAAGGCATTACAGGTGAATTCACCAACTCTGAAGACTTGATCATTAGTCTTTATATGTGTGTCTTATGCGAGATATTGGCTCTAAGGGTATCACCAGACCAATTCTCCTCTCCCTTTTTGCATTTGTTGCTCCAATGTTATTGCTCTCCTCTTATTTCAATTCATGATTCTTACCATCAATACTAATTTCATTTTCTGAAAAAAAAAAAAAAAATACAATGCAGTGTAAGACATGAAAGACAATGAACACTAGAATATAACATAAATTAGACTATAAATAGTTTATACAACAGATACCTCAACATCAACAATGTCAAAGCAATTTTCCTTCAGCATAAATTTTTGCAAAATAAATGTTACGTTATTCTTTCCCATTTCTCAACATGCTACATATGATAAATTTAAAATCACATAAAACCAAGAGCAAACCCTTCTCTAACAAAAATAAACAAACAAACAGTGTCTCTAATAAAACTTCATTATAATATTAGCAAATGAAAAGAGAGCTAGTGGACCATTTGTGTTGTTTGACTTTGCCTATTTTTTTTATGAGAGTACTCGAGCTTCAAGAACCAATAAATGTGAGCACGAGCTAAAAACTAACCAACCATTCACTTGTTAACATGAGAGATCACTAATAAACACAAATTTGATCATACATTAAAATTGTGAGCATACTACCTTGAAATTTTCTTCTTGAGAAATACCTCAAAATCCCCTCGCTTCTAATAAGCTTCCTAGCTATGTACCTCCATCCTTGATTTCCCTTGCTATATATTGAATAAATAATATCCCTTTAACAACCAATATTGCGAGAATCCTACTAAGTAACTCAAGAGCCTTGGGTGCATCAATAGTAGCATCCTACAATGAATATAGTACAGTCTCCAACCTAGAAACATCAAAATTATATAAAGTTATAATTCATAATCGCACATGACCATAGACTATAGCAGTCTTGAAATAAACTCAAACTTGAATAAGAACAAACACAAAATTTCAAACTACCCTTCAGTAAGTTGTCCCTGATTTAGCAAGAAAGGCTCAAACTTGCATAAATGTGTATGTAGATTCCCCAAAAGATCAATTTCAACTTCTTTCTTGACAAAAGAATATAATATCCAAAGAAAAATGTCCTCTATGAAGCCACATAGCAGAAGATGCGGGATATCCAATAGAGGAAGCATAAGAATTCTATCTGCTTTAGCCAATATTCTTGATGCTTGTGCTAATATATATTTAGAGAATAGCAACTAGGTTCAAATGGACAATAAACCCAAATGTTACACTTCTTTTCACCTTCTTTAACATTTTTTGCTTGGTCTAAGCAAGCCTGACAAAATTTTGCAGCAATTTCTTTATGGTGCATCAAACCCAATTTAACTACAACTCCGTCATAGTCTGTATGTGGTTCTGCATGGCATTCAGAAGGAAGTGGCCTACCAAGTATGATTCCATCTTCCGCAGAAATAATATCAAACTATGCATCAAGCTTTAATTGCACCATTTTAAGCTAGGATTCTCCAAACCCTTGCTGCCCTTGGACAAATTGAAGTAACAAAGAAACAAAATAACTCATTCAAAAATAACACACCTGGGGAAAGGTGGAAAAGAAAACAGATGTTAAAACAAAATACTTTTCATTTTAACAGTTCTTCAATGCAAAATGCTAAATTCCATTCTCCAGCACATAAGTAATCAAATTATTAAATTTAGCAACATAACAATAACCTTAAATATGCTGAAAAAAGAAACCTAGAGAAATTGTCAGGAAACCATAATCCTCAATTCATAAACTTAAAAATAGATAAGACTGCTATATGAATACTTTGTAAAACATGCTCAGTTCAAGACATAGTGCAATGAAGAGGACAAAATAATTTGGTGATGCTAACCTAGTAGTCAAAATCCCAAGAAATCAAAAGTGAAAACACCAAATTAAGATTGCACATATATTAATTACCGATCTCAGGTCCATCCTCCAGCATATTTCCACTATCCTCACTTGAAGCTTCAAGAGGTAATGAGAATCTAGATTCCTCCAATACAGGGCCCCAGTGAGTCTCCAATACTTTTTCCACCATCTCTGTTACACTTATTTTCACCTTCTTTAGCATTTTTTGCTTGGTCTAAGAAATCCTGACAACAATCTGCAACACTTTCTTTATGGTGCATCAAACCCCATTTAACTGTAGCTCCGTCATAGTCTGTATGTGGTTCTACATGGCATTTAGAAGGAAGTGGCATGCCAGGTATGATTCCATCTTCTGCAAAAATAATATCAAATTATGCATTAGGATTTAATTGCACCATTTTAAGCCAAGATTCTCCAAACCCTTACTGCCCTTGGACAAATTGAAGTAACAAAGAAACAAAATAACTCATTCAAAAACAACACACCTGGGGAAAGGTGGAAAAGAAAACAGATGTTAAAACAAAATTCTTTTAATTTTAATAGTTCTTCACTACAAAATGCTAAATTCCAATCTCCAACACGTAAGTAATCAAATTGTTAAATTTAGCAACATAACAATAACCTTAAATATGTTGAAAAAAGAAACCTAGATAAATTGTCAGGAAACCATAATCCTCAAGTCATAAACTTAAAAATATATGACTGCTATATGAATACTTTGTAAAACACACTTAGTTCAACACATAATGCAGTGAAGAGGGAAAAATAATTTGGTGATGTTAATCTAGTAGTCAAAATCCCAAGAAATCAAAAGCGAAAACAAAAACTAAGATTGCCCATATATTCATTACTGATCTCAGGTCCATCCTCTAGCATCTTTCCACTATCCTCGCTTGAAGCTTCGGAAAGTAATGAGAATCCACCTTCCTCTAACACAGGGCCCTAGTGAGTCTCCAATAATTTTGCCACCATCTATGTTACACTTCTTTTCACCTTCTTTAGCAATTTTTTCTTGGTCTAAGAAAGCCTGACAAAAATATGCACCACTTTCTTTATGGTGCATGAGACCCCATTTAACTGCAGCTCCATCATAGTCTGAATGTGGTTCTGCATGGAATTCAGAAGGAAGTGGCCTTCCAGGTATGATTCCATCTTCTGCATAAATAATATCAAACTATGCACCAGGCTTTAATTGCACCATTTTAAGCTAGGATTCTCCAAACCCTTTTTGCCCTTGGACAAATTGAAGCACGGGGGCGTCACTGAAAAAGAAATATTATATCACGTGCGTTCATATTGGGGTAATTTTTTTAAGACAAAACCCAAAACATTATATTGGATATATAACTAAGGGTTAGTGGGTTTTTTTTATTACATATGGAATATAAGTATTTTAGGGTATTTTTTATTTATTTTTTAGGCCAAATGGGCTTGTTTTTCGGGCAAACGAAAAAGAGCGCTGAAAAATATTGTGTGATGCATCATTGGCATTCGAGCACTATTGGACCAAGCTGGGTTAGGTTTGGCCGACTGAACATTTCTTGTGCAAATCTGAGCATTTGAACCTACCTGGTACTAAGCAGCCAGATGCGAGATGTGGGAGGAGGGATCACCGAGAGAAAGGAGAGACAGACCCCTCCATTGACAGACCGAGGGTGGGTGAACGACCTTTATTTATTAATAGCATTGCTCGGGTGGGATCCGGATGAAACTAAATTAGTATTCTTCGAGGAAGGGGTGAGGAGAACTAGAAGCATTGAACCACTACAAGCTGTTGGGACTGCTGCTAAAAGTTTGATAGGCATAGCTTTTCAACGATATCGATTCTCATTCGTAGATAACTATTTGATCCCAATATCTTCTTGAATTGTGCCATTTCTTTGTCGATCTACTTGAAATATAAGCATTCTTTGACATTCTCATTTAATTGATTGGTATCAATTTTTGTGGTATAGTTATGGATTATGTTTCTCAATTGATCCTCAGCAAGTTCTTCACAGTAACCAGAACCATCCTGAATAGTATGGTTTCTAAGAAATCTTCCTCCAAGGAACTCAGACAAAACCTTTTCCTCCTCAAGCCTAGCATTGATGAAATTTCCAAGCTATCTTTTCAATCAGGCCCCTCACCTGAGAGAGGCCACCCATTCAAAGACTTTCAAGAACAACTGCAATATGGCCTTCACATAGTAAAAAAATTAGAGCATATGAGCATCTTTAATTTATACATAAGGTATCACTATGGAAAGAAGATCCAAAAGATAGAAAATAATGTCAAAAATTTCTTGCGTACTCTTGATGTCCACAACCCAGATATGGATTTCAAGGTTTTTAGCGAAAAATCTGAACTTATTGAAGAAATGGGTCGGCTTATAATGGAAAGGGTTCATGTTAAGATGACTAATCATGCCAGCTCCAATTCATTCATGCTTCATCAAATGAACAAAACTGAACTACTTCAGAGTGCCATTGATGGGTTGCATGATACCACAATGTCTGAACAGTATGAGCAGTTCACCGGCAGCGACAACTCCCAAGTCCCAAGTATGCCAAAATTTGTAGTGGGTTTGAATAATATTTTCAATGATGTCAAACATATCCTATTCAATAAGGGAGTTAGTATCGTTGGGGTTGAAGGGATGGGTGGAAGCGGAAAAACTACCATTTCATTAACCCCTTGGAACAATCTCGAAGTCAAAGGTAAGAACAACTCCCCTATTTTAATCGTCACACCAAGCTTCCATTTTATTGCTTCCCTTTTGGTTTTTTTCAGTTCTTATTCTCGTTGTGATTATCATATTTCTTCCAAAACAATATAGTTTTCATAACTGTTGCACAGTCTCCAAATGTAATGGGCCTTTTAGAGATTATGTGGGATAAAATAATTGAAGGTCGAAGGCATGTTTTTCAGAGCATCGAGGATGGGCACAACCAACTGTAGAAGAAACTTAGTTTAGAAGGAAATCCACAAACGTTGGTGATTTTGGATGATGTTTGGTCAAAATTAGATGTGGAACAGTTTTTGTTTGAAGCAGAGGGTTTTAAAACGGTTATCACACCAGGCAGGATCTCTCTATTCTACATACATACAACAGTCACGTGTATAACATGCACCTGAAAGTACACAATGAATTTTAGATTTCGACCCTTGGTTTTGGGAAAAATCGGGTATTCATGAAACCATGGAACCCATCATTCGATCCCTCAACAACAGTCATAACCTCAGCACTAGTTTGGGTCAGATTTCCAAACCTACCTTTGCATCTCTGGAATCTCTCCTTGCTAAAAGCCATTGGAAATTCCATTGGGAAATTTTACTGCAGGTGCCCAGAATCAGAGGAATATGTCGGAACCACCTATGCACGCATCTGTGTAGAAATGGACTTCAGCGCCGGATTCCCAGCTGAAATAATCCTAACAAGCAAAGACTATGTATGGAACCTGAAACTCGACTATGAAAGTGTGCTCTTCAGATGTCGATCCTACTTTGAAATAGGCCATCTAGCCGAATATTGCCCAAAAGTCTCCTAGAAAAATTCTGCTAGAAAGAATAACCATAGATCTACATGGTGGGAAGGAGCACAAAAGGAACATTACACTGTCAAGTAAGAATACTCTCCAGAAAACTCTGAATCGCAAGAAATCAGGAAAGAAAGAAACAAACCTGAAGACAAGCAGGGGGAAAGCCCCACCCAATAACAAAAAAATGAACTCGACAACTCCTCAAGCATCAACAATTATGAGGATTCGAATACCATGCAAAATAAATCTTCATTTAGCAGCAAAGAAGATCTCCCATATCTCGAAGATAAGACACTAGTGTCCCAAGGATCAGAAGAGATGAAGGAGTTGCAAGACAAAGGAAGTTGGAAGACCATAGAGAAGAAAAAGAAAGCTACAACACCAATCTTGCCAAGAAAGATGAGAAGCCAGACAATTAAGAAGAAAATTATAGGTCCGATAGACCAAAGTTTGGTCTTAGTGGACGTTAACCATCATCATCATCATCATCATGATGTTGCAGAAGGTTGATGCCCTGTCTCATTTCCATTTCTAGGCCTTTGGACAGCCTTTGATTCCAACAAGAAATGACGAAGTTGTTGATAAATAGGTATGAATATGACATACTATTCAAAATTTCATACCCTAACTTCTTGTTTCTCTATCCTGCTCAAATTCTTTGCATCCTATTATACAGTGTTCAAACTCATATTTATTTTATGTCCCTTTGACAGATAAATGGTTTTATAGGTCTAAAATCAAAGAGTTAACAACTCCAAAAAAAAATTTAATGCTCTATATTTCCGCAGAAGATTAACATGTTTAACTACTAAAATATTTGTCGGTTGAAGCAGTCTGTATGGGTTTACCACTAGCCCTCAAGGTGATTGGAAGCACTTTGCGGAATGAGCCACAACCAGTTTGTGAAAAGGCTAAGAAGAAACTTTCAAGAGAAACAACTAGTTCGGGAAAAGGCTAAGAAGAAACTTTTAAGAGTATAATCTGTATCGAAACATCACAAAGAGGATCTACTCCATTGCTTGGAAACAAGTATTTATGTCCTTGATGATGAAGCAAAGGACTGCTTTATGGACTTGTGGGCATTTCCCAAGGGTAGAAAGATCTGTGTAGATTCATTGCTAGATATTTGGGTATATGCCCGTGGAATGGGCTAGAATGATGCTTTTGTGGTCTTGTTAGAACTTGCAAGTCGAAATCTCCTAAATCTCACAAGTGATTCTAGGTGAGGAACTTGCTTAGATTTGTTGCCTTCAATAAATTTGCTGATTGTTTTGTTCTTCTCGTTATTCATATTTGTATCTCAACTTAATTTTAAAGTCTTTTATGAGCACCAGCTTTCCAAAAAATTTGAGGCAAAAAAAAATTAGAAATCAAGAAGGTAAGATAAATCAATGTGTTAGCTGGTAAAGATAAAGGTGTTTTTCAAATCACTACCTTTTGTTAATACAAGTTTTGATGTATCAGGAGTCTAGGCATCTCATTTGATTGTGCTAGTGAGCTTTTTTTTACTCAACATGATGTGATGCATGATTTAGCCTTGTGTCTGGCTAGTCAGGATAGTTTCGTTCATAAGAGGATTTTCATGCCTGCTAAAGAGGATGGTATTCCCACAAATTGGTTAGCACTAGAGCATACATCTCAAGTTCAATTTGTTTCAATTCATACAAGTCATCCCTGAAACTTATTTTCTTTTCCCTGCATAAGCATTGAATAATTATTTGTTCAATTTACTAATTTTTCAAATTTAATAAGGAAGAATTTTTATCAGCATAGCATCTCAGCTTTCTGACTTTTACATTTTTGGGACATTACTATAGGTTCAATGGAAGAACAAGATTGGTCTCAAATATATTTTTTTGAGGTGAAAGCTCTGGCTTTGTTCTTTGATGCAATTCAATATTGTCTTCCAACATTTTTATATACCAGGCCAAAACTTCAGGTTCTTATCATGTACAATTACAATTCAAAGTGTGCAGTACTTAAAGGCCTGTCAGTACTTTTGTCAGTTGCCTAGCTAAAGTATGTATTCCTTGAGAAGTTGATACTACCTCCTCTTTACGAGTATTGTAGATCCTAGGAGAACTTGGAAAAATTCTTTGTATGCCTTTGTGATGACTTGGGAAATATGACTCTATTTGACAAGGGGCAAGTCCTAGAGTTTCCTAAGTTTGTAGAAATTATCTTTGATCACTGTAGCGATTTGGAGGAATTGCCAACAAACATATGCAGTTTAATTTTCGTGGAAAGGTTGTTTGTCACGGATTTTCATCTTATCCAAAAGTTACCTGATGACTTGGGAAATTTAAGGTCACTTAGGTTGCTGAGATTTTCTGCAAGTCCAAGCTTGTCAATGCTTCCTCCTTCCATTTGCAAACTTCAACAACTATAATTTCTTGATATTTCACTGTGAAGATCTTTGAAGGACCTTCCCGTAGAATTTGGTCAACTATCAAACCTAAAGTTTTTGGACATGAGAGAGTGCTCTGGACTCACTTTAATACTAGTGTTTTTGCAAAAGAATGATGGATAATATTCTCTATAATTTATGAATAATAAGATAACACTTGGGGCAAGATTTGTGATTTCTATTGTAGAGAGTGAGATTGATTATTAAACACTTCAAAAATTTCCTATATAACTGACAGTTACATGCTATCTGTCTATTTGTGAGAGAACTATAAATTTTGGATTTTGTAACTTGGTCAGGCAGTGGCTGTGAAATAACTCACATATATATGTACAAAACTGGCATTGGAAAAAATGAGTGAAAAATTACGTTTTATATGTATTTTTTCTTCATGCAATTTTGTTTTTACAACTTTGTATAATTCCTTCTTTTTCCATACTAATATATATATTGTATGCCATCGTATGCAAGAAAAGCAGAACATCATCTATTTTTTTTCAATGTCTTTGGAATATAAGATAAAATGCCTTTTGTTTTGGGTCAACTGTGTGGATGTCAAAGACACTTAGATCTTTGATGCTCATCAAAGAATGGATTAACATTCATGATAGAGGATAGGTTCATATGAAAAAAATGCTCGAAATGTGATTGATTATTGGTTATGTTTAAGATAAATGTTCTACACTAGCATGCTTTCTAAAATTCAAGTATATTTTCTCCACACATGCAGCTTCAGGAAACTACACAATTTTCATCTGGAGAAACTGATGTCAAATTTCAGATAACGAAAGACACTTTGGAGGCCATGTTGAGATCTATGTACTACATAAGAGGCCAACTATCTAATGTTGTAAGTAGATCCAATTATATACCGCAATAAATTTCATAAATTTAGAAGTTAGAACATAATTATTCATATTTGTACAATGTAGTTTTTATTGGTCTTATTAATTAGTTGATTGAATTGTTAATTTGAATCTACTCTATAGTTTTCTGAGACTTTCCATAATATGTCTACTTCTACGTGAAATTTTTACAAGACTACTATGTAATGAAAGTCCACGTGTTTTTTTTCAGGGTGCAACTTCAAGTGGGCAGGCATTGAGGAAGGGCCAGAAAAAATGTATCTGAATATAGAAAAATCATTAAATGTATTTTGTCTAGATTTTGAGACATGAAAAGTGAGAATTAATTACTTAATGAATATTTCAGTGAGTGGGTGGGAAAATAATTCAATATGAATGGTTAAAAGAGGGAAAGGGATAGAAATGACCAAGGGCACAAATCAGTAAAGTTGAAAATGATAATTGTAATATCTAATCACATTGTTCTACTCTTCATACAAAATGACCTAGAAATAAGTAGTGATGATTTCTTCTTGCCAGAGTATGCCTTTTTATTGTTATTCTTACCCATGAAACACGAGAATGAAGGAGAGGCTGGTTATTTATGGTAGTTAGCCTGATGCTCAATCTACTATAAAAATTCCATGATTAAGTCTGGGATGTTTTGTGTAGTTTATAGCTGCCATGCCATCTAGTCATCACCATCTCCTAGCTAATATAAGATAGCTTATACATAACTCAACTTCACCATATATGTATGTATGGTTAAAAGGTTGTGCATATAACCATTCCATCTTTATTATGTATTAAAATGTATGAATATGAGCTATATTGTATGTATACTTGTACATTTATTAATCTTTTAGTATTAGGTCTCATGGTTTCTAATTTCAATCATTATAACAAGCCACTTTCATAAGCTCATAGTCTATATTAATGTTCTAGTATTAGGTCTCATGGTGTCTTATTTCAATAATTGTAAAAGGCCACTTTCATGTAATAAGAGTCTCATGACACTTAATAGTTACTTGAGCTTGAAGTTATGGTTTCTTCCTGTTTGTATAACCAAGGGTTTCCCCTTCTTTTGTAAATCATTACTTGATCAATAAAATTAACAACCTACATTACAAAGCTCTTCCTCGATGTTATTTGGATTCCTCTAAACATTTTTTTTCTTGTTGTCATTTTCTACTTATTTGGGGTTTATTGTTATTTTATTTCTTCTTGTACTATTATAGTTGCAATAGTAGTGCAACTTTGTATGCATACAAATTGGCTTACAATCTACAAGGCTGAGATTTTGGCAAAAATTAATCAAACTTCGAATGTTGATAAATTCAAAGAATCACGAAAAATAATCACTTGGTGATTCTAAATGACATTTTTTCACATGACAACTTGCAAGACAAAAGGAAGGTCGAGAAAATGATAGAAAGAAAAAATGAAATCCCTATGATTTTGAAGGTGATGTTGGAATGCATACATGGATGAGAAAGATCAAATTAGCCTTTAAAGTGCACGACACTCATAAAGAGGAATATAAGTTAAGAATTTCCCTTTTCCTATAAGGGTTGATGTAGACAAGGTGTGGAGCTTTCAACATGTTTATAGAGGCAATATCCCAAAATGTCAACGAAAAAATCCTAGGATAAACCTTACAATGTTCAACTCATTTTAATGCTCCACATTGAGGCCCTTAGATGGGTAGACCTCTATATTATGATGTATGCCAATGTTTGTATTTTTTTATTATCTTGTTGGGGCTCAACAACATTTGACGTGAGGATACCTAATCATGTTTTGTTAGATTATATGATTATGCAATTGCATGGTTATAATGATGGGTAATGTAATAAAGATGTTTAAATTCTCACATATATATGCGATGCATGATGACGCAGGGGAGGGGGGTAAAACATGTTGAAATATGTAACTAGGTTCAGCCTTCATAATGACATATGTAATCATGATTTTATGTATTTGATGTAAAGAGAAACATAAATCTATTATTATTAAATTCTTGAGGCATGGGTTTCATGCTCAATGGAAATTTATTTTTAGGTCAAGCACTTGTTGAGTGCCTCTAGGACTTGTCATTTGGTCTACAAGTCAGTTGAGTCATTGTCATGTATGGAAGACTCTTTTGGGCATGTTACATGTTGTAAAGAAAATTTATTTGAGTCAAATCTAGAGTCAAAGACCCTCCAAGGCCTTGTCATAGTGCAAAGAACAAGTCGACCTCTATGAGAGGATAAGTCGGCCTAAAGCTAGAAATTCGACCTAGAGAAAGACCTATATATAAGAAAGACTTCGATCTCACTTGAAGGACTTACTCCATGTTAATGACCAAGCCTTAAAGTATAAAATTGTCTAGGATTTTTATGTATTGAGTTGTCTAGCTAGATGCAAATAAGTCTTGAGTCTATCTGTGTATCATAGATAGCTTGTTCTAAAGCTTGTTAAAAAATTTAATTTCAGTTGGTTGCTTCAAGATTTGATTCTTGAGGCAGTATGGTTGAGCATGGTGATTGATCATTTAATATCGTCACGATGTCTCAACACCTTTGGTGACATAAGAGAACCTTGATTTGAAAATGACATTTATAGTAATCTTGTGGATAGATAATAATGAGACTGTCAAGGGAAGTAATCTATAGATTGTGACCTATGTGTCAGTGAGTGACCCTATTTTACATTTTTATACTAATGTTTAATGACAACATGACGGATATTTCTTTTGTCACAATAACCTTGGCATCTATATAGCAGCAATCTTCTCTATGACATGGTGACAATGATCTCCTTTTGTGAAAAATGTTGAAGATTCATCCTGAGGTTGTTGAGTATAGTTGTTACAGTAATTATGACTACATCTCCAATGCTTCCAAATGGGCCTTGAAATTTCTGGTATCATTTTGAAAACACATTCTTGTCTTAAGCTAGTGAATATTGGGCTTATTAATTCTTCTCCAATCCAACCAAGATAGTGTTGTGACTCCATAGATCCCTCCAAATGTGAAATCCCATCTTTGAAAGATGCTTACTAAAAAATTTGGGGGTAGAACTACCTATCATGTTGATGTTGGGAGGGTTTATAAAACATAGCCACATAATACCATCCATTTAAACTTGGGGGAAACTGTCTACAATGCTTACAAAATCTTTTTGATAATCCTGAAAACAAGAAATCTAGTGGTAAGAGCTCTTTAAATCACATTACCAAGGTTAAAAAACCATTAATTCCATCCACATGGGTCGTTTCCAAATGATGTCCTAATAAAATATACCATGGGGCTCTCATTAAAACACTTAAATTAAAAACAACAGAGAACAATGTTTTTTTTTTTCATTAAAGAAAAGGGAGGGTCTCATAACTCTCATCCTCACCTTTCCTTTTCTTCTCTATATAACTCTTTGAAACTGTAACTTTTGTTTTTCCACCTTAATAAGACACTAGTTTGAGTACATGAGGTTGTAGTTGGATTTTTGAACAAGAAGATTTCAAAGGGAAGAGGGTTTAGACTTGTGATTGAACACCTTATTTTGTGCAAAAATATTCATAAAGATTGATCAATTGATTTTTCATCGTCATATAGTTCAATTTATATGTCATTTTATAGACATGCACATAATCAATCTTCCTAAAACATGGTTGATCTTTGTATGCCTTAGACCATTAAATGCCACAAATCATAGTGAGATGTGCTTGAGTGTGGATTGAATAATCACATTGTGGGAATACTAATATGCATCTCTTATGCATATAACAAGAAGAAAGATGAATTGTAGAATGCATGTGGGGTCATAAGAGAGGTATCATGTCATTATGTTAAGGATATACATAGAAAGGGGTGTAAAAAATGTTAATGAAAAAATAGATACCTACAATATATAGTGAAAGTAGGGGTTTTTTAAATTGGGAAAATGAAATGGGTTAGTATTCATAGGGGGTTAAATAAAGTGATTTTTAGAGGTATTTTACAATATGTAGTCAAATTAAGGGTATTGTTTAGTATGCCACGAATGCACGTGCTATGCCATAGGTTAATTGAGTGACACCCATGTGAATTGAAGTAACAAAGAAACAAAATAACTCATTCAAAAATAACACACCTGGGGAAAGGTCGAAAAGAAAACAGATGTTAAAACAAAATACTTTGAATTTTAACAGTTATTCACTGCAAAATGCTAAATTCCATTCTCTAGCACGTAAGTAATCAAATTTTTAAATTTAGCAACATAACAATAACCTTAAATATGTTGAAAAAAGAAACCTAGAGAAATTGTCAGGAAACCATAATCCTCAATTCATAAACTTAAAAATAGATAAGACTGCTATATGAATATTTTTTAAAACACGCTTAGTTCAAGACATAATGCAGTGAAGAGGGCAAAATAATTTGGTGATGCTAACCTAGTAGTCAAAATCCCAAGAAATCAAAAGTGAAAACACCAAACTAAGATTGCCCATATATTCATTACCTTCTTTAGCATTTTTTGATTGGTCTAAGCAAGCCTAACAACAATCTGCAACACTTTCTTTATGGTGCGTCAAACCCCATTTAACTGCAGCTCTATCATAGTCTGTATGTGGTTCTACATGGCATTCAGAAGGAAGTGGCCTGCCAGGTATGATTCCATCTTCTGCAGAAATAATATCAAACTATGCATCAGGATTTAATTGCACCATTTTAAGCTAGGATTCTCCAAACCATTGCTTCCCTTGGACAAATTGAAGTAACAAAGAAACAAAATAACTCATCCAAAAATAACACACCTAGGTAAAGGTGGAAAAGAAAACATATGTTAAAACAAAATAATTTGAATTTTAATAGTTCTTCACTGCAAAATGCTAAATTCCATTCTCCATCACGTAAGTAATCAAATTTTTAAATTTAGAAACATAAAAATAACCTTAAATATGTTGAAAAAAGGAACCTAGAGAAATTGTCAGGAAACTGTAATCCTCAAGTCATAAACTTAAAAATAGATAAGTCTGTGATATGAATACTTTGTAAAACACGCTCAGTTCAAGACATAATGTAGTGAAGAGGAAAATAATTTGGTGATGCTAACCTAGTAGTCAAAATCCCAAGGAATCAAAAGCGAAAACACCAAACTAAGATTTCCCATATATTCATTACTGATCTCAGGTACATCCTCCAGCATCTTTCCACTATCCTCGCTTGAAGCTTCGGGAGGTAATGAGAATCCAGCTTCCTCCAACACAGGGCCCCGGTGAGTCTCTAATACTTTTTCCACCATCTCTATTCATGGAAACCCCAATACATAATGTATAAACACACGCCCAAATTTGGGAGCTATGGACCAAAAGGAGCAGGGAGAAAAAGAACCTGATGTCACAAAAAAATAGTGTGCCACCATAACTAACAGACAAGCCATCAGTTGAATTCACACATAATCTAAATCGAAAAAATGCATACCGGTATCTTTGGCTTGTATGGAGGAATTCACACTAGCTTTCATTGCTTCACGTTTCTTAGCTTCTTCAAGATTTTTCGTCTGCAATTCTTCAAGGGATATCACTTAGAAAAATGTAAGCATTAACAACATATTGATGTAACTACTAAATTCCAAAATAGTTAATAGTTTGCATTGTTACTGAACTGGGTAACACTTTAATTTTACATTATTACTCAACTAATGGGTTAACAATTTATAACTTTTGAGGAATCCAAAGCTAAAAAGTTCCTGAGTTTTATATAATGAGAAAATGTATGAGCTCCCACATGTCAATTTTTAGAAGCTACGTGAATGGTGGAATATATGCTAGAGCACTCATAGCATATGGCGGAGGGCAAGTCCTCCCTCCTAATTATTCCTTTGTGAAGACCTCCCTGAGGACCAAGAGTCATCACACCCCTGAATACACTTTTGTTTGTAATCTCATAGTCAATTAACTATATAATAGAGTTCTTTCCACGCAACCTAGTGAGATAATCCATCTCCTGACAGAAACTGTATGTAGTAGAATAGTCATGGCCTTTTAGATTGATTGCATAATTGGTACAGTCAAATGATATAACTGTGTACTTCGTTTCTACCACCACTGCCTATCTTACCTAGTTTTGATAGATTTTATTATTAACCTGAAAGAATGCATCTCGATCATAGTGATTTTTGTGACTGCTAGATGTTTCTCTGTTGGTACCAGCCTTCTCAAAGTTAATTTGAGAAGAAGACACTCAGAAAAAAAATAAAAATTTAATCCACTTGCTAGTTCAGGATCTTGATCTCTCTCTTCATTTTCTTTGGGCACTACATGAGGCTCTTGAGAAATTCCTTTATCTACTGACTTGGTTTCAATGAGGGGCTCTTTAGACACTCTTTCTTCTGCTGACTTGGTCTCAACTCGAGGTTATTGAAGCCTTGCATTACTTGGTACTGCAATTAAACATCAACCATTGTTTTCTTCCATAGAGGCAATCTGTCCTCTGAACATACAGAGACTCTGATATATAGATAATGATGCCAAAGGTCCAAATGTGCATTGGATTGATGCCACGCCCTGGCTTGCAAATGTTGAGTTGTAGATAGAAAAATAGATGTGCACAGACCTGAAGAATTGCATGCATCAATATGTAAATTTCTTGAAGAATTGCCCAAAATAGAATGAGGATCTGGAAGCTTAAAATTTCCACTTGATTCTTGTAGTGCTCCTCTCTTAACAGTTGATCTTGGATCCTAACATAGACCATGATTTTGGATAGAGAATAATGGTGTGGGTGCAAACATGCCCTGGACTAAAGTTGGATTAGTAGGCAATAAATGTTGACGTTGTGCATGATGAAAATTTAGGTACAAACATAATTGAAGAGTTAAAGAGCACCTGAAATAAAATTCATATCTAGAAAACAACATTAACACAAATATGATCACAAAAGACACTGTCTGTGAAAATATTACCCATAATTTTCTAACTAAATATCCAATTAGAAACACCACAAGTTGACTTAATATAATGGGCATTAAAAATGCCATAACTATGACAATTGGTCAATCAAAGCATCATTCTCAAAATTGATAGGTTTAAGAAGTGAACTGTTAATCATGATGGCTATTGACCTCTTGACAACGATGAAAACTCTGCAGGAATCTACATTGTACGTAAGTTCTTAACTCTGGAATGGGAACACAATGAAACAATACATACCAACTGGGAAGAATGTTATTCTAGGCTATCTCAATTTGGTCAGCAACAATTATGTGGTGATAAACAAAAGTTTTAAATTAAATGGAAAAAACTAACAGCATCTATCAACAAATATTATTCTTCAGGGACGGAATTCCATTCAGGTAAATAAAAAAATAAAAAATGGGATATATATCTCCTCCCAAGAGTATTAATTACTTTGGAAAAAAATTTGAAAACCTCTTAGAACTGTCTTCGAACAAATCTTAACAAGTAACTTCCATATACTTGTGTCACCAGCTTGCAATTACATCGATTGAATACATGGTGTCACCCCTTCCAGAACGTACATCCTGCTGTTATTATTAGGTCAAAATCGAAACTAAAAGATCCACTCCTTGCCTTTGGCATCTTGAATTTTTAGAGGTATCCCTTATGTTTGTGATATTGGAGGGAAATAAGCCTGTCCATGAACATTCTAATTAAAATAACAGAAATCCCTCATAAATAGGAAAATCAAAGACCTACTCTGTTAATATTTCTGCCATGCAAAAACACTAATATTTCACTAGAACCTATATAAATACACACATATACACATATTCACAAAGTTGCAGATATAAGGGAGAAAGACAACATGATTCACTAAGAATAGGGCAAGAGAAACATTACATAGCCTTCATTTGAATGAAGGAGACACAAGTTATATAAACCCTTCAACACCCAACCACCAACATGTGACTTAATTAATTTTAACCATTGTAGCTTAACTTTATTACATCATAACATAACTTAATAAGATAAAGTACTCCTACATTAAATTTCCTAAGCTAAGCTATGGTAGAAAGTGTGACCATTATAAAGTCTCTATCCCAACAAATACAGACAACAATATCATCTTCAAGTTTTTAATAGAAACAACCATGCAATTCAAAGAGCTAGGAAAAAGCATTGTCATATGATCATCAGATCCAAAGTTTACCTCTTTTAGACTGTTATTTGGATCATCAAGCCATTCTTTTGCGCCAGTTAGACCCACTTTCTCAGCACCTTCCAGAAGTACTTTCCTACAATAGCATCCAAAATCAGAGACTTACTAGTTTACATATGAAATACAGTTAAATAAATTTCTGTTATCAAACATGGAACATACCACTGTATGCCTAATTTGATATAAATATACAGGAATCTAAACTTTTCATATTCTGGCCATAAAGAGAGCCACATATACAAGTTTAAAAACTTGATGAGGCCAAGCCACCTTCAATCATTGGACACGACTATAGAGATTACACTTCATGTGTAGAAAAATGAATTTCAAGACAAATAAATATGTTGATATGATCTGTATGGTGAAACTATTGGTGGAAAAACAGTTATATGGAACTCCTTAGATGACTGAAAAAATATAACATAACAACATAATTCCCAAAGTATCAGTCAGTAGTGCAATTGGAAAACCAATGTCCCTACTAGAAGCCAGGGAGGTTTCCTAAGGAAAAGAAAGGGAAAAAGTTGAGAGAGGTGGAGTTAAAATGGAAATTGTTTGAGCACAACCTGAGACTTGATGGCATTCGAGAAAAACCATTTTTCAACACTTTCGATAAATACTTTTGACTTTCATCAAAATATTGTCTTCATAGTTGCTGCTCAAAACTTGATTATTTGTTTATATATCCACTTTTTTACCCGTTTCTATTTCAAAAGAGTTATCAAAATTTTATCTTCAATTTTTCATAGTTTGTAATGCTGAACATCATAAATTCGTAGCTAAAATATGAGATTGAGAATTTTACCTATAGAAAATAATACAAGGGCAACATATTCAAAGTCACCAATTATCTCACTTTGATTGTAGAAATATGTCAGACAACATTAGTCAGATGTAAAGTCTATACTAAATTTAAACCATTAGGGGATAGTGGAAGAGGACATCTTCTATGATATAAACACTATTGAAAGCAATATCATAATTAAGTTTCAAAATCTAATGAATATTGAGGAAAAAAGAAGGTTGAATTAATATAAAGAAATCATTAAGCCCAAGCGATAAAATCAAAATTATCTTTCTTTGTTCCAGCTCAAGAAAGAATAAATATTGTAAAGATAAAAACAAATTACCATGAGCTTCATAGCAAGGTAGGGTGCAAGGGAAGATCTAAAATGCCTTGGGATGAAAGAATATGTAAAATATTTAAATATGAGACAATTACAAATAGTGTGGAGGATGAAAAGCACCTTCTCTTGGACTGCCCAACCTACAAAGACATTGATATAATTTTCAAAACATTTGTAATTAAAACCAAAATCCATAGCTTGTTAACTAATAAAAATCAAAAGGAGCTCAAAGATTTCATTTCTAAGTTATTCTTCATAAAAATAACTTGATAAATCAAACCAATCAATTTAAGTTTAGAGGTCCGATAAACCAAAGCTGGTCTTAGTGGATGGCCATCATGATTGTCATCCCACTTTCATTTTCCTATTTACATAGGCATGTTTATTTTGATGTTTAAAATAAAGGATTTATCATGGAATGGAACCGTCTCTAATTTTTTCAATAAATTGTGAATGCTTTATATTTTCTTTAGTATGCTGACCTTTTCCAAGTTCTTGATGCATTTTTTCCAAGTGGTAAGTTTCCTCCTACACTTTTTCTTATCAATTTGTTGCCAAGACTGAGTCATATGACTTTGAACCATGTGTTTGTCATAAAGATTTTCCCTTACAAGAATTAAAAAATAACTTCAGAGGAAATCACAAGCATAGAAAGAAACAAATGTGACATCATGCCCATGGAGCACTGTGATAAAAACATCAACATTGTTAAATAAGCTATATATCACTAACAAGGAATTTTGACGGTAAATGAAATTACATTTCAGAGTACATTTCAGTTTAAAGCTTACCGATCACCTATATACTTTTGTTGCGTGAAAAAATTTAGAAACAACTCTTCCACAAGGTCATTCTACTTTTCTAGACCTTGTTGACCTGCAAATATTATCAATCTATGGCTGTCCAATGTGTTCCCCTTGCAGGAAAATTATTGATCTTACTCATTAGTCATTTGTCCACGATTCCATTAATATGTTTCTAATCAGATGAATTATCAAAAACTCAACATAAGCATGCATTTAAAATTCAGATCTATAAGAGTAAGAAGTCGTAGCTTACATCAGTCCACCACTTTTAAAATCAATTCCAACACTTTGGCATGCCTGGAACAATGAAATATAAATTATGTCTAAGGAAAAATCCCTATGAACTTAGTTATCATCCTAAATGAGGAAAACAAAAAAACACCAATTGTTGAGGAACAACATGCAATTAACCTTGGTAACATGAGAGATAATTGGTTCTTCATTCTCATCGCCAAACTTTTGCTTTAAATAAACAGTCTTTTCTATCCCTTCTTTTGGTGCAGAAGGGTTAAGCAAAAATGGATGCCATCTGACCTGGAATAAAACTCGTAAAGTTATGTCATTTTCCTCTAATGAAAACAAGGATATGCTCAATGCCTCAACTATGATAGACAAAAAAAAATAAACATTAAAGTCGAAAAATAATGACTAGAATACCTGAAATTTGTAGAGATCTTTTGATGCATCCATAGCCTTGTTCAGATGCCTTTTGCCGATAAAGCACCATGGGAAGACAACATCCAAAGTAATGTCAATTGTAATAAGCTCTTCTCAGGTTGCATAGATAAAGATTGAGCCATTATGATGAGTTTCTGATTTTGCATTCAATAGTGAATTAAATTACAACCATACTTTGATCACAAGTTGAGCAGCCCAGCGATAAGGAAATCTACACTTTGGCATGCATGTAGTTATAATCACATTTTTGAATTACAAATTTACAGCTATTCCTGCCATGAAGTAAAAGTAGTAAACTTAGAAATCATACTCTATACTTTTAGTCCCACTTAATTACCATCTTTACTATTTACCTTCCATAGGTTCACTTACCTTAACAACCACTTGCTTAATTAATGGTGGGTACAACACTTAGAACTGAACGAGATTTAACTTCTTGAACTTCCGAGGCCTGTCAAGTATAAGATCACTGTCCAAATTATTAGCTTATTCCAAGGCATTTTCTTCAAAAGAGACTGCAAGAGCAGGATCCCATGAATTTAACTCCAATGCAGGTCCATAATATGTATCAACAACCTCAAAAAATTCAGGATACTTGTTGCATAAATTAGTTCTAAAATCCATGGGGAGACCCATATCAGTAGCTAAGTGGGCAATATTCTCCAACAATACCCTCTTGCTCATAGACATCATTAAAAGCTTCCTAATATTCTCAACTAAGAGGCCCTCCATTTGAGATTTAATCTGCACTTCTTCCCAGTGTAACTATTGTGCCTGGGGAGTCAATGTGAAATAGAATCAGTATGCCTCTTCTTCAGTTACTTGAAAGCCTAATGGGTATCTTCTCAATATGGGGATAATTCTACATCCCCTCTAGAGGCCGAGGTGATTTCTGTGCTTGGAAAGCTCTGCCACAGACATTTTGTGGTTGGGTTGTTTGAGGAGGGTGTGCTTGATCTAGTTGACTAACTTGAGCTTCTTCTGGCTCTCTATGAACTTGTCCAAAGGTCATTATTTTCATCTCTTGATCAGAGTTGTGACTGAAACCGGGGAAGGATGAAGAATTTTAGATGCAGTGAGTGACTTCAAGTAATGGGTGGTGTCTCCTAGAAATTATTTTTTGGTGCGAGTGAGCAAGGGGGGTCCAATTTGTGGAGTGCAAGCGTTGCTTAGTCTCACGGGGATGAGACAAGCAATTTTAGAGTGGAATATGGCGGGTTCCAGAGCTGAAGATGATGAGGTTAGTGGTAAGTTTGTGAAATATGGTGGGTTCCAAAGCCAGAGATGATGAGGTTAGTGGTAATTTTAGAGTGGAATATGGCGGGTTCCAGAGCCGGAGATGATGAGGTTAATGGTCATATATATCCTTTCGCTCGAATACCCTAAAATAACACTCTGTGAGTAATAAAAATACTTGTAAAACCGCCATGTCATTATTAAATCTGGGTGAATAGCGTTAACAGGCACTGAAATCTTGGACCTTGCATAATTTGGATTGGTTATTTCTATCTATGAAACATAAATATCTGTGTCTTGGATTTTCCAATGTGCTATTCAAGGTTTATTTTATTCTGAGAAACTAAAATCCAAAGATTTAAAAATAAGAAAGGCAACTCCATATGATCAAGAAGGATACCTTTTATTGGAACTGTCTAAAACAAGAAGATCCCAGACTTGTTCACTCTATATTTCAATCATTTGAATAGAAACCTCATATATAAAGGTATCCTTTCTTTGTTTTGATATCTGGAATAAGTCATTCAAGGCTTGATAGTTCACACCCCAAATTTCCTCCGTAATCACCTTAGGACCAGTCTAGACAAGCAAGGCACAAAAATTAGAGCGAAGTATTTCTAGGCAAGAATTTCTTTAGTAGTGAACTCATTCCCTTATTATTTTTGCAAGACAGTGCTTCAAACCGAAATTGAATAACTATAAGATGGTTGTTATTACCATTTTGTATGTCTTACCAGAACCTGTTTTCCCATATGCAAAAATGCAAACATTGTAACCATCTAGAACAGATTTGATCAATGGCCTGGTATTCAAAAACACTTCCTCTGCAATTCAACATGAATAATGTTATTATTTAAGATATTTCACCTTACAATCGTGTAAAAGGTTTTCAACACTCTAAAGAGAGAGCCATCCTTGAGTAGTAGATGCTCCAAATACTTTGTTGAATGTCAATGATTTACGTATATCCTTTCCTTTCTTTGCAGGATTTGCAATCATAATTTGACCCTCCTCCCCAATATAATCCCCTATACTCTAACAGATGGATTGGCCAGGCAAGAATGGTCTAACTCGGCAATACACCCTTATGCTTCCTAAGAAGAATAAGAAACACAGACTCAACACGAAGTTTGATATACAAAACATCATAAATTTGTTCCTATCAAATGGAATCTATTGTGCTTTCACAATATATTGTTGTCTGTGAAAATATTACCCATATTTTCTAACTAAAGATCCGATTAGAAAGTCTAATTAGAAATAGACAACAATATATTCAAAGTCTTTTGTGAAACCCAAGTTGTTTTAATCAACACCAAAAAAGTGGCGTAGAGGTCCCTGAAGATATCCATGTTGTAGTGAGGCTGAAGAGGAAATGAACCACCTACTGATAATCTACCTATGAACCAAGAATATATCTTTTACTGCACTAGGTAGACCTGCCTGCTTCGAGTTTTGTTGATGAATGGTAAATGACTACCCTAAATTACTTAAATTTTCACTGCCTTGATTTTCTATCAATGCAAGTGAATTTAAATGAGATGAAAAGTTCTCCACACCAGTATCAGTGGCCACCTTTTCATAGGCCTCTGCAGACACAGAAACAATAGGAGTAGATGACATATTTGGACTAACTTCAACATTAGAAATATAACAATCACTTTTTAGTGTATCACTACAACCCAAGGCAAGATCATAACTTAAAAATTGGCCGCTTCTAACCAAAATTTCTTTGTTATGTTCACCTATGAGTGAAGGGTAGGGCTTACTGTGAAAGGATTCATCTTTAGAAAAATAACTTGAGAATGTATTTTTTCCATCGAAAACATGCTTCAACAAGCTGCTTGACTTCAACTGCACTTGTTGATCATCACATGCTGGATAGAGTTTCTTATTTTGTGTCTGTAATGCATGAATTTGGATCCTCAATACTTTCGCCTTTAATTGAAGAGACAAGGTTCACATAATGCACCCTTTTTGGCCCATCAAATATCATTGGTTTTAAAGGCTTAGACATACCAAACGCATCATGAGACTCTTGTTTTTTCAGTTGATGTTTTGTAGTTGCTGCTGCTTCAACATTTGAATGCACAGAGTAAGGCTTAACTTCTTCACTGTATACACTATAGATATTCATGGATAATTTGTGTTGAGTCATTAATTTCTAGAATCTTACCCCTGAATCAAATCCACTTGTGCGAAAATAATCACCCCCTTTTTCACATAACCTTTTAAATCTCCAATCTTTTGGCTTGGGCTTCCAATGTTCTCAATATTGACAGTTAAAGAGATAAACATATCTTCAGCTAAGGATTTTATCTTTCGATGTTCTAGGAAATCAAAGTTTCCTCCAGTAACTCTTCCATATGAACTACTTTAGTCTGAATGCCCCTTATAAGAACATTATTGTTATCAAACTTCATATCTTCTGCTGCTTTCTTTACTAATCCAACATCCTTTGTAGAAAACTCTGCAACTAGCCCAGAATTTTATGTTTTTCCTTGATATCCCTCACCAGAGCTTCCAAAAGATGAAGACATATCAACAAAAATAAATTCACTCACAGATTCTGAATCTTGTAAAGGTTCCAGGGTTCTCCTGGAAATATCCCTTTCAGTGATCTCATCTACAGATGTTGAAACTCCTGATATCCTTAATGAGGATAGTGTCCACAATAGTAGCTTTTCACATTTTGTGGCATTGCTAAATGAACCACAAGGATGGGCTGCAGAATCAGGCTCTGGCAATGAAGAATAAAAAACTATTTCTATAGCTAGCTTAGAATTAGCCCCTCCATCGACAGCTTTAACTGTCTTCTGCAGGGCTTCCATCAACAACTTTAACAATTTAGATGAAAATTTTGCCTATGCATTTCATGTTAGAGAAAAAAAATGGCCCTACTAGTATCTAAGCATAAATTATGAAATGCATTTTTCACATATTAGTTGATAGAACTACATATAAATTTCAAGAACAAAGCCTTTTTAATCTTCAATTGGAATGCCTGGTCCATCTCCTTACTAGGATATCCCAAGGCATGTCACATTCTTTAACCATTGTAAGAACTAAATAAAAATAAAATAGTACATAATAGAACAATGTGTACATATTCTTTAAGAAGTAAAAAAAAAATTCTTACCTATGTCATTACTATATAATTACCTTAATATCATAAAGAAGTTGTGTAAGATCTTCAATGGAATATATATCATGATGTGGAGGAGGATTGATAAACTCCACACCGATAGTTGAATCTCCCGTAACAACAATATCACCAATGACTTTATGGACAGGAAGTACACCACACTAGAAAAGTTTTGCACCCTGTAGAGGAACATTTAAAATAAATGATAATAGAAAATATCTAGTCTAATGTAGAATGAGCCTTCACACGCATGCCTGCAAGTTACCATGCACAAAACATAATAAGCCTAACAATATGTCTTGGAAATAAGTGAAAATCACGATGCTAGCTCAAACGATGTACTCTCCCCAAATGCCACCAGTATCATCAATTAATTACCTTCACTAATTAAAGCCTGATTTGGCTATTAGAATAACCACAATAGACAAGTTAGGGAAGTAAAGGAATTCATATTACCCACCTCTTTCTAATAGTACTAGTAATTTGTAACCTTCACAAATTACAAGACAATCCTCCAAGCATATCCCATCCAAGGTCTCTTCCAATCCTGTAGAGCCACATTCTTTTGAAAATGTGATATCAAGCACTTTGCTATACCAACCTCAGTGATTAATTTATTTAATTGGTTATGTTTCCTCAATGGAAAGAATAGGAGCTTTAAGAGAAATTCTATGGAACTGCTTCTCACTAGTTTTTGTAAGATCCCCTTCTGGACTAATCATGAATTCAATTAAGGTGACAATTTCTTTACGAATTGGATCAATAGGAGGGTTTATCAATTGATAAAACATCTGCTTTAAGTACTCAAATATTATTTTTAGTCTATTTGACATCATAGCTAAAGGTGTATCATTCCCCATGGAACCAAGAGATTTTGTTCCATATTTTTCCATAGGAAGCAACAACATTTCCAAAGCCTTAATTGTTTGCCTGAACAATGAAATTCATATTTAAACAAATAGCTCATAAATGAAACATACATTCAAAAATACTTCATATCATATTTAGATACAAATCACTTACCCATAAGCCTTCATTAGTGACAACAAGCCATATATTCCCATGTTTTCCATTGTATCATCCAAACTATCAACTTGTAAACCAATACAATCAACAAGCTATGGAAAGTTTATAGTTGACATCCAGGGTGACCAAGTCCTTCCATAAAATATGTGTGATCATTTAGTCAAGATTTTATTTGCAATAAAATCCAAATGAGGAGTTTCAGAACTTAGTCCAAATATTAAGAAAAAAAATGTTCTTTTTTGTATCCGAGTTATCACAAAAGAGTGGTTGGATTTGAGAAGTTATATATGAACAACAACAAGAAGACCATCTAGATCGATGACTTTTCCAAATACTTCTTCGGCCACCGAGTGAATCTGTTTTCCTTCTCCTTCAAACGAACACATCCATCTATTTTATCTTCATACAGAAGGGGATGTTACTTGTGACATTAATGATATTTACATTTGCGTCTTCTGGACCAAGTGGCACTCCATGTATGATAGAAATTGACTGAATTCGTCCAATGCCAGCAATAGCACTGTCATATGGATCTAATATATTCACTTTGTCACCTACCTAGAGTAGGTCATGCCCTACCAGAGTTAATAAGAACTGTAAAAAATAAAAAAGTATACATAGATATTAGGAAAATAATAATTACAATTAAATTGCAAAAACATACATAGATATTTAATTAACTGAATAATATGCACTCACTGAGTTAATATCTGAAATACCAGCAGGATTTGGCACCGATTGGGAATGTTCAGGTGCATCAATTTTTTCATATTTTAGAACTCTCGAGGTAACCATTTTTCCTTTAACATCCTATACGTGATTTCATTAGGCACAAATCAAATATTACATTAAAACAAAATAAGTTTTAACATAGCAAAAAACAGTAAATATAATATTAAAACATAAAAATATTAATAACACTAAAATAGAATCATATAGCTCTTTTAGATATCTACAAAAACATACCTTCACATGTTCATGGCCCTTTTTTGAGTCATTTAGCATTCTTGCACCACCCAAATTTACATTTTCTTCCTGTGATTGACAAGAATTGCCAATAAAAGAATGCTTCATGAGTGAAGGGAAATGGAACCAAAACATTAACATATTACAAATTCAAGTGAAGCACTGGTTGCAGGGGAATTATAATTTTCTTACCTCATCTAAATCAATGTTAAATTCCTTCTTTTTCCATGCAGCAACAAGAGGTTCAATGGAGGAGGCTATGGTTGACATTGTCTTTGCCAAACCAGTTATACATTGCATTGCATGATTATAATCCTTACTATGGTTTTCAACAATAGATAAAGCTCCTATTTGTCTACTCTCGACGTCAATAGATGGAAAAGAACTTTCTACTGGATTTTCTGACATATAATTATGTTTGGAATTTTCCAAGTCTGCCATATAATGAGCCATTTCACTCACCACTGGTTCTCTTTTAGCTTCTTCAACCTACAAATAATTTTCAACGCACAACTAGTTGGATATTAAGAAAAATCAAAACACATAACACAATGTACAATATTCAACAAAAAAATTGTATACTTACAAATATTTGTTGTTTGGCTCGCAACCCACCCCGACCCAAAAAATATCGAGCCTTCACCTGCTCTCTTGCTTTCTTCGCTCTTATACTCTTTGAAAAATACTCTTCAGCACGCATACTTTCCTTCAAATCTTCCCATTGTTTCGGAGTCAAGCTACTCTCCCTATCTTTTCCATCCAAGATTAATTTTCTGCATTTATGCCTGAAGTTATTCATCAAAATTCTCATTCTGCGCTTATAATATTTACTAGAAATCCTTCCACCAATAGTCTCAAAAAAAATTCCATTTGTTGGATCACTTGATCAACATTTCTTGGATCTTGATCTGCAAAGTTGGATTTGGTAACATCCAAATGAGACCTTATTCTTGTGCCCAACTCTGTGACCCACCTTGATGCATTTGGGCCAGTAGGCTCACCATATTTTACCTCAATCAAGTAAGCCTTCTTCCCTTCTTATTTTCTTTCTTTGGCTTCCCTTTTTGTGGACCTATAAAGGCTTTGACTAATTATTTTTCTTTTGACTAAAGCTGATACATCTTCAAAACCAAGACTAGGTGATGGAAAATCACTCATACTTGTGGCTAAAGAAGGTGTGGTAGTTCCTAGCACCTTACTTGCAGAATATGTAATTGGTGTGCTTTCTGTGGAAAAAGAATGAATTGGTTGCTCCTTGTCCACAATAGGTGGGGCACTAGGTTGCACACAAATCTCCTCAGATGTGCCTTCAAATCTTTTTTTTAACTATAAATAGATGTCTTGCAACTCTGCTTCTTCAGAATGTGCCAATTTTTCACGAACACCTTGGACATGGTCATCTGATATATCAAGAAGTTGATTATTAGTATTGTCAGCTTCATCTCCATGCATTGAATTACCACGGTGTTTGATTCTACGAGTTGGCAGGGATATGTATTTGCTTGCTTTTTGTTTCTTCTCATTGTCTATGGGATCCAAGTTTCCCCTATAAAAAAAAAACTTATCAAATAATGGCCTACATCATCAAATATATTATATACAACTTTCATTAAATATGCATAGAAATAAAAAGTGACGAAGATTAACTACTTACTTATTCACCAAACCAAGAGATGAGAAATATTCTTCATTTTTTGTGATGTGTTCTTTACGAACACGCTCGTATTCTATCATATTTTCATCACTCCTAAGATCATTTTTATGTTTCAACCCCTTCTTCATAGTATTTATGTCATAAATTTCACATTTAAAGAAAAAATATTAGTGCATGGACAAACAACAATTATAAAATATATCCATTATACGATCATGCATTATGATCAATGAGAATGAATTAACCTTAAATTGATAACTTCAAAAATTGATAATGATAATGAATCAACATCATGGTAACTTCAAAAACTAACAAAAATGGGAGTTGTTCCTATTATATTATCAAATTATTTCTTCAACACATTGCTACTATCATAACATTAGTGGAGGCCTGTTACAATGAATTGAGGTAATTATAGCATTTCACATCTATGGTGAACCCTCTTAAACTATGGAAGTTAGTATTTCCACGTAAATAACCTTGAATTTGAATATTTATAAATTAAATTTTAATCTCAACTTGGATTGTAATCCCTCAAAAAACTCTCAATCTATAGCAGTTGAAATAGAAAGAAAATTAAGACATGAAACAAAGCATATTCTGTTGATTCTTATTATGGTTATTTCCTTTGAACTATGTTGTTAATATGTTGATAGAAGGAACACTTTAATCAGTATCAACACCTTATCTAGAATTATGGATTCTATTTTTTTATTTGCAAAAAAAATTGTAACATTTGCATAAATTTATCACATAATAAAAACATAACATATTGCAATTGGGAATGCAGACTGGTTGTCCTAGCCATTGTAACATTATTGAATCTATTATATGTGCACTAGTGTCAGTACTGTACAGCTTTGGTGAAGAGATCCAGAACCATATTAAGACTTTGAGCCCTTAGTAAACAAACTCCAGAGACTTACATTCAGCTTTGAGGTTTGCAAGCTGAAAATCAAATATCCCGCAATAAAAAGATACGCATCCCCCAATTTAACAACTAAAATAACATTAGAAGAATCTAGATTTTCCTGAAGAAGAAAAAAACAACTATAGAAGTTACAAAATAAATATTAAAGTTAGCATAACTTCATGTAGGAAATTTCATTTATGGATCTAGTAATCCTCTTTAAAATAAATTGAATCACTTCATGCTACAATAGAGTCACTGGAATGAAACAAAATTCACACAAAGTGAAAAATGAATGATAAATTTCACACAGAGTTTAATACAACCATCTGGCTAATCCCATGGCCAAAACAATAAAATCCATTTGCATAGTGAAAATTTATGCCATAAAGTCAAGGTGATAAATCATCATCATGATCGTTTGCGTGGTCATCAAGATCACAATCCTGATCACTTGTGTATACATCTGCTTGAGTTCCTTCATTGTCCTCGTACATTATATTGTCTTGGCCATGAATTATGTTTTCTAACTCAGTCTGTTCACTGGGAATCAATGCTTCATCTTCAAATACTCTATCGCCATCTTCAGATTCTTCCTCCAATGTTTCTTGTAAACTATTACATTGCCCATCAACCATTATATCAACATATTCCATGAATTTCCTTTTTGAGTGGGGCTCTATTTGAATGACATACGACCATCCTGAGCTTGTCACATCACCAATTAAAAATGCCTAGTTAATTTGAATAGGGGAAACATATGGCTCATTGGTCTTCGGAAAAATTTGGCGTGTATTTGCACGTACAAATCCATACTCATCATGTTGTATTGCAGATGGCTTGATCCATTTACATTTTAATAATATAGGACTAGTTTCACCATAATCAACTTGAATAATTTCTTGTATGAATCCAACATACAAGTTATTTTCAGTGTTGTGATGAAATTCAACACTAACAATACAATCACAATTTGCCTTTCCTGTGTCCCTTTATTCCACTCTTAAATGAGTACCATAGGCCCACATCCCATTGAAAGAAGAAGCCCATATACTTGGAGGTTGTGAAAGCTGAATTTCCTCCTTTGTCATATCTTGACCTTCTTGTCATGCATCATTAATTGCATCAAAAATCCAATCATCAAATTTTGGAAAAGAACGATCCCCAAGGTTCAAATCTTGAAGTGTACGCTTTCGAGATGGATGCATCTATTTTTGAATCTCTTCTTTGTATTTTCTGCATAGAATATGAAAAGTGAGAGTGAAATAATTTAGCTATTAAATTAAATTAAATAAATAATTTATCATGTAAATAATATTTTACCTACGCCACTTATCGAATGATGTTGTTTTTTGAAGAACATAGGCTTGTATGGAAATTCTTTCCTCATTTGATAACTTGAAGTGACGTCCATTTCCTTCTAATACTTCACCTACAATTCTCTGGTCGTCATCATCATCCCATACACACCGATTGACATTGCTAAAATCTTTCATATATTCTATGAAAAACCCTATGGCCTCTTGCATTAAATATCCTTCACAAATGCTACCTTCTGGTGTTGCCTTATTACGAACAAACTTTTTCAAAACTTTCATGTATCGTTCTATAGGATACATCCATCTTGTTCTTATTGGGCCACAATGCTCTAGTTCATGTTCTAGATGTATAAGAAGATGCATAGAAATATTTAATATTACTAGTGGAAATTCTTGTTCCAATAAGCAGAGGACTTCAACAACCTCTCCCCTCAAATTATCAAAGTTTGAAGGATCTAGCACATGCAAACTCATTATTTTTAAGATTAGGCCCAACCTTATAATTTCTAATCTTGGTCCCTTTTCCAAACTTGATATGACTGCAATAGGTAAAATATCCTCAATTATGACATGATAGTCATGGGTCTTGAGGCTTCTTAATCTATTATTTTCAGTTTGGCTTCTAATATTACCACTTACATATCCAGTAGAAAATCGAGTCTGAGACATCAACTTTAAGAATTGTGCACGTTGATCCTTTGTCCACACATAAGGAGCAATAGGTTTTATGTATTTTCCATTACCATATTTTTCAACCTAAATATTTCGACGAATCTTTAGTTCTTTAAGGTCTAGGCATGATGACACTATATCATATGCACCAAAAAGAGTTTCTATAATAGAAAAATATATGTTTTTCTCAGTATGCATAAAGTCAACAGTATGCCTAATGGTTATATTCTTAAAGTATGGCAATTTATAGAATATGCACACTCTTTTTACACCACTATCGTAAAGTGGATCATTTTTACTACCACAAATGCCACCATTTTCAATAAATTTCATTCTTTTTTCTCCATTCTCAATAATGTAATCACTTGTTATTTCCAGTGGTGCTTCATGATTCTCTTCCTTACCATTGAAACGTGACGTTTTTCGATGATATGGATGCTCCATTTTGAGGTAAGCATGATGTCCACAATAAATACACTTGTGCAAACTACTTGAATGCCTCAAAAAACCCTTAAAGATGCAAGTCGGACATCCATGGTATCCATGAACATTCAGACCAGTCAAAGTGCCATATGTAGGAATATCGTGGATTGTAAACAATAAATAATCTCTTAAAGTGAATCGAATTGAATTACCATCCCTTAAAATTTGAATTGCTTCAATTCCTTTCCACAATTCCACTAGCTCATCAAATAATGGTTCTAAATAAACATCAATTGTATCTGAAGTCACAATTTTTTTCCCCGGTATGATCAATTACAACATCAAGAAAAATGGCTTGGTTGCTAACCATGGAGGCAAGTTATAATTTATTAAAAACACTGGCCAATTTGACCATTTAGTGCTTTTATCTAAGAAAGGGTTCACCCCATCTAGAGATAAACCTAGTCTTATATTGCGAGGATATTGGGAAAAATCAGGGGATTTATTGTCAAATTCCTTCCAAATCTTAGAATCAACCACAAATCATTTTTTTCCATCGGTGCTCTTATTTTGGGCATGCCATTGCATTAGCTCAGCAATTTATCGACATTTTTACATTCGAAGCAACCGTGGGATTAGTGGAAAGTAGCGAAGAACCCTTCTTGGAGCTGAATTTATTTTCAATCCTGGTCTATACCTCCCTTCTTTACATTTTTGACATTCAGTCTCACTTGCAAGATTTTTGCGAAATAATACACAACCATTCACACATGTGTGGATGTTTTCATACCCTAAGCCTAGCTTAGTGATTTGCACTTTACATGCACTTTGTTTTGTTGGTAGTGTGGAGTTGGGTGGTAACAATCGTTGTAAAAATGCCAATAACTCATCAACACTCTCATTTTTCCAACCATGCACCACTTGCAAGTTAAGAATTAAAAGGATTGTTGTTAAATGAATTAAATTGCAAGTACCATACACAGGTTTTAAAGCACCCTCCATCAATTTTTTCCATTCATCCTTGAAACCCTCATTCAACATTCTATCAACGTCAATCCCTTCATCAAAGGTTCCTACCTTTTCATCTATGTTTGTTGCCTCTTCATCTATGTCTAGTGCCTCTACATCTCTCATGCTATGCAATTCTATCCTATCTGGATAACAATTTTGAGGGAAAGGGCTTATACCACTATGCCCATATTTTAGCATATGTTGAAAAATCACACTTCTTTTTCTCATCTTCCCACCACGACAATCATTACATGGACATTCATATTTAAGCAATCTCTTCTCATCATCTATTCTCTCATCATGTGCATGGTATTCATCCGTTGTCAAAATTGGGCGTTAGCTCATCTTCAATTTTCTGCATTCAAAGATGAAACTAATATCTTAACCCTTTACTTTCAACTCTTTTTAGAACTTTATTTGTAAAAGAGAAGTTTTAGCTCCTATTTGAGCACAAATGTCAATTGTGCAAACTTTTTAGAAGCACCATATAGGAAGAGAAGACTACACACTTTTTACCAGTGTGAACACACCCATACACAACAATCACACAATTAAACAACAAAATAAATTCATGTTTGAGAGAAATATTGTGGATCAACACTTGTTTGAGGATATATTTTTGTTGTATTTACACCTTTTGAACACAGATCTATCAACATGACAGCAAAAAATTTTGGTTTTCAATGTAGATCTATCAGCATGACAACAAATTTTTTTGGTTAATATATTAGCATTCTTAAGGGCACATCCCTTGCAGTCATTTTTAAAAATTCATTACAACAACAGTGAGGAGAAGAACACACTAATGGGAGTTGCCTTAGCAGCAAATAGGATGCATCACTCAACTACAGGGGAGGCAATTGGCACTGATGAAGTGGCAGTTACCAGTAGTGAACTCTCTCCTTTAAAGCCTATTTCTGACATGTTCCCAGTGCTCATTCTTAGAAAATGAGGGCACTCCAATTGAGGGAGTCACTTACCTATTCATGGAAACATGACGAGTTACAAATTATCACCTTTTTGGCACTTGAAGGGAATACATTCCGTTTTTGGCCACTTGCATGGACGGCACATTAATGAAGGATTTACACCACATTCTCTCCCTATTCCTGGCATGTAAGAGGGTACATCATTTGGAAATTTACATGACTTTTCTAATCTTGAAGAAGTTCACCCTAGTAGAAAATATTCCTTTGGAGTCATATTTGTTATTCCTATTTTCATCTATAATTATGTGACTAATCTTTGATACTCATTCAAGACCTTCACAAGTTGTAATAATATTACCTAGGATAAAATGTCTCTTAATAAACTCCAGTTGATCAAGAAAAATGGTCCAGGATACCATATTCTTGATTATAAGACACATTACAAAGTGTGATAGGCCGATTCAAGGTCAAAATATTGGGCTTATTCTCTGTGATTGGGTAGCAGGCTTGAGGTAAAAAGAGAGAAATAGTTTGAGAGGCCAAGAATCGCACTTTTATGAGGATCCAAGAAGTTGATATTTAAGTAAAAATATGGCCGAGTTCCTTGTAAAGGAGACACATGTCCTATGCTTGAATTATGAAGTGTTGTGCATAAATTAAATTATCTGAAAGGTACAAAAATTCAAGGGTTATGTGCATAGTCATAGAAGTAACTAATTTATATTTATGACATGTATTTTATGGACTATTATCAGTACTAATATCCAACAAAGAGCCTTCTCGAGGAAGGGACCAAGGTCAAGTTATTTGGAGACATTGAAGATCTATTAAAAAGACTTGAAGCTACAACCACCAATATAGTTAAAGAAGATGAAAATATTGTGAAGTAAAATTCTCTATTTTGACAAGCATGTTGGGATTATTTGAAAAACATACATTTCATTGATTTATGAATCACTAATCAAAGGGTCATTTCCAGAAGTATATATCAATGCCTGTAACATCATTTCAATCCCAGGAATTGGGTCACCTTGAAGGAGTTCTAGTAATTATCCTTTAAAGTAGCATTACGAGTCATAAAGGGAGAATCTCTATTATTTAAGACAATATGAAAAGTTCATTTGAAAACTTGTAGCAACTCCTGTATTGAAAAGAACAGTGACATCATCTCTGAGAAGGTATACTTGTTTGAATACTTATTGGAAGGGTACCTCGATGAAAGCATCTAGCATCTTGAAGCAAACCTACTATCTTTGTCTCGAGGAAAAAGTAGTAAAATAGTGGGAAGAGTTTGTCTCAAGGACAAGAATTTTTGAAGCAAGCCTTGAAGATATTATAGTTTTTTTATTCAATGACACTAACAATAGGGCAGTATATCCACATATAGCTCTCGAATTCAAAAAATGCAGGAGTTACATCTATGAGATAAATTTGATGTTTTTCTTGTTTTAGCCATGCCCTTCAATCTTGTTAGCACATGACAGAGAAGCTCTATCTAGATTGTCAAGAATATTCTCATGTTCTGACTACTCTTCTGCCACTAAATTTACCTCCAACATCGTTGCACAAGAAATTAATGTCCAATGTGCTAGCAGTTTCTGTTCTTACAAAGATGAATGGTCATAGTTGAACTATTTTTGATTTGAATGAAATTAAAACATAAACATAAGACAATATAATCAATATATATCATTTGGAGAATTGAACTTGTCATAAGTAAATTTTTCTTCCAAGATCTCATGAGTATGCTAGAATATATCTCAATCATTTCCAACTTCTTTTCAAATCCCATATTGGCAAAAATGTTCGATGTGACTAAGGATAGGTATAACTTACAATTTATGGTTCTCTTCTAGTGTTAAATGTGATTATTGGATGAGGAAACTTATTCTAGTAGATACAGGGGCTTTGGGCCTGTCATATAACTTCAATGGAGTTATGATTATAGCACAAGACTTGATACAGATCACTAAACACTAGCCATCTTGATGCGTAAGATATTAGGAGAGAATGAGAGCTCTATTCTACTTTTACCAGTGTTTGCTTAACACATTAGAGGAAGATATATTTTTGAGGAGGAACTAAAGGCACACTATGATATAAAGAGAATTACTTTCTCAAGCAATATCTCAAGAACTTGTGAAGTAACATCTGTTTTCAGACAATTAGAAAAAATAATTGCTGACGGACTAGAGGTAGGAAACTTAGAGTTAATACAATCAATGCCCAGATTTAAGCTTTAGTTTCCACCACACTCCTAACCGCAAAGGACCAATGAGGATGTCACTGTAAAGAACTTAAGAGTAGATCCCTGTTATGATTAGATGGGTTTGGCTAGGGAAAATCAATGAGAACAAGACAATTGACAAATAATACAACAGGAAAGGACAACCTTAAAGTAACTGACCTGTTTCATGCAATATATTTAATACGCTACCAGCAATTCGGGGAATAAGTATTAGTATCAACTTCCAAGGTAAAATAAAAATAGTTGCATCATTATAAAGGTCTCTTGTGGGCATTTCACACTTTCTTGCAGTTGTCTACAGTAGTAACATATTTGATATATTAATATTCAATATTCTAGAGTTTTCTAATATATATTGACTACAGTAATTGCAAATACTCAACTGAGACCAATGCATATCATGACATGAAATCCTCTTTGTGCATTTGAGAAGAGTTGTTTACTCTGCCAATGGCAGCCTAAGTGTTGGTTTATAGGCTAGAAGTTTGGGAACTCTCTACTGCACCTACAATTTGCTATGAGAGCATGCTCAACCACTAACGAAGTAAAACTAAGTGAAAATTCAGTGATTCTGTAGGCCATTATTTCAAAGTTTAGTATTGAAGCTTGCGACAACTGGAAAAAGGTGGCAAGGTTAGGACCAGAAAACATAGAAAACAAAAATTATTAAATCACAAACAAAAAAAATGTTAAAATCCCATATGTTTGATGTAAATTAGAAAACCCAGAGAAACAACTAAGAATGAAGGCTTCATTTACTACTAGTGGACAACGATAGCCACCAATCATCAAATCCAAAATTCCACTGGGTCATTGCACTTGCAAACACTTTCAAACAAGAAGGTGTGCAACAACGGAAACATGGCCACTCAAACTTGGAAAGCTGACTAGTTAAGACAAACTACACAAGTGCCCAACTTCCCATAATATGATGAGGAAAAGTAATGTAAACAAAAAATACAACAGATCAACCACAATGTATTTGACACTATGGTTCCATGACAATGTTTGATGTGCCCATATTGTGGGATTTATATGGTGGATTATGATCATCTAGTGAAACCTTAGCCACATCATACAGTTTCCGTGATAATGTATGACTTGCCCAAATTGTAGGATTTATATGGTGGCTTATGATAGTGTGGTCAAACCTTAGCCCAATTTTTTAGGCAAGTGCTAACTATTATCCAAAGGCCCATGAAAAATAACCATATGAGAATCTGGCAATGTTGGAAGCCTAGCCTTCTTTAACTTTGAAGTCATTATGGAAAAGAAAGTACTGAATGTAGAAGTGGTTTAAATGAACAGTTGAAATTTAGATATTACTAGAAAGGCACAACAGAGGATGCTGCAAATTGGCCTTTGCAGAGTCTCCTCACAAAACAAGCTAGAGGGAGAAGTCTCTTTTCACATAGAAGGCTTATGTTAAAGAAGCAACGAGAAAATATGATGTTTAATTCTACAATCATGAAGAACTATTTGCGAATAGTGAATGATTTTTCACCAATGTTGTCAGAATCTAGATTATATAGTAGCGAAATGGAAATCAGTGTGATACATTGTTTTCAATTGAACCATTCAGTGTACATTGTTGATATAAGGCAATATGAATATAGTGCCAAGTCATAAACAATCCATTTCTTAGATCGAAATCAAGATATACAGTGAGCGAATGAGGGTAATAGAACCTGGTTTGGAGGCTTATAAATAAGTGAAAAATATCAGTTCTAAAGGCAGAAGTGGACCAGTGTTGACCCCTTGAATTATGAGCTTAATTTATGGAGTACGACCAACTGTTCCTCATTGTAAAAACTCAACAGCATTTATGTCTCCATTTTTCTCCTAAATGACACCCTCTGCACACATGTAATTAAGGCATCTCCATAACCCATGCATAGAGATTGTGATAGTAGCCAGAAGAGGTTAAATCAACCCACAATAATGCTATAGCCAATAAGGAAATTTTTCTAGCAACTCGTCCTTCAATACAATGTCACTCTCAGGAGGTACGAACTTCAGCAAATGAGAAAAATATCAATCCTGACTTCCAAAAACACACCCACAAGACAAAGACCAGATTCAAGCTCCCTTGTGACTAGTTATTGTACTTCCTTTGTTACAGAATTTGGGCAACTGAGTGTATGATTGAATACGACCCTCTTGAGTGACGAACTCGACCCCTTGGAAAAACTAAACTTGACCCATGGAATAGAGGATTTCAACCTCTTTCACAATACTAAACTTGTTCTTCCTTGAGATGAAATTGACCAACAATGAATATGATGAACTCAACCCTAAATGCAATGTTCACTTCCTTTCTAAGCATTATTGAGAGGTTTGAGACTTAGAGGTTGATGTCAACAATCCTAGCTACATTGATCCACACTTGATGCTAATGCCCAAAGATAGCCTTGTCAGCAACAAGGAAGCTCTTTGTACATAGAACTATCAAATCAAGCAAAAACTAGCATATATGGCAATTGATAATGGAAACCAAAATAACCTGCTCTTGCTTCAATTGGAAAAGGAACTCCAGTTACCAAACTCAAATCATCCCAACTCACATTAGCTTGGATGGGTCAAAGATGCATATTAGCTTGTGCAAATCACTTGAAAATAGATGAGAATGTTGCTAGAAGATGGCAAGATTTTTCCCAATATCTTATATGTTCTTACAATCAAAGATGAGAAGACTTATGAAAATAAGATGAATGATAACAAGTGTGACTAATTGCGTAAAGCAGGGGCTTCTAGGTTCAACCTTAAGCATGTGCCCTCTTTCAATCATAACATTACTTGGAATTATTTCTATTGTGCATGTCAAATGTTGGGTGATAATGTTGTTGGTATTGTCCTTCATTATAGTTATGATCATTAATTCTAACTCAAGATTGTAATTGGTAGTGGTACTAATATTTGTGCAAGTTCAGTAGCCCTTTGGGCCCTATTAAAATTTGTTATGGTTAAATGTGTTCAAAATCTTCATGTTGTTGGAGACTCGAAAGTGGTAATGAGAGTTTTAAAGGTTCCCTGCCATTGGATAGTCTGGTTCTCTCTCACTGGCAGCACTAAGTTAAGGAACTCTAGGAAACTTTTCATTCAGTTTCTATTCACCATGTTCACAGAGAATATAATTCTCAAGAATATCATCTTTCAAAGGATCCCATTGCAATTAGCAAAGGGATTATGCATGGAAAATCAAAGGGAGGGTTTTGGTTTCAGCTTTCACAGAAATATTGTTTTAAAAGAATTTTACAGACAGTTTTAAGATATTATTTTGGGTTATCTGCAATGTTATCACTATAGGTTTTAATGTCATTTTGATGTTCAACGTTTATTAGAAGGATGTTTTTTAGAGTCTAATGATAATCAGGAAGTTGTCTGAAAGGAGCTCTTATGCGTAGGCACAGTCAATGTCTACTTTAATTTCTACTTGAAATAACAGATGCCAAATATACATTGGTTTTCTTGGAAGAAAAAAGACATAGAAATGAGGAAACTTTTATGTGGAAGAAGATAAGAAATTTTTTGTTAGTTTCCATTTTCAAACAACTCTTTTTTCATTTACAAACATGGCTCCTTTTGCCATGGTTATTTGGATGACTGTAAATAAATACTTGTATAGGCATACTCTTTTTATTTGAATATGGGTGGCTGAATGTGGGGAATGGGTGCTACCACCTAAAACTCTATCTTATAGTGGCAACTTCTAATGGGTGGTTGAATGTGGGGAATGGGTGCTACCACCTAAAAAAGAGATCTACAGAACTATTAACTTGATGTTTTATTTATGATTTCTCAGACACATCATTTCATTTAGACAAATCATTTCATTAGTCTACAGTTCCTACCACTTATTCTATATTTTTCTTTAGATGTGAGCCCAGACATGGGATAAGATGAGATAAATATGGATGATCCCATCAAAGGAATCCTAGTCAGCAACATTAATAAATATTTCTCGATTATTCTCCTTAGTTGGACAGGACCTATTAAAGTCGTTTTTTTATCCAATCTCGCTCGTGTTGAACCAACTAGAGAGGTTTCAAATGGGAAGGCCTAACCTATGAATGACGGGAAAGCTCAACCATAATTTAGGACAGATTTAATTGAAAAATACGGTGACAATATTTCCTAATTGAACTCATTAAAAGCATCACGGGTGGAATTGTTTATTTCTTCAATTATAGACATAGAAACACTTATATTTTCATGGGGTTTGAGCTGAGAGAGTTGTATAAAAATATAGTGTAACACTAGTTGTAATGCGTGTGCGAAGAACGAACAACACCCATCGGATGTCTCTTGAATCCATCACACCCACGCCTATTCTCTTGAGAAGGTAGCAAGGTTTACAACTAGAAATGAGATAAGGACTATAGAAGGCTAGACCAAGAGGGTTTGGGATTTCTTTCACTGGACCACTGCGTCCCAATACACTTTGAGGGAAAACTCCCACTTGCAACTTGGTGATATCATGGAGGTAGCAAAGAATGGTAGATAAATTCCAGGTTTGGAAAGAGGATGCGTAGGGTTTTAGGCCTCGTGACCAAACATATCTTCTGCACCTGGAAATGTTGGAAATGATAGTGATTCACTTCCTTTAATGATGTGACTACTTAAGCCAGACTGCTCGTTGGAGGAAGCGATTCGGTTGAATGCATTAATTATCTAGTGAGTATCGTAAAATCAACAACATCAAAAACAGAAATCCTAGAACCAACAGCATCAAAAACATAAATCCTAGAACCAACAACATCATAGAACAAAAGAAAAAAATCCATTGCCAATCAATCCTTACCCAAAAAAATTGTATGAATCAACAATATCTTAAAACAAACAAAGCAAATACAAAGCCAGGAAATAGAAAAATATAAAAATCCAACTAACCTGTGACTCTGAGTATGCAAACTTAAATTGTGAATTTGTGATCTGAAAATGGATTATACTTGAAAAGGGTGCAAGGTATCCATTTTCATTTATGTAAATGAGTGCAAATACTCCAAAATTTAAATCTAAAAATGTGAGAACTTCTTATTTCTAATACAGAGATAGACTGTAGGGGAATTTGCCGGATATGTCACCATTCAAAGAAAGGATGAATCCAGAAGCTACTTGGCCCTTTTACAGACTCTGCCTAAAGAAATAATAGAAGTAAACACTTAGACTTAATTAAAATGACCTTACTCAAACTTGACATTATGCAGAATTTTTGCTTGGAAGAGGTGTATGTCTTTTCTTCTGTTTATGTGTTTTAAGTTTATTTATTTTTTTCTGAAACTTAACATGTATATCAGCAACATAATTCAGCCATAGAATAACAAAACACAACAACAATATAATATAGGAGGTCACCCCAAATCTTGGGCTACATCTCCTTTGAGATTCGTCAACATGAATAGACTCTTTCGGATTAAGGTACTTAAATTATTTTACAAGATCCACACTTAACCAAAATGAATACAAAAATGATTCAAAGGGCTAAGAATACCATTTTAAATCCCTTTAATGGCTGTCCAATTCCTGCAAACAGCTTTAGGCTTCCATGGACACACATCCTTCAGTCGGTGCACTAAGCTTCTCTGAGCTTCTAAATGGCACAAACTCCCTCAGATTTCTATTTCTATCCCTGATACCACTACTTCTGCATCCAATAATGATCATACATCAAATATCGACTGATAATTTGCTTACATTAAGCACAACATCCCCAAAAATGGCTCTCCTCCACGGTTTGCCCAGGGCTGCCCACGACTTCATATCAACTTCTCGAGTTGTAGAAGTACTATAAATGATCTGAAACCACTTCCATTGGTTCCATAATGTCTTAAATAGTCAATATAGAGTTTTTTTTCAGCAGAAACGGTCTCCGGCTGCTCCGGTTTCGCCTACACACTCTGTTTGGAAAATGGCCTCTAGAACTTAAATGAAGCTTTTCGGCTTTCTAAATTTCTTAACAGGCTCTGAAAACCATCTAAAAATATTCAAAAGGCATGAAATAGCTAAGAATGCCTATTCATTTACCTTAAACAGAGAAACACAGTCTAATACACAGCCTTCTCCTTCCAGGCCCTAATGGCTCCTTCATCTTCTTCGATGCTTAAACCTCTGAATATGACCTCTGTTAGATTTCATACCTACTCCATTGAGTCCATAAGTTCGAAGAGACCCAAAATAAAAATAAAAAAATCACTCCAAAAGGATCTCCCATGTGAAAGATATCATCAAAAACAGTCTTTGCCCAATGTTAGGAAAAAATCCCACTAATTGTGGGCCAACTGTAGTTGACTGCAGTTAAATGTGGAGAATCCGCCTAAATTGGTGGGATAGCGCTAAAATTGGTGGACGGTTAGAGATAAAATTTAATGTGATGTTATCGTGGCCACATGTCGGCATAAAATGTGGGTCGACCGTTTTGAAAAAAAAACCGTAACAACTCCGTCGTTCAAATATTGTTTGTGCCCATTTCATAACAAGAACTAAGTGTGTGGTGTATTGGTAAAGCGTTGTACTTGTGGACCACAGGTCACGAGTTCGATTCACAAATTTGTCAAATATTTTAAATGACCACCATTATGACAGGGTGCCACGTGGCGCCCTCCGGGCTTGCCACATGGCAGCTTGTAATTGGTCAAAATTATGAAAAGTCAAACTTGTATCAAATGACAGATTGCCACTTGTCGCAAAACAACTGGTCCACAGGGAATATTTCGTGGAATATTCCAAGGAATATTTCCAAAATATTTCGAGGAATATTCACGAAATATTCTTTTTTTAATATTTGCCAATTTCTAAGGTCAAACTGGCCTTTTTTTTACTGAAATTAAAGAACTTCAAAGTTGAATAAATTCTTCAGACAACGTTGGTTTTCATTGTCGTTCACGACGTTGGGATCGTATCACTGAGGCCTATCCAGTCGCTCAGGTTCCAAGTCAATTTGAGCACTTTAATTTTTGAGCTTTTTCCCAAGCTCAGATTTGAGCTCCTGATCACACCTCCCAAATGAGAGGCTTTTGGTCCCCAAAAGCTTACTGAAATGAAGAAATGAACTGTAGTACAACAAATGAGAGAATAAAAATCCTCTTCTCTTAAGCCCTTCAAACACTTTTTCCTTGCAAAGCAAGTGAAATTGAACCACAAATGAAAAGAAATCGACATTTCCCTTCCTGAATTTGCTTGTCCACAACTGTCTTTCTTGAACTCACACAGAAATTTCTGGCGAGAAATTTACAAAATGAAACTGTACAATGCTACCTTGATCAATGATCTAAGGTGGCTCAAAACAAACAAGATATTACAGCATAAAATACATGCATACATCCGAAATTTTCATATGTACAAAAGGAGTATGTCTTACTGTGTCAAGAAGTCCATCCACTTCTCACCAAGCCACTTCCATGGCGACTTTTGTTGCTGCAACTTTTCCTCATGTGAAACTTCCCTTTCCACATTAATAATGGAATCCATGATTCCACCTTCGCCAATATTTTTGTCTTCTTGTTGAATGTGCGTGGGACGACGAGTTGGATGCAAAGTCCAACAATGAGAGACAACATGTCCCTTCTTTTGGCAAAAAGTGCAAATCATATGCACATTCTTTGAAGGTAGTCTTTGCTTCATCTGCTTCTTGTGTGCCTTCTTCCTCATCCAGCATCTCGAAACATGATGGTTAAATTGACTACAATATGTACAAGAAATCCTCTTATGTTGCTTTGCATGCTTGCCATAAGCTGCATGTCTACCATCTTCTTGCTGCAACAAAGGCTTCAAACAATGGTAAGGAAGATTGCCATCATGAATTTGATGTAATTGAGAACTTGGGAGAAATGTTCTCTTCAAATTTGCATCACATTCTTGAATGCATGTGCTCAAATCTTCGACATTAAGTTGCTCATAGCCAAGACCAATATTCTTGTGACGCTCCACAACACAAATAGGCTCAACAATGCCTTGTGCATGCTTGCCCAAACCTTTGCCTTCTTGATAGCCCATTTTCAACATCAATTTGGACCCAATACCTCTTGTATGCCTTTCAAAAGAACCAACACACTTTTCAATAGAGGAAACTGAAGACAAATTAGAATCATTTACCTCATGATTTACATCCTGAAGATGAGGTATTTTCTTGGACAAAGCTTCTTGAGCTTGAAGAAGCTGCAACTCCATATCATGCAATCTTTGAAGAATGGATTCTTTCTCTTCCTGCATAGCTAGAAATTGTGCACGAAGTTGAACACTTTCCCTTTGATCCTCAAGGAGAATCTGCACCATGTCCTTCACCTTAATGAACTCTTCTTTCATGTCATCACCGAAGAGTTTATTGAAGGAGGAAACTTTACTTGCAGAAGAAATTGACATCATGTAAATGGTCAAAACAACCAAAAGGAACTTCCAAAGAAAAATCCTCAAAGATTTCAAGCAAATGACAAGCTTTTAACCAAATGTCAGTAAAGACCCCTTCTCATTCAAGCAGACATTTTGCAACCAATAAAACAGTAAATCTCTTACACTGTTTTAAAACCTTTTGCACCATAATGAATGCTCAACTCGAGCTCTGATACCATCTGATCTGAAAATGGATTGTACTTGAAAATGGTGCAAGGTATCCATTTTCATTTATGTAAATGAGTGCAAATACTCCAAAATTTAAATCTGAAAATGTGAGAACTTCTTATTTCTAATACAGAGATAGACTGTAGGGGTATTTACCGGATATGTCACCTTTCAAAGAAAGGATGAATCCAGAATTTACTTGGCCCTTTTACAGACTCTGCCTAAAGAAATAATAGAAGTAAACACTCAGGCTTAATTAAAATGACCTTACTCAAACTTGACATTATGAAGAATTTCTTCTTGGAAGAGGTGTATGTCTTTTATTTTGTTTATGTGTTTTAAGTTTATTTTTTTTGCTGAAACTTAACATGTATATCAGCAAAATAATTCAGCCATATAATAACAAAACACAATAGCAATATAATATAGGAGTTCACCCCAACTCTTGGGCTACATCTCCTTTGAGCTTCGTCAACATGACTAGACTCTTTGGGATTAAGGTACTTAAATTATTTTACAAGCTCCACACTTAACCACAATGAATACGAAAATGATTCAAAGGGCTGAGAATACCATTTTAAATCCCTTTAATGGCTGTCCAATTCCTGCAAACAGCTTTAGGCTTCCATGGACACACATCCTTCTATCGGTGCACTAAGCTTCTCTGAGCTTCTAAATGGCACAAACTCCCTCAGATTTCTATTTCTGTCCCTAATACCACTTCTGCTGCATCCAATAATGATCATACATCAAATATCGACTGATAATTTTCTTACATATAGCACAACATCCCCAAAAATGGCTCTCCTCCACGGTTTGCCCAGGGCTGCCCACGACTTCATATCAACTTCTCAAGCTGTAGAAGTACTATAAATGATTTGAAACCACTTCCATTGGTTCCATAATGTCTGAAATAGTCGAGATAAAGTTTTTTTCAGCAGAAACGACCTCCGGATGCTCCGGTTTCGCCTACACACTCTGTTTGGAAAATGGCCTCTAGAACTTAAATGAAGCTTTTCGGCTTTATAAATTTCTTAACAGGCTCTGAAAACCATCTAAACATATTCAAAAGGCATGAAATAACTAATAATTCCTATTCATTTACCTTAAACAAAGAAACATAGTCCAATACACAGCCTTCTCCTTCGAGGCCCTGATGGCTCCTTCATCTTCTTCGATGCTTAAACCTCTGAATATGACCTCTGTTAGATTTCATACCTGCTCCATTGAGTCCAGAAGGTCGAAGAGACCCAAAATAAATAAATAAAATTCACTCCAAAAGGATCTCCCATGTGAAATATGTCATCAAAAACAGTCTTTGCCCAATGTTAGGAAAAAATCCCACTAATTGTGGGCCAACTGTAGCTAACTGCAGTTAAATCTAGAGAATCCGCCTAAATTGGTGGGATGGCACTAAAATTAGCGGACGGTTAGAGATAAAATTTAATGTGATGTTATCGTGGCCACATGTCAGCATAAAATGTGGGTAGACCGTTTTGAAAAAAAAAACGTAACAACTCCGCCGTTCAAATATTTTTTGCGCCCGTTTCATAACAAGAACTAAGTGTGTGGTGTATTGGTAAAGCGTTGCACTTGTGGACTGCAGGTCACGAGTTTGATTCATAGGTTTTTCAAAGATTTTAAACGACCACCATTATGACAGGGTTCCACATGGCGCCCTCCGGGCCTACCACATGGCAGCCCGTAATTGGTCAAAATTATGAAAAGTCAAACTTGTATCAAATGACAGATTGTCACTTGTCGCAAAACGACTGGTCCACAGGGAATATTTCATGGAATATTCCAAGGAATATTTCCAGAATATTTCGAGGAATATTCACGAAATATTCTGTTTTTAATATTTTCCAATTTCTAAAGTCAAACTGGCCTTTTTTTACTGAAATTGAAGAGCTTCAAAGTTGAATAACTTCTTCATACAGCGTTGGTTTTCAGTGTCGTTTGCAACGTTGGGATCGTATCGCCGAGGCCTATCCGGTCACTCAGGTTCCAATTCAATTTGAGCACTTTCATTTTTGAGCTTTTTCCCAAGCTCAGATTTGAGCTCCTGATCAATTTGTTGTTGCACGCCTCTTCAAAAGCCTCCAAGTTCTTTCTAATGTGTTTTTATCTATGATAAAAGTTGTAATTATATAGAAAAAATTCCCAGCCCTAAAAACCTAATCATGTTATTAATTTTTCTCAAATTTATCAAAACCCTCAAAAGTCTTCTGCCAACACAAAAATCCTCCCTCCAACAGCAAAAATTTGGCACCAAATAACCTGCACATCTAATTTTCATCCAGTTTTTATCTAAATTTTAGAACCAACTACAAAAATTCGGCACCAAATACCCAGAACCTCATCTTCCTGAACCAGTCTGGGTAAGAACAGCCAGTTTTCCTCTGTTCCTGGGCTTTCATATCGGTGACAAGTTTCACTTTCATATATATTTTTAATGAAATCAACCATGCCCTCTCTCGAACTTTGACTTTTGATAGACTTCTAATGTGGCATGCCCTCAAAACCTCGTCTTTCCCCGACTCCGAATTTTGACAGACTTGGAATGTGGCATGCCCTCAAAACCTCATCTTCTTGAACCATTCTTGGTAAGAACAGAAAGAGTCTTGGTAAGAACAACGAGTTTTCTTGGGCTTTCATACTGGCGTCAAGTTCGATTTTGGGCTTTCATACCAGTGTCAACTTTCATATATATTTTTAATAAAATCCACCCTTTCCCATGTTCAGCTTCGACTTTTGACATCTACCGGACTTCGACTTATCGAATGTGGCATGCCATCAAACGTTTTTCAAATCTTCAAACAATTTTTTTTTAAATAATTAAAATATTTATATTAATATTAATATTTATTATTTTAATTATTAATTAAATATAAAATCACAATATATTTAAAATTTAATTTTATATAATATAATTAAAATGAATAAAATATAAATATTGATAATTAATATTTTAATAAATTCAATAAAATAGAAATATTAATATTTATTATTTTAATAAATTAATTAAGGTTCATATCAAATAATATATATATGTTAAATTGGTGTCGCACAATATATGTATGTTAAACATATTATAAATAAATTCTATATGTGTGTGAGTATTCACAGCTTGAGTAGGCTTAATGGTTAATAGCATGTGTTTCCTCCTAAGAGGTCATAGGTTCAAAACCAGAGGGGGTAGAGTATGTATGTCTTCGTAGACTTAGCAGTCAAATCGCTACGCGGAGGTGGGTCCCTTGTCCCACAAATAAGGGTGTCTCATACACCAATTTGGTGTTTGGCTTGGTTGATGTGACCTTAAAATTAGATTATTATTATTATTATTATAACAAAGGTTCATACACTCTCCAATGGGAGTGAGGTTTGAGCAACACGTGGAAGGCAACTCGCATGAGTAAATACAAGTGGAGCAGGGATGAGGGAGTGTCACACCCTTGAGATAGTGTCGCGAGAACCGAGTGGTGGGGGGCGCGACGAGCGCCCAACTCAGGTATATGCGACAACGATGTGCAATGGGCATGCCATATTGGTGATCACCCACCTTGGGTGCATCGTGTAGCGGTGGGCAGAGTCATGTGTTTTGGCAGACGCGATGAGCGGCAACGTCAAATGGGTGTGTGCCCCATAGCGGGTGGACAAGTCAAAGGCGTTAGGCGAAGTCGTGTTTGTGAGCACGTTCGGTGTTACGGGAGCGTTGTGTAGTGATTGGGCGTGCTGGGCAGGACAGGGCGCGGGCAACCGATCAGTCGTCGGGGTGGATCAGGAACCCGTGGTGGCAAGGGTAATCATGGGTATGATCGCTCTGAGGTAAATGAGGGGCACGGTATCCAACATTAATGTTTCTTGGAGAACTGTCATCCAGTACTTATCAAAAACCTAATGGAAAGAGTATTCGACACAATTGAGAGAATTTTAACACTACAGATGGATTTAGAGAATCTTGTAGTGAAATGTAACACTTCGATATCAAAATTGCAATTTTCCATTTATGACTGACACAATTAAAAATTATTGAGATAAATGACTAATTCATATACTTGTTGTATTGGTCATATTTTTATTCTTGGACTATAATAGTCTTTTACATTAATCATTATTAATTTTGTCACTTATTATCTAGTCATATATTTTAATCTTAGGCTAAATTAGTCATTTAAGTTAGTCACTTTTAGTTTAGTCCCTTGTTATCTAGTCATATATTTTATCCTTGGACTAAATTAGTCATTAAATTAGTCGTTTTTAGTTTAGTCACTTATTATCTAGTCGTATATTTAATTCCTAGACTAAATCAGTCATTTAAGTTAGTCATTTTTAGTTCGGTTACTTAAAATTGCTCAAATTTATTAGTAATTCACTTGAAATAATAGCAGTGACTAAAACTTTTAGTCACCTAGTCATTAATATCATCATTTTTTACTAGTGCTAGTTTACATGGTTTCTAGTAGATATGTCTTTTGCTATCATGTTTATCTAGTTATCATGGCTATCACAACCAAATTTTGTAACCCATGTCATTATGAGCTTGACCTTCAACCAAATCAATATGCTTATTTTGGAACATTTTCAGACTAGGCTTTATCAATGTTCTCGTCTAATTCCTAGTTTTGCAGACCAAAATTGGTCTTCAACAAGTATTGTATATATTTCTCAAGTATTGTATTGTATATTTGCTGTAAAATGGTCTATCTAGTTAATGAAATATTTTTTCATACTTAATTAAAAAAAAACGAATAATTTTTTTCAAATAAAACTATTTCATAAATACCATATCAAAACCTTAAAATACAAAGTCTTATTATTTATTCCAACTAAAAGAAATTATTATTATGTATTCTAAGTAAAAGAAAGTTCACTTAATAAAACTATATGTTTTTTTATAATATTAAAAAATAAACTTAAAATTTTTACCCATAAAAATGTACCTTTAATTATATTAAATATTAAAAAATATTTCTTAAAATTCCATTATTAAACCCCTTTTCAATACGTACTATTTCATTTTACAAAAACTCTATTTTTACCATAAACCATATGAATATTCATTTTTAATACCTCTTTATATTTATTTCATGTATAATAATACAAGTTTTCAAAACGTTGTATAACTCTAATCAATAAAATAAACTAATAAGATATGAAAACAATTCATTATTAATAAAAAAAAAATTAATTTAATTTTTTTTTTTTTTTTTTTTTTTTTTTTTTTTGTAGATCAACCATTGTATTATGGTCAAATATTGTATATAGTGTTATGAAAGGTTATGCTGGTAACAGAACCCAAGGAAGCCCAAGTTACTCAGACATAAACGAGAGGAAACAAAATAAACCAGTGAACACAAGAAACTTCGCCAGCCTACAAGGGCACGAAGGGCCCCTATTGCAAGCAACAAAACACGGACCACCTTCCAAGAGGGAAGCCAAGGCTAAAGCCAACATGAGACAGAGGTCTCAGACAGGTGAGACGGGAACCCACAAAACAAGATTATCAAGAAAAAAACAATCCTGAGAAGCAGGGAACCGCGGGAGCCAGATGGAAACTGCGGATTACCACAGTAGCAAGAAGCTGGCAAGAGAAGCGAAAAAGGAGCAGGAGGAACCCAAAAGAAAAACCAAGAGCTCTAGCCAGAGAGGTTAGATTCCGCTATACGGAGTTTCTTCCCTTTCTTTTTAGTGACTTTAACCTAGCCATCTGGTGACAGTTGGATTGCAACCACTTGAAGAATGTTGCTAGTCAGAGAAGGAGGTTCTTTATCCGAGTCTGATGTGTTGGACTCATGCGTACGTTTCTGAAGATTTGAGGATGCAAAGGCCTTCTTCGAGATGGTTAAGGAGAGCGGCTGCTGCTGAGTATCAATCTCATCCTCAGATACATAATCATCCTCATCTGAGCTAGAGGACTCAATGTCATCCAAGGGAGGTGGATCAAAGGGTTTCCAGCTTTTACCTTTCGATTTTTGAATATTGATCTTCTGTTGGGTGAGAAAAAGAGCACAGGAGTTCTGAAGATGTCCTGTTCAATGGCAATGATGACAGCGGAACGTTGTATTTTCATAGTCTAAAGTCTGTGTGCAAGAGAAATCCCCAGCTTTAAGAATGATTTGGTCCAGTAAGCCTTTGATGATGTTGATCTCGGCACATATTCTGCCATAGGTGTAGAGTCCCTGCAGGCCTCTCGAGGGATCTGTGGCAAGAAAGTGGCCTAGCGAATTACCAATGGCTTGGAAGACCGCACAGTGCCACAGGTGAGCAGGCAGGTTAGGAAGCCTAACCCAGATCGGAAGTTTGGTGATGACAGCCGTGGATGGATCAAAATCAGGGAACCAGGGGGTTAGGAAAAGCCCTGCCTTTCCCCAAAACCAAGGGCCGCCTGTTAGGGCCATTTGGTATTCCTTGCTGTCAGCAAAGATAACAATAAAGAAACCCTTGGAGCATAGAATAACCATGCAGTTCTTGGTCCAGTTAGAGTGAATCCAAGCGTATAAATCTTTAGTATGGGACCAGAGCCCATTAAACCTACAGATGAGGGTAAGCTCAGAAAATATTTGAAGCTGCCCTTCCAAATCAGGGTGGGAAATATCAACAGAAGGAGCCTCCTCCAATTTGTCTACTAAGAAAGGTTTGGGCGCCTCAAGAGGGGGAGAAGAGTGCTTGGAAGGCTGAGCTTTTACCGCTTCTTTGTATGATAAACTCTTGGGAGCAGAAGTTTGACCTGCTGCACCTCCCTGCAGGGGGAGAGAGATAAAACACCGAATCATTCTTACCTATATTGTAAAAAGAAAGAGGGAAACTATCATCTAACTATTTACCTGCATGAAGGAGACGCAGAGAAGAGGAGGGGATCCCCAGCTTGAGTTCGAGGTACTTTGAGAGGCGAAGCACCGGATACGAGGATTGGACCCACAGAAGCAGGGTCTTGCCTGAGAGGAGAACAACTGGAATCTAAAAAGCCTGCGGTAGAAGATCTTGGGTTTCCTTGAGGGGAGAGCAGAAACGTGGATCTATTGAGGGGGAAACACATTGCAGTAGGGATGTCTCCAAATGCAACAAGAGTCGTTGAAGCTCACAGTCACCCAGGAAAGGGGCAACCGGGGAAAAGAAAAAAAAGAGTGAGAGGCGGCACAAGAGGAGCTTGAGCCAGCGAGAGCAAAGGAAGAAACTATAAGGCTCAAAAGAAGCCACCAGGCGCCAAGGAGGAAGTCCAGAGTGGACAACAACGTCAATCCCCAACTTCTCCTTGTGGACAAAAGCAGTGAAGGCTGCATTTAGGAAGGCCAAGGGAAAACCAAGCTGGATTGAACCAGGGAAAACTACACCGCCACCGCAACACATACTACCATTTCCAGAGGTAAGGTCGCGTAAGAGCAACCCTGCGGGAGAACTGAGGCTGCCTTGTGCAGCCAAGCCAAACTGGGACACTGCGGCAGCAGAAGAGCTGGAAGCTGCGACGATGCAAACCCTGCAAGCCATCCTACAAGACTTCAAGTTTCTTGCAATAGATTAATCTATTATAAATTTAATATTAATTAATTACGTATATTAAATATATTAATTTTATATATTTTTATCTTTGCACTTTTAAGATTATATTGAACAGTATCAATTTGTATCGATGATATGCTACTCTTTCCACTAAAGTCGAATACCTTAATAACATGATGTGGTCAACGGTGTTCGTATTTATGCTCATTCCCGTAATTATGCTCATGCCTATGATTATCCACTTGGAAGACTCAATACCCTCTACCACTTGGAATTTCCTAATGGAAAGATATAATATTACAAGATTTGACTTTTAAACGAGGAATATTATTATTCCTGCGAATATGGAGAATCAAAATTAAATATTAAATGTGATAATTAAATATCAAAATTATTATAATAGTGATATTAATATAATATTATTATAATTAGATAAATTAAATGGATGGTAAATATTGACAATGATATAATTAAATGGTTATGATTAAGATTTAAGTATAAAAATTCATTTTATTTTACAATGAAAATTTTGAAGTGTAAATTAATTTTGTTATAATATTATAGGCTAATATCATGGTTTAGTAATGCTACATGTCTAAAAAATCATAATTGATGCTCATATAAATTTTTTTTACTTAATTAATTTAATTTAAAAAAAAAAACACAATCACTTTTGAAATAAATCTTAATCTTTGTTTTATAACTATTATCAAGAAATATTTAGAATATTTCTTAGATGTTAAAACCTTATTATCTACCTAAAAATTATTGATAATTAAATTAAAATTGTGGAAATCATATTCTAAAATAAACATATTTATCAACAAAAATAGTACATAATGATTATTTACAATAAAAATATTTAATTATTAATTATAATTCATTATACTTTTAGGTGTAAGAATGTTTACATGGAATTAACTTCCTAGATAGTGTTTGTGATATTTAAATTCAAAGTGCAATAACATAGAAGCATTAGAAATTCAAAAGTTTTAACAAATAGAAATTCCATAATAATAACCCTTCAAGTTTTTATGGTATTTTCTATTTATGGTATTATGATTTATAAAAAGTTCAAGGTTTTCTTTGTTATGATTTTTAGATAAATTATTTATGTTAAATATTTAGCAGTATGTACTAAGTCAATGATTGGCTTATTGTCTTTCCATTATGTTCATTTAATATCATTTTATTAAGATGTAAAGGTAGTAAGTCAATCATTTGACTTAGTACATGGTGCTTAGTATTCATTGAGTTTTTAACATGATCATACATGTAACGTTATAATGTTTTTATGTTATTTTTCATTTTAATCATCATTCAATTTTAAGGTCATGAAGTTAGACATCAAATTTGTGTATGAGACCCTCTTGCTTGTGGGATAAGGGACTCATCTCTCCATGACAATTTGATTACTATAGTCTATAAAGACATGCATGCTCTTCCCTACCCTCCTCTAATTTTGAGTTGTGACCTCTTAAGAGAAATTAGATTTATATTTAATGGTGTAGAGAAAACCTTGTTATTTTGTCCATCAAAATTTAATTCTCATAAGTAAAGCAATCATCTTTATTTTTATTATAATCCAATTTTAAGGTCAAAACATATAAGTCTAGGAAGGCATACATATTCTACCCCTCTAGTTTTGAACCTATAACCTTTAAGAAATAAACACATACTCTTAACCATTATAATGACTTAGAACATTCTTGTTAATTCTAATAATCTTTCAAAGCCTAATAGATTTTTTTCTGGTTATAGTGACTAAACTGATCATAAATCATAAAAGGTTATAAAAACACTTTTGAAAATTTCATTGCTAAAAAATAATAATACACCATTTAATATAAATAAAGATTCAGAAACATCACTCTAAAGATTGAGAGATCACTCTCTGTTAATAGAAAAGTTTTCAATCCTCTATTAAAATGGAGCTATCCAATCCCAATTTGTGTGATTATATATATATATATATAATTTTGATAAATTTTAATTATAACAAAAAATTATTTAAAATATATAAGAAAAAAATTAAAATATAAAATAATTAAAAGAAAACACGACGTTTATAAATTTTCTATAAATTTATTTATTTAAATAATTTGCACCAAAATGCCCTCTCTGTACAATTTTCCAAAATAGAGCGTCATCGAGAACAGTTAAATTCTAACCCAAAAGAAAAGTCTGCAGAGTTCCTGGATCTTAGGCCTTTGGATTTGCCGAAAATCCCAAAAGCAGAGTTCATCGTTCAAGGTCCGGATTTTTTAGTTTCTGGATCGGACCAAAATCCAGAGGACAAAGTTCATGAAAAACGGTGCTTTTAATAAAGACCTGACTTCACCGAATTGGAAAATAAATAGATATGGATTTTATTTTATTTTATTTTATTTTATTTTTGGGGTTAAATGTTGATTTTTGTGATTTTAATAAATTATAATTAATTCTAAACCAATTAAATTGCTTAAAAATATTTTCTAAAATCATATATAACAAATAAATTACTTAATAAAATATTGTAACTAATGTGAAGTGGTTGGAAGAAAAAATAATATATGAATGTTCTGATAAGATTGTTGGAAGAAAAAATAATTTATGAATGTTCTAATGAAGAAGACTAAGTTATTCATTAGGCTTAAGATAGCTTATGGGACAGATTGATTCTATATTTGTATTCTGCTCCTTTTCTCTGAAGTTTCACAACTAAACTCTCCTAGCTTGTTGACAAAGCTCTTGGTGAAATGAGGATTTACAGTGGGGAAGTGCCCTGAAAGAGAAATTGAGTAGTTTTAAGTGTTATTTTTTGGAAAGTTTTCTGGTTTATTTTCCTATCTAATTTGTCTCTAATTTAATAAGGATTCATTGAAATTACAAGTTTCACAGGTGAACTCTTCACAATCAAAGTGTTTCAAGGGTTTTTGATAGGGCTGAATCTATATATGTAATCAAAAAACCAGTTTAAACAGCAGAAATCAAGATTTGACCATAAATTTTTAGCCAACCAAAAATTAAAATGTTAAATTCATATGTGTAGTAAAAAAACCTAATTTAAACAACACAAATTAAAATTTAGCCATAAATATTTTAACCAGCCAAAATTTCAAAAAAAAAGTGATGATGACCGAACAGAACACATAAAACTTCTAAGTAAAAATGATGATGACAGAACAGAACACATAAAACTTCTAAGTAATAGAGCGAAAATACTTAGAATACAGCGCACAATTGGCAATACTGCTCAGAATTACGATGTATGATTGATAGCTTTCAAGAGTAATACGGTACAAATAGCACACATCCTCGTGACTCCCAATTTTGCTACTATATTTAGCTGCCGTCTTCTATTCTACTCAGCGACGTCGGAAAATATCTTGCCATCTAAATTTAGAAACATCTCAAATTGAAAGTCCACCAAAGTCAGCGGCTTTGTAGAGGAATTTCTGAAATTTAGAAGGTAAAATAACTATCGTCATAAGTTGCTCAGGAGAACGGGAAGAAACCTTTTATGGTTTCAATAGATCAGTATTGAAACTATCTCTCTCTTTATCTGTGAGCAGTCACCAGAGTTTCGATAAATCGCAGTCCATCGAACTTCGGCGCAAACGCCTCTTCAGCCTTCTTAGAATTCGAATTCCGAGGAAAGGCAATGTCATCGTTCATCGATTTAGCCTGTAAATAACACCAGAAAAAGCACTAAATACAAGACAAAATCCGAAAGATTATCTCTAATATTTAAATCAGCCCTGTTTCAGACAGCGCCGTAAAGAAGCAAAGAAAGAAATAAGAAATATAAAATCAAGTGTTGGAATGAAGAACTGACTGACCGCAGGAGAGGATGCCGTGACTCGGATATCGTGGTCATTGAGAGCAGTGAACGCTACAGACGCGGACGCTGCAGCAGAACAAAAAAGTGCGACGGCCTGCCTCATTCTTTAATTCTTCCGGGAAAAAAAATTGCTTCGAGGAATCGAACCTCTGACCTAACAGAAGAAGCCCTTGCTTTACAATACGAAGATCTGTTCCAACTTACGGAACAAACGCTTGAACGGAGACTGAGACGGAGACTGGTGGCCCTTTTGAAGCCTTAAAATGAAAAACAAAACGAAGACAATTTCGCTTTCTGCAGGTCAATAATGACCGTCTCGACCAATAGTGAGATGGCCTCCACAAAGGAACGGCATGAGGCGCGCTCACGACGCGCAGATGCCCCCAGATTTCAAATCTTTAGGCCCTCCGAAACAGGGGAAGCGTAAACACCAGACGACTGCAAACGAGAATTTACAGGGAAATTAACGGTTGATCATACACTGGAGAAATTTGAAGACAGAAAGAGAGGGCTTGCGCCTTTTATAAACGTGCCGCGACAAGATTCACGAGAAATTTGAAGACAGAAAGAGAGGGCTTGCGCCTTTTATAAGCGTGCCGCGACAAGATTCACGAGAACATTGGCCTAACCTTCATTTTAAATTTATAAAAATAAATAAAAATGGAAAATTAGGCATATGATTCGTTGAAGTGAAGGTGAAACACTGCCACGCGCTTTTGTGGGAAAGTTGGAAGTATTCGCGATGAAAAAAATCTCGTCTTCTAATTTGTGATCTTCTCTAATTTGTGGAGTAGGCATTCCGGCCATCGCTATATACGTTTTCTAGCGAGTTCTGTACTTCAAACACTTAGGGCCTCTACTTGCTTTTGTGGCTGCGGCTCTCGACACTTGGAGCGCTTGTCAATGAGATTTAGTGACAGGGACTTGAACGATGGAGGGGAGCTTGAATGCTATGTTATTTAGCTTTACTCACGTTGTGTCCAAGGGCAGGATGGTTAGTTGCTATCTATCTATCTCTATATAGGGGTTGTTTGTGAGGTTATAAATTCGTTTGCTTCACTTGGTTCATTTTATTATCATGGTTTTGCATATTTCATGAGATTTTGATTCCTCTTTTATTGCTTTTATGCCACGCCAATCTTTTTCTCGTATCTTAATTTAAGTATTTCTTCATCATTTCTTATTTTAAAGGTTTAGTTTTTTTAAGTAAATTTAAGTATTTATTCTTTATTTCTTATTTTAATGGTTTAGTTTTTTTCTAAATTTAAGTATTTATTCTTCATTTCTTATTTTAATGGTTTAGTTTTTCGTAAATGAATTTATTTTTATATTATAATATATATATTTATGTTATAAGACGTCATTATTTGAAAACAAATCTCTTTTGACGATTAAAACATAATTAGTTGTTGGATGAAAAGGCAATGGATGAAAAGACAAAAGTAGTTACAAATATTTAGTTTACAATGTAGTTATGAAAATGCATATAGAGTTTTGCAGCTTGCATACTACTTTCAATGAACTGGGTTTCTTTGCTCACCAAAGTGAGAATAACCTTGACGGCACAGACATTAACCAACATTCCAATGTTTCAAATGAACCACAAAATGTACGCTCGCATAAATAAATTCTTTGATTGAACAAAGCATTCTCTGTTTTTATTTTTTTTATTTTTCTCATATTAGATTTGTCTGTGCACAGCCCCATGAAATCGGTGCAGCACTGCTTCAACAAATGAACCAAGAAAGCCAAGAATTTGGCCTCATAATTCTGAACCAATTGTAAGTATAAGTTCATCTTTATTGTATTGTTCTCAGCTTCTTACTTGCATTTTGAATTAATGGATTCCATTTAAATGCAGTGAAAACTGGAAACAATATGACGGATGTGCCGTGGGGAAGCTGAGCTTTGGTGCCAAAGCCCTAACGGAAGGAAGCTTTGAAGCTCTGTTCCGGCAGACCTTTTCCGTTTCTCCAGATGAGAAGTTACAGAGTCCCATTCTCGTTGTGGTTTGCAAGTCCTCGGTGATTTTGTCCATGTTATGTTAAAAGGTAACAGAATCGTGGGACAACCGCTTTAGCTTATGAGTATATGTTTCCTTTGCTAACAGAATTCGACCAAACAGGAATGAGGGTCACTACCATTGCAATTTGCAGGACAGAGCCAAGAACAATAAGAATAGAGTATAAATTCCTTGCTGCCAATGCTAGGGTGCAAGATGACTTGCATCTGTGAAACTCTCATTTAATAAATAAATTATTAGATTTCCTTATGAAAGCCTCTGATGCAAAATTATACTTTTGTTGTTATTGTTTGACCACTGTTCCTTATGGCTGTAGCATAATATAGTTGAATAATGACATGTATAGACAAAGTAATATGCTCCATTCCTGTGCATCCTTGAAGTCTTGTTTTGTTGTTTGGGTATTTGTGCCGAAATCTGCATTAACATATTTACATGGACTTCATCTTTATCATATATAGTGGCTTCATTTATTTGTTGTTACAGACACTGCATTAGCAGTCGGTTTCCTGTTGTAAAATCTGTTCAGCGAGAGATGCCTGGACTGATTATTTTGGTATCAGAGAATTTCAATATTCAAAATGTCTGACATATTCATTTTTGTATTGAATAAAATTTTAAGCATGTGGGCTTGAAGACGAATGGCTGGACACAAAATCAAAGCCAAGGCTGAGCAAAAGCCAAAGCCAGAGTAAGAGCCTAAGCTAAAGTTAGGGTCAGAGCCTAAACTAAAGCCAAAGATGTTGGGTAAGAGCTGGAGTTAGGTCCTGAAAAAGAGCCAAAGTTTGATAAAAGGAAATGATTATTTAAAAGCAGAAATGACATCCCGTGAGCTTCATGCCAGGTTAGCAGCAAAGTCACCCAAAAACTTTTGGAGGAAGAAAATTTTGGGGAATTTTTTATCATTGGAGTTTTTTGAGTATGTTAAAAGGCAGATGGATAGTGGGAGATGAGGAGGTTGCAGTCAGGAGGACACAACGCAGAAGATTAGAGACACACCTAAGAGGAAGGAAGTATGTTGTCATTGCACGATGCAGAAAAAACAGGAATAAGAGGAGAGCATCAAATCCTTGATGCCAATGTCAAGGCACAAGATGAATTGTAATATCTATAAACTCCCATTAATAAATAAATTTATAGTTTTTCTACAATGGAGTCTCTGCTTGTAATTGATTTGTTTCTGTTAATGTTTGTTTTTCCATTCCTCATTGTTGCAGCAGAGTATGGTAAAATAATCAGGCAGATAGTTAGATTGTCTTGCTCCATCTATCAGTGTCATTGTAAACCTGTTAGCTGTATGGATTTGTGATGTAATTCGTATTGCTAGATATATTGTAGAAATTTGAATAGCCGTTCAATTATTCACCGAGATTATCTTGATCACACACTATTTGAGCTTCATGCATAATACATAACCTCTTCTACTATTGATCATCAATTTGCGGAAATATAAACAATCGCATGCGTACATTAAAACCATAAACAATCACACATATAAACACAGTATTTTTGGGAAAGCTTAAAGCTGAAAACCCCCAACTATCTGTATATTATAATGATAGAGATCATGTAACAATCATTGTACAAAATCCTCACAAGCTCTCAGTAAAATCTCCAATTGTTACACACTACACAAGCTCAGATCTAGCAAAACACATGCTCCAATCTGCTCCACCTGTTAGCCTGCCTCTACTGCGCAATCCAAGATGAATAATAGCCCAATCTGAGTTCGAATCCCTCTGGTATGCACTGCGCAATCCTCATTGGCATCTCCATCAATGTGTGGTGCAAACTCATGCACCAATATAGTCACAACTGATAGTCACACTGCTCTTTCACCTACCTCTTCACTGGTCTCCACTGAAACTGTCCATGCACTGAAGTTAACTGATGTATTCTTTAGTTGATTAATGAGTTTATAATTAGTAAATTAATTAATAATTAATTCACACCACTCTCACTAATTGTATCAATCAGTTAAACTAGATACAAATAGCTCAACTATGTTTAGATTAGTTAAACTGAACACAACTCCATTAACTTCCTCAATCAACTCCACCAAACTCTGTCACATGAGTTCTAACTAAAGTATCCATGCAATAGCTCCACATAACCCTCAGGAATAGCGTAATTCCTTCGGTCAGCTCCTGTGCCACATCTATACACTTAACTGAAGTGCTCCAAGAGAATAAGATAATGTTTAGAGTCCAAATATTATTAAGAGCTAATAATATTCGACATATCTATTTTTAGACTGGCAATCTAAAAATAGATTCCGCCCAATATGTCTAAAAATAGAAGTCCATCTATTTTTTCCGACTTGACCAACCATCCACAAATAGCATCCTGCAACTCATAGAACATGATCCATATGTCTAAAAATAGACATAGTCTAAAAATAGAATTTGCGCCAAAAATAGCCTGCGGGCCCACTTAGTGAAGGTGACTTCTTTCCACTAAGCTCCTCATCTTGTTGCAATATCAACAATATCAGTGTCATTGTAAACATGTTAGCTGTATGGATTTGTGATGTAATTCGTATTGCTAGATATATATGGGGCATTGCCTTTATCATATTTAATATCTTGGTTTAGTAGTTGTGTTAACAACAAGGTTTCTCCTGTTGGAAAATTTGTTTGTCAGGAGCTGCCCGGAGAGGTCAAGACTTAGTGTGACATGAACAAGTCAATGTAAATGGGACTTTGGATCACTAGTGAGGTTGATGGAGTATTAACATATACTCCTTGTGGTCTGTTCCCCTAATAGAATATCTCAAAAAGGTATGAGTTCGATTGCAACTAACCAATGATTTTTCCTCGTTATCTTAATAGGTAACGGAGGTATGGGACAGCCACCTTAGTTTCTAAGTCTATGTTTTATGTACCAACGGGATCAAAACCATCCACCATAGTTCCAATGTGAATAGGGCATTGGTTCACTGGTGAGGTTGCTAGAGTATTAACCCATCCACCAGAGTCCCATTCTCTCTATGGTCTGCTCTGCCCCAATGAAATGTCTCAAAAGGTATGTTGTTGCCTGCAAGTCCCCGGTGATATTGTCCTTGTTATGTTAAAAGGTAACATAAGCATGGGACAACTGCCTTTGCTTATGAGTATATGTTTCCTTTTCCAACAGAATTCGAACCCCCAACCCCACCCCCCAAACAACACAGCCTGGGACATCCAACTTAGCTTATGAGTTCTATTTTGTTTTCCAACAGGATTCGAACCCCAAGCCCACTGGTAAGAAATTGCTAGCCACCAAACAACCCTTCAGGCAAAGCTAATTTCTAAATTTTGTCTCCAAATTCTCAAAATTTAGTTGTGCATTTTTTTAATTTTTTTTCCTGTAATTAAAACATTAAAACATATTAATCTCGAACATATTAAAACCCACACAAATGTTCAAAATGCAGAGCATATACACGTACATTTTTTTCTTCTTGAGGATGCACATAGCCTGTGCTTTGATAGTGGTATGAGAAGGACCGGGTCGGGTATTCTTGAGCTGCTATTTTTATATGTAGAGCTCCACGTCCAATTTCTTGATCTTTTCATTAATCACATTGTCTCTCTTGTTCATCTGCCCCCAACAACAAAAACTAAATTACATAGTGGACTCCATCACAGCTACTGTGTCCCATCAATCATTGCAGCTCCATTCTAGATGTAATATTTGCTTAAACACTTATCTTTTCAGAGGCCTCCTCTACAAATGGAGGAGGAGAGGCCGCCTTCTTCTTCTTGAAACTGAATAATCACTTCATCATCTTTCCCGAGTTGAAATCTCCAACGTGATATCAGTATCGATCTCTTTAGAGATGACATATGAAAAGAACACGACTAGAAAGGTAATAAATAGGAAGCTACGAGCACCTAGTATTTCTAAAGTTGATCCCAAGGGACAACAACATAGTAGGAAATTTCATATAGTTGGGATATTGGGGTTATGCGGCATAGGGAAGACAATTTTTTTATTTGTTTGATTTCCTCATATCTTAAGTATATTAAGGTTTTCAATTTCTAATTGATTAATTGGAATATAAATTAAATTATCTTCTCATTTCATACTATTCTTATAATTTAATTTTTTTTCTCGCATTAGGGCACATGAGCAACTAGATAACAAGACCCAATTGAGTGAATGGGTGGAGGTGAACCAAGTCTGTTGTGTATTACTTTGGTTATTGGTTAGGTTCTCTACACTAAGAAAAAAAGGCATGAACCAGAGGCCCAATCGAGGGTTGGGGCTCTTTGGGTTTTCGTTGGCAGTCTCTGAAATTAGAAAGGGAAAGAGAGGTGAAAAAAATTTTGTAGTGTATTTTTTCTCACTATAATGGTTGTTTTTTAATGATAGACTTTGCTGTAGGAAGATGAGGAAATACTAGGGAAGAGCTAGTTGTGAGCCAATTCGGGTATGAGCTACTTTACGAACCGAGTCAAAAATGTTAGCATGGTATGTTTAAGTGGCGTGGTTAAGGCTTGCATGCTATGTGATGGAGACCAAGGAAGGATTGGTGAGGCATGTGGCCCTCATGTGAGGGCCCACATTGTCCACTAAGGTCGCTTTTAAATTTTTTATTCCAAATTATATTTAAAAAGCACTAGCATTTATTCTCATGATCATGTATATTGGGGGGGAAATATCATAACAACCTTTGTTAGGAGGTGTGGAGGAACCTTGAGGCAAAATATAAGGGCACGAAAAACTATGGTTCACCCACTCCTTTAAGAGGGTATTTTGGGGATGTTAAAAGCACAAGACTTTATTTCAAGCCCTCTACTATAGAATTTACATGAATGATCTTTTTATTTCAATCCCTATCATACAAAATTTACATGTATGATCTTCGGTCCCAGATCCGCGTAACCTATGACTTAAAAATGTCCATCGTCGCCTTTGTTTAAATATATTGGAAACACCCATATCATCATCAAAAAAGCCCACATCACCACCATCATTATCATCATCAACAACTGATAAATGTAGAAATAGTATGTGTCTATCCCAAATTCATAACAACTATTGTTCCTACGGTGCATGTTGCAATGGACCAATTGCAACTGATCTCTTCCTCAACCCATCTAGGTAGCACTTATGGTTCTTCGTCAGGAAATGCTCAATCACTGCAACATAACAGATTGTGTAGACTCTTGCTATTATTCGTCCCATTTATCGACCAACAAGGACTTGTTTATGAGCACACTCACAAAGCTTCATGTGACTCTTGGAACAAGGTTGATGTAAGTTTCTATCTTCTCCTTTCTTCAACACTAATGTAGTCTTCATTTTAGGTTTCTAAAGGCTCCAAGATTACAAAATTTTTGGGTTGATAAATGACCTAGATTACATTTTTTATATGCTTAACATCATTTTGTGGGTTCCTTGAAATGCTATAAACAGATGCATTTATACATGTGTTCTGAGGTATCCGTACTTGCATGAGTTGGTCCTCACAAAGATTCACGTGACACCTTGAACTAGGTTGATGTAAATTTTTATCTTCTCTTTTCTTCAACACCATGCCAATATTCATTTGTGGTTCCTAAAGGCTCCAGGATTACCAAATTTTTGGGTTGATAAATGGCTAATATTACATTTTTGATGTGCTTGACATTTTTTTTGTGGGCTCCTTATAACACTATAAACACATGCATTTTAAATTAAAATTGAGATCGCTTCAAAGGTAGATACATATACCGAATCAAAACACCCGCCACTTTTTACAACTATTAACTATAATGAAGAAAAAATTAGGTTTTAACACTATGATTTGATTTCAAAACTAATCTCCTATCTGACACTGAGGTAAAATATGACTACCAAATAATTGGATATTTTCAAACCTTTGAAAGTAAGATGCAACACTTTATTCAAATCATAGAGGTAACCAAGGACACTTAAACTAGTATACCCCAAATCAGCAAGGGAAGGGAAAACTAAAGAGGAAGAGGTCAAATTTTAATTATGGTTAGTTTGATTATGATGATGGTGATGATGTTTAACGTCCACTCAGACCAAACTTTGGTCTATCGAACCTAAAGAAACGAATTATTTATTTTGTTTTAAAATTGTACTCCTATGAACATAGTTACCGATGAAATAGGTAACCTGACCTCAAAACGGGAACTCTAGCCCAAAAACTCTCCAAAAACATGAAAAAACACCCCCAAAAAAAAAAGTGTGTCTTCCAGAATGCACTTGTTTTTTTTTTAAGGTCAAATTTCAACATTTTCTAAAATTATGCTAAAAACAAAATTGTTTGTTGAAAAAAGTGAACATAGTTACCGATGAAATAGGTAACCTGACCTCAAAACGGGAACTCTAGCCCAAAAACTCTCCAAAAACATGAAAAAACACCCCCAAAAAAAAAAGTGTGTCTTCCAGAATGCACTTGTTTTTTTTTTAAGGTCAAATTTCAACATTTTCTAAAATTATGCTAAAAACAAAATTGTTTGTTGAAAAAAGGATTGAAAAAACACCCCCCCCAAAAAAAGTGTGTCTTCCAGAACGCACTTCGTTTTTTTTGAAGGTCAAATTTCAACATTTTATAAAATTATGGTAAAAACAAAATTGTTTCTTGGAAAAAATATTGAAAAAACACCCTCAAAACGAAATTAGTTGATGCTGGAATAACAAAAAAAAAAATTGTGTCATACTTTTGGCATTTTTAAAAATAGAAGTAACATTTTTAAATTTTTAAAATTCAAACATTAAAAAAAAACCTCAAATTTAAGAAAAAAATAAATTTAAAAAATAAAAACATTTAAAAGCTTAAAATTTAAAAATATATGAAGATAAAAAAAATTAAAATAAAAACAAAGTAAAAATTTTAATTCAATCATTAAAAAAAAACCTAAAATTCAAGGAAATTTTTTTTTAAAAATAAACCAAAAAAAAATTAAGATTAAAATTTCAAAAAATATAGAAATTAAAAAATAAAAATAAAAACAAAATAAAAATATTAAATTAAAAAAAAAAAAAAACAAGTTAAAAAAAAAAGGAAAATATAAAAAATAAAATATAGAAATTAAATTTAAAAAGAAAAAGAAAATGCTTATTAAATTTTAAAAAAGAAAAGAAAAAAATAAAACAAATAATTAAATTTAAAGAAATATATTAAATTTTAATAAATTTAAAAATTCAAAATTAAAAAAAAACACTATTCAAATTATAAAGAAAAAAAAAATAAAAATTAATTAAAAAGAAAAAATAAAAATAAAATACAATGAAAATATTAAATTTAAAACAAAATATATTAAAAAAACAAATAAACTATAAAAAATAAATTAAATTTAAATTATAAAAATTAAAATATATATATGAACTTAAATTAAAATAGGTATATACATCAAATTTTATTAAATTAATAAAAAAGGTTAATATTAAAATAACAAATTAAATTTAAAAACAAAAATATTAAATTTTAATAAATAAATGAATAAACAAATAAATTTTGAAAGAAAAAATAAATTTTAAATATAAAAGAAAAAAAAAATATTATTAAATGAAAAACTTTAAAAATCAATTAAAAATGGAAAATTGAAAAAAAAGAAAAAAAAATATTAAATAAAAAAAAATTTTAAAAAATTAATTTTCATTAAAAAAAAAATCTAATTTTAAATACACAATTTTAATTGAAATAAAAAAATATAAAAATTTTATGTAATTAACAAAAAAATAAAAATAAAAAAGTAAAACATTTAAAAAAAATATTAAATCCAAATAAATTAAAAATATATATATATATAATTTATTGAATTTTATAAAATTATATTAAAAAACTAAACGTAAAATATATAAAATTATGAAATTAAAAAAAAATTAAAAAAAGGGCAAAATTTAATAAAAATTATTAACCAAAAAAAAAATTTAATAAATTTAAAACAAAAAAATAATAAAATTAAAAAAATTAAAACAAAATGAAATTTATTTTAAATAATTAAAAAAAAAAATATTTTAAAAATAAAAAAAAAATTAAAAAAAAAAAAAAAAAAATCAATTAAAAAAAAAACAAATTAAAAAAAATTAATTAAAAAAAAAAATAAAAAAAAAATGTGGTGGTGGTTGTTACGGGGAATCGCCCCTCCGCCCGTCGGGGGCCGAGAGGCCGGCTGGGCCGCCCGGCCGGCCACCGCCGCCCAGCGGGCGGGCCGCCCCGTAACAACCACCACCACATTTTTTTTTAAAATTTTTTTTTTTAATTAATTTTTTTTAATTTGTTTTTTTTTCTAATTGATTTTTTTATTTTTTTTTTTAAATTTCAAAAAATAATTTTTTTTTTCAAAAAATTAATTTTTTTTTTAAATTTAATATTTTTATTTAAAATAAAATTCTTTTTTTTTTTTTAAATTTTAATATATATATATATATATATATATATATATACAACTATTTTTTATTTGATTTTATTTTAATTTTTAATATTTTTATTTTAATTTGATTTTTTTTTTTTTAAATTTGAATTTCAAAATATCTAAAATTATTTTTTTAATTCAATTTTTTTATTTTAAATTCAATTTGTTTAATTTCTTTTATATTTAATATTATAGAATAATTATTTTTTTTAATTTAAAATTTAAAAATTATTTATTAAAATTTTTAAATTTTAATTTAATTTAATTGTTTTTCTTAATTTTTTCGTTTATTTAGTTTTTCATTTTAAAAATCTATAAATGGTTTCATTAAAAAAAAAAAAAAAAAAACACTAAATTTATGTATATTTGTTTTTTAATTATTTGCACTAGTTTTTTTTCATTTTTCTTGTTTTTAAATGATAGGTTTTTTTTTATTTTATTTTTTTCTTTATCTTTTTCAATTTTAATTGGTTTTTTTTTAATTTGTTTTTTTTGTAAATTTTAAAATTTGTATTTTTTTCCTTATTATTATTATTTTTTTTAATTTAAATTTTTAAATTTAATTTCTTTTTTTTTAAATTTTTTTTTTCTAAATTTTAATTTTGTAATTTTAATTTTTTAAATTTTTTTTTTTAAATATATATATATATTTTAATATATTGTTTTTTTTAATAAGTTAAAAAAAAATGTTTTTGATTTTTTTTTTTTAATTTTTTGGTCAATTTTTGTTTTTTTTCTTTAAATTATGTGTTTGTTTTCTTCAAATTTTGTCATTTCCTTTGATATAATTTTCAAATATTTTTGTTTTTTTTAATTTATTTTTGTTTAAATTTTTTATTTTTATTAGCTATTTTTGTTTTTTTTACATTTTTATTGGGTTTTTTATTGTTTTTATATATATTTTTTTATCTAAGTTTTGTGTTTTATTACCAACATGAAAATCACCACTCTTAAAAAAAAAGGTTGATGCAGCATCAATACGTTTCAAAATTAGCATGAAAATCACTGCTCTAAAAAAAAGGTTGATGCAGTATCAATACGTTTCAAAATTAGCATGAAAATCACTGCTCTAAAAAAAAAAGGTTGATGCAGCATCAATACGTTTCAAAATTAGCATGAAAATCACTGCTCTAAAAAAAAAAAAAAAATTTGATGCTGCATCAATACATTTCAAAATTAGCATGAAAATCACTAACATTTTAAAACAACTATTCATACTTCATAAATAAAAATTTTAGAGTGTCAAAAATGTGCACCAAAAAAAAAAATGGTGATTCTGCATCACCACTTTTCAAAATCGGGTGCTTTTTATGCTACAAAAAAAAAGTAGGTAACATTGCGGTTACCTATTTCATCAGTAACATTGTTTATGCTCAAAGAGCTTGGAGAGAAGCGTCCCGAGCTCACTATAATTTGGACATGTTAAAAGGCTAGGAAGGTTGGTATTGCAACAAATATTATGAAACTGATATCTAATGTTGGTGTACGCAGGGCACTCTAAGAGGAAGTGATTTTCATCCTCAATGTTCATATTCTCATAGAGATGGCAGATCCTTTCCACCCATGGTGTTTTAGGAACTGCCCAATGACTTGTTTCACTATGGAGCTCATGAGAGTTCATTCTTATCTTGGCTATATTAATTTTTTTCTTTGAGATAGTTAAAATAGAGAGATAGTTTTGATCTTCTAGAGTAGGTTTGATGACCTCCTTATAATTTCTTGATTTTCTTTTGGCCACATTTTATCTTTAAACTTAAGTAAATGTATTGAACGAAAAATTAAAAATTCATTTAAAATAAGTGTTGTAGGGTAGCTCAATGTCTGCCACTCAAGTTAGAAATTATGCTTTAGAAAAAAATGCATAAAACATTATAAACTACATTGATTAATGTTAAATTAATAGTGGTTATTAGGAAAATTGAATCCTATAGTCTTGTTTTGGCATGAACTAATAAATTGAGATGTGAAGTGGATAAATGAATTGTTTTCTCAACACGGACTTGCATAACTTTTCAATGGATAGTATTCACTAATAAGTCTACACATTTACAATTTCACTCCTACATAAGTTTTGAAGAAAACACAAATCATGGTGGGAAGTAAGTTTTGGTAAGTCTATGTATTTACATCTTATTCATATCATTTTTGGGTTCAGTAGTATGCAATTTTCATTGCGTGTTTGTTTTATAATTGATTATTTAAACTCCGAAGGTTTATATGCAATTTTCTAACATTGGATGTAGGGGCATTAGGCTCAAGAAAATTCTTTGTATTTTAATAGACTTAGGGGTCTTGTGTTTTCAAGGGAGTTGGTTTCTTATGTAATGATTTGAGTGATTTTAATGATAATTAATTAAATATTGTGAGAAATTTTGTAAATGTTCTCGAATGATGGAGAACATGAGAGAATTAGGCTAGTGGAGAGTGCATAGGGATTGAGAGATTTAGGAATTAATGTAAATCCTAAAGTAGAGTTAGTTTCATGATTATATGGGATTAAAGAGGATCCTTAGGGATAAGTAGTGATTTTAGGACTTAGAGGATATTTGGGATTTTGTTGAGAAGATGGAGGAACTGAAAACAAAAATAGTTCAAAACCTTCTGTATAAATTGTAAGCCTAAAAGGCATAAAGGATATATAGATTTGAAGGTAGAACAGAGGTAGACAGATAGGGTTTGAAGCCTACGGGCATAATAGGAAAAGGCCACTGATTGAATATTAGGCCAGAGAGGAAGAATTTCCTATGTAATTACTGTGTGTTAATATAGAGAACTCATTTCTGAGTTCATGTTTCAATCCCGAATTATATGGTGTACAAATGGAATTGGGTTATAGGATTGATTAAGAGTATGGGACTGTGTGTTTAATGGTGATTGTGAAATTGTGTGACTCAATCACATAATGGATCGATGTCACAACATAGTCCTTCATATTGATGTTAATTTGTACAGTGTAGAAGCAAGAATGTTGGTTTCGTATAAAGTGTTTCATGGGGATATTACACATTCTGTTGTGTAATAAACAGTGAAGGATATCCAGGGGTTTGGAGTCACATTTGAGCTTTTAATGTGTTTATAAACGATTATAAAACACAGACAATGGATAATAGAAGATGAATAACCCATGCATGGAATGAATGCAGAGAGGGTTTGGAGGTTGGTTGACACCCTGGCCCTGTTCGAAACTTTGAAATGATATCACAGTGGAATAATAGAAAAGGGATTTAATTTTAGTCAATTGTGCCAAACAAAGAGAGGATCTTCAAAGTGAGGAATCAATGGTTGTTTAATTATTCACCAAGTATGCAGAAGTCCTGTAGTGAAGAGTTGAATGCGGAAAATACAAAGTAAAGGCGCAGAGGAAGCGGAACCATGCGATGGAACTGTGAAGTGGTTTTGGAAAACCACATATGGTATTCGCGTGGATTAAACATGGTAAGCAGTTTTATTGCATTTGAACGCAATACACCTACATGAGCGACATGTAGCATTGGTGGAATTCCAATACCACCTATTTCACGTGCCTTTGGGTCAATAAAGTGCTGGAGTACAATGAACGCAATATCCATTGGATGCTCTGATCAAATGATCGTACAACGTTCACATCAGAAGATACGCGGAGGATAACAAGGTGTGGACCTGATGTTGTTAAAAGGTACGTTAAAGTTTGAGCTTATTTGGACGTGATATTCGTTGGATTATGTGTGATCAGATTTAAGTGTGCAACTGCCGTTGGATGAAGAAGCACTGAGTTGGAACGCGACGAACATCAACCGTCGGATTTAATTAATGATGGACGGTGAAAAGGTGAGTTGATATGCTGTGGGGTCGAAAGTTCATATTAATGTATGTTGGTGTTTTACCCAAAGTAGCACTTTCAAATAAATGAAATGTTCGCGTGGGTTCAAATATATGGTGAATTGGTATGCTATGGCCAAAGATTTACTTTGGGGTTTTAGCTAAAGTTTGAAGTCGCATATGAAGATTTGTATTTTGGGTTTTATTCCAAAATTGAAATATTGATTTCAATTTCATGAAGTGGGTTTTATTCTATGATTTTAACCATAGGGTATAAAAAGGTAGCTTCCGCATTAGAACCACATTAGAAATTGCCCAATATGAGAATTATGTTGGTGCATAAATGAACCATGCATTTTTATATGCATCCATAATGGAGAAGTGGGTTTTGCAGCCCTTTGGCTGCTATCAACATTCCATCCTTATTAAGATTTTTTTAGAAGGAATTTTTAGACCTCCTTTTCTCTGAATTATGTGGATGTTATGGTTTAAAAGTGTTATTGGACCTCATTTTCTGTGAATTATCTAGATGGTTGAATGGTAAACAAGCGCCACAACAGTGGCGAAAGTCCCTACCACAAAAAATGAATTATGTTGATAATGTTGATAGCATCAAGGAAATTTTAAACAAAGAAATTGAAAAGCACACGATTGTGATTTCATTTCAAAATTCACATCCAAAAGTATTGGGAAACATGATTTGTTGAAAATATATAATATTTTAAGCTAAAAAAAGGGTACATTAACTACATTAGGGGAAAGAAAAAATATTAAAGGTGGTTCATGTAATTTAGAGTGAGGTCAAGTCATGCTTGTCATCTAACCTTCTTTAGGATGCATCTATTGTAATAGCCTTGGTGAAAATTCCATGTAATAAAAGTTAAAAATAATAACCACGGTTGATGGGACACTTATTCCAAGCTTAATGTTGGGAAAAACATCCTAGTGGGTATTCATTTGGTTTATTATGGCTAAGGAAATTGGAAAAGGCAAAGGCAAAGGAATTTTGAGACGAAAAGGTATTTTTGGCACATTTATTTATGAAAAATAATGGAAATTAGGAGAAAAGGGAGATGAAAGGTCACAGGTTTCATGCGAGGAGAAAGTTGAAGAAAAATAATGGAAAATGAACAAAACAACGGCCTATTATATAAAAATGATTATGAGGATTAGTTTGTACCTTTTGTCAGTTCATTTTTGGAGCTATCTTATTATTCTGTATCTCTCTATCTCTCTCTCACTCTTGGACACATAGAGTTTTCTTGGAGCACTTTGGAATTGGAGTAAGAAAGGAAAATGAGGCAAGGAAGAGCGGGATCAAACAACTACTGCAGGATTATTTGCATGTATTGATTTTCATATGTGATTCCCTTGCTAGATTTGGCATACATGGTACTGCATGTGGTTATTTTCTGTCTTAGCATGGGTTTTTCCAGGTGTGACAGTGTTTAAGCCTAGCCTTTCCATTTCCATATAGCTTTGATGAGATGGGTTTCTCATACTTCGGTTGAGCAGGATGTTGAGATTGCAACAAAATGATGATCTTAGTGGAAAGGAGTCGCCTTCACTAAGTGGGCCCGCAAGCTATTTTTGGTGCAAAGTCTATTTTTAGACTATGTCTATTTTAAGACATATGGATCATGTTCTATAAGTTGCAGGATGCTATTTGTGGATGGTTGGTCAAGTTGGAAAAAATAGATGGACTTCTATTTTTAGACATATTGGGCGGAATCTATTTTTAGATTGCCAGTCTAAAAATAGATATGTCGAATATTATTAGCTCTTAATAATATTTGGACTATAAACATTATCTTATTCTCTTGGAGCACTTCAGTTAGATGCACAGATATGGCACAGGAGCTGACAAAAGGAATTATGTTATTCCTGAGGGTTAAGTGGAGCTATTGCATGAAGACTTCAGTTAGAACTCATGTGAGAGAGTTTGGTGGAGTTGATTGAGAAAGTTAGTGGAGTTGTATTCAAAGCTTTAACTAATCTAAAAATAATTGAGCTATTTGTATTCAATTTAACCGAATGATACAATTAGTGAGAGTGGTGTGAATTAATTATTAATTAATTCACTAATTATAAACTCATTAATCAACTAAAGAATGCATCAAATAATCCTGCATGGACAGTTTCAGTGGAGACCAGTGCAGAAATAGGTGAAAGAGCAGGTTAACTATAAATTGTGACTATACAATTGCTATTTGCAACACACAGATAGGTGGAGAAGCCCATGAGGATTGCATAGTACAAGCCAGGTGGTTTATCTATTTAATGAAGCCATCCCATAGCATTGAAAACACAATAGAGGCTGGCTATCAAGTGGCAAAAGATTGGAGCATGTGTTTTGCCAGATCTAGCTTGATAGTGTGTAGCAATTGAGGGTGTGAATGAGAGCTTGTGAGGAGCTTTTGTACTATGATTGTTACATGATCTCCATGAAATATAATATACATATAGTTGGGGTTTTCAGCTTTAAGCTTTCCCATTAAATACTGTGTTCATATGTGTGATTGTTTGTGGTTTTAATATATGCATGCAATTGATTTTATTTTCGCATGTGATGATCAATGGTAGAAGAGATTTTGTATTATGCATGAAGCTAAATTGATCCGATCGGAGAATCTTGATGAATAATATACGCTTATTCAAATTTATACATGGTATCAAAGCGATATTGATCATTGGAGCAATTGAAAAACATTGAAGCGGTTGAGTTTTGTGCTGGTGGAATTCGAATTTGCAGCAGTGTTTTCTGGGTGTCAAAGTTGAGATGTCTTTCAACGGATTGCGATTGGAGTATGCCCTTGAGGGCAGCTCGAATTATATTGCATGGAAGGACAGGATGGAGGTGGTGCTAGATGACAATGGGTTGAAGGAGTTCATAGATGCTGAAGTCCCAAGGCCTACTTCTAGCGATGTTGCCGTAATTGAGGCTTGGCAAAAGAAGACATCAAAGTGTCGAAGGATTCTGTTGGAGGGCGTGAAGGATCACGTAGTGTCCAGCCTGCATGGTAAGGCTTCTCCATTCTTGATGTGGAAAGCCTTGACAGATTTATTCCAAAGCAAGAGCGACCAGAGGAAGTTTGCGCTCAAGGATAAACTCAGAAACATAAAGATGGAGAAAGGAGACAGTATGCCCAAGTACCTCATGAAGTTCATCCAATGTAGGGATGAGCTAGGAAGTGTGGGGGTGACTGTAGATGGCAAGGAATTGGTGAGCTTGGCTCTCCTTGGGCTTCCGAAGAGTTGGCATTCCTATCAAGACTCTGTCAATGGTCGGGAGAAATTGCCAGGATGGGAGCGACTTTGGTCGGATCTTGTGCAAGAGGAGATAAGGTGAAGTACCAGGGATTCGATATTCATCAAAGAACTCTAATCAAGAGAATTGTGCTTTGGCTACCAAATCAAAGAAGGGGAAGAGCAAGAAAGCTTCTCATTCCGGTGCGAAAGGCAAGAAGCAGGACATGTCCAAGGTGAAGTGCTTTCACCGTCACCAACACGGACATTATGCCACAAATTGTCCGCAGAAGAAGAAAAATAAGTAGGCTGCTGGGACTGCAGCTGGAGAGGCCTTAACCTCGCAGTTTCAGCTGGATTTTTCGTTGATCGCATGCTTGTTTTCAAGTGTGATGGGTTCAGTGTGGTTTCTAGACAGTGGTGCGTCTTTTCACATGACAGGAGATCAATATTTGTTTACTGATCTGGATGAGAAAGATCTTGGAGTGCACATCGAGATGGGCGATGATGATAGATACAGTGCGACTGGTATCGGTACCATTTCCTTTGAGAGGGAGTCTGGTAAACCCTTCGTATTGAAGGAAGTAATGCATGTTCCAGGATTGAAGAAGAATTTGATCTCTGTGGCGATGTTAGAAGACAAGGGATATGATGTTGTCTTTAGAGAGGGAAAGGCTTTCCTGCGCAGTAAGGAAACTGGTGAGACCCGGAGGATAGGGGTTAGACTTAAGAACCTTTATCAATTGTAGGTAGATGGTTGAGCAGCAATGGTAGGCAAGGCAGAAGGAGTGGTGAGTCGGGATGACGGTGAGTTGTGGCACCGGAGATTGGGCCACCTTCACCATGGAGCTTTGAAGATATTACAGCAGATTTCTACTGGGCTTCCTAAGTGTACTCTTACGCAGTCAGATCAGTGCAAGGCATTTACCTTGGGAAAATTTGTGAAAGCCACCTTTCACGAGAAGGATAGTCGTGCCACGATGATCCTTGAGAGAATTCACACAGACGTGTGTGGACCTTTCTCAGTAGCTTCGACAACAAAGCACAGGTACTATGTGATATTTGTCGATGATTTTTCTCGGAAGTGCTGGATCTTCTTCATGCAGAAGAAGAGCGAGACATACTCAAAGTTCTGTGAGTTCAAGGCACTGGTTGAGAAAGAATCAGGGAAGCAGGTGAAGGCTCTAAGGAGCGAAAATGGTGGTGAATTCATCTCTGGCGAATTCAAGGACTTTTGCAATGTAGAAGGAATTTGAAGAGAGCTCATAGCACCTCATAACCCACAGCAGACGGGTTTTCTGAGCGGAAGAACAGAACTATCATGGGTGTTGCACGGGCGATGTTGCATGATCAGGGCCTACCCATACACTTGTGGGCTGAGGCATGAAATACTGCAGTATATGTGCAGAACCGTTGTCCTCACAAGATACTTGGCATGAGTACACCCGAGGAGGCGTTTTCCGGTAAGAAGCCTGATATTTCCCATTTGAGGATTTTTGGTTCACCTGTTTACATTCATGTGACGAAGGATGCCAGGAAGAAGTTGGAGCCGACTGTAGAGGTTGGGATATTTGTGGGGTACACTGATACACCCCACAACTATCGTATTTTCAGATGTACGTAAGACCTGTACGACGACAGAAATTTCATGAGGAGAAAGCCATGAAGTGTTTGCTTGAGAGGGAGCCACCTTGCATGTAGATGAGGAGCGTTTGTTCCTAAGGATGAGTCTCAAGATGTGACCCAGCCACAAGATGAGGTTCATGGAGTGGAAGAGACCACCTGCCAGCCGCTAACTAGTTTAGGTTAAGCGCACTACAGAAGCTGAGCGACTGGTTCAAGATGCAGAGAGGATTGTAGGAGCACCTACATCACAGTGCAGACAGAGACATTCACCTGACCGGTATACTGGATAAATGGCTCTTATGAGCAAGTGTATCGTGACGGAGCCATCCTCTTTCAAGGAAGCTGTGGACGATCCCGCATGGGTAGATGCCATGGTGGAAGAGTATGATTCGATTGTCAAAAACAGTGCATGGGAGATTGTCCCAAGGTCGAAAGGGAAATCAGTGGTGGGTTCGAGATGGATCTACAAAGTGAAGAAAGCAACTGATGGGAGCGTGGAGAAGTACAAGGCAAGATTTTTTGCTCGAGGCTTCTCATAGATTGAGGGGATCGATTATGAGGAAGCCTTTGCACCTGTCGCAAGGTATTCTTCCATATGGACGATTCTTGCTCTCTCAGCACAGATGGGGTGGCACATTCATCAGGTGGATGTGAAGACTGTGTTCCTCAATGGAGTGATTGAGGAGGAGGTCTACATAGAGCAGCCTGAAGGTTTCGAGATCTTCAGCAGCGATTCTCATGTGTGCAGGCTCAAAAGAGCGTTGTATGGGTTGAAACAAGCACCTCGTGCTTGGTACACACGGACAGATAGTTATTTCACCAGACTTGGATTCTCCAAGAGTGAGGCGGATCCTAACCTATACCAGATTGTGGTGGAGGGTAAGTTGCTGATCATTGTACTTTTCGTAGATGATTTTATTTTGACAGGTGATGAACTGTTGATACACTCATGCAAGGCTAATCTTGTAAAGGAGTTTGAGATGAAGGACTTGGGCCTCCTTCATTATTTCCTGGGATTGGAAATTTGGCAGCACAGTGGTGGACTGTTTGTTTCTCAGGGTAAGTATGCTCGGGAGATACTGGAGAAGTCTGGCTATTGCAAGCTCGATGGATACTCCTCTTCCGGTGGATGAGGAAGGAGGATGTTATCGATGAGGTAGTGGATGCCATTAGTTTTATCGACGCGCTGGTGTCGCTATGTATCTCGGGTTAGTGAACGAAATCTGCCACATGCTAAGTGCGATGAACCAGACTTCAAAAGTTATGGTTAAGCCAACCAAGCTCTTTCGTAAGGTACAAGCATGTGTTGAGATACATCTTTAGAGGCACATCGGGATATGGATTGTGGTACAGACAGTCGGATGAGGTGAAGCTATGTGGCTTCACGGATGCAGATTGGGCAGGGAGCCCAACGGACAGAAAGAGCACATTTGGAGGGATTTTCAGTATCGGGTCGACAACAGTTTCTTGGTACAACAGGAAGCAGAGATCTGTGGCACTCAGTTCAGCAGAGGCCGAGTATATGGCAGCGAGTTTGGCTGCATGCGAGGCTATATGGATGAGGAAGATCCTGGTTGGGTTGTTCGGTTCACACTTAGAGCCTACCGTGATTTATTGTGATAATTAGATTTGCATCAAACTCTCGGTTAATCCAGTATTTCATGATAGATCTAAACACATTGACATTCGGTATCATCATATCATAGATTGTGTGCAGCGGAATATCATGTTACTTTCATACATTCCTACGGAGGATCGGGATGCTAATATCTTGACGAAGGCGCTCACCAGGAGCAAATTCGAATACCACAGGGGCAGGATAGGGGCTGCAGATAATCCATATCTTGTTGAGAGGGAGTGTTGAGATTGCAACAAGATGATGAGCTTAGTGGAAAGGAGTCGCCTTCACTAAGTGGGCCCACAAGCTATTTTTGGCGCAAAGTCTATTTTTAGACTATGTCTATTTTTAGACATATGGATCATGTTCTATGAGTTGCAGGATGCTATTTGTGGATGGTTGGTCAAGTCGGAAAAAATAGATGGACTTCTATTTTTAGACATATTGGGCAGAATCTATTTTTAGATTGCCAGTCTAAAAATAGATATGTCGACTATTATTAGCTCTTAATAATATTTGGACTATAAACATTATCTTATTCTCTTGGAGCACTTCAGTTAAGTGCACAGATGTGGCACAGGAGCTGACAGAAGGAATTATGCTATTCCCGAGGGTTAAGTGGAGCTATTGCATGGATACTTCAGTTAGAACTCATGTGACAGAGTTTGGTGGAGTTGATTGAGGAAGTTAGTGGAGTTGTATTCAGTTTAACTAATCTAAACATAGTTGAGATATTTGTATTCAATTTAACTAATTGATACAATTAGTGAGAGTGGTGTGAATTAATTATTAATTAATTCACTAATTATAAACTCATAAATCAACTAAAGAATGCATCAGTTAACTTCAGTGCATGGACAGTTTCAGTGGAGACCAGTGCAGAAATAGGTGAAAGAGCAGGTTAACTATCAGTTATGACTATATTGTTGCTATTTTCAACACACAGATAGGTGAGAGTACCTGATATAAAAGTAATGGCTGTGGTTTATATTCATTTAATGAAGCTGTCCCAGACACAGGCCAGATAATGCTATCAAGTGGAGTGACTGAGCATGTATGCATATGCTCTAGCTTGATAGTGGGTGGCAATTGAGGGTGTGGCTGAGAGCTGAGAGCTAGACCATGATTGTTAAAGATCTCCATGACATAGTAATAGTAGATAGTTGGGGTTTTCAACTTTAAGCTTTCCCATTAAATACTGTGTTCATATGTGTGATTGTTTGTGGTTTTAATGTATGCATGCAATTGATTTTATCTCCGCATGTGATGATCAATGGTAGAAGAGATTCTGTATTATGCATGAAGCTAAAATAGTGTGTGATCAGGAGAATATCGATGAATAATATATCAGTTATTCAAATTTCTACACAGGATTTCCAAATGGATTCAAAGCTGAGTGGGGTGGATTTCCGGAATGCTAAACACATGGACTAGTGGTCCCTGAACTGAACTGTAGATCACGGTAAAGCCACTTGCCTAATAACCCTTGATCTAGACTGTGGGTTGTGGTAAGCTATATTGTGTGACTCGGTGGGCCTATGCATTCTTGTCGGTGAATAACGAGATATACGGTAAATACAAGAGGTGGATTTCTCTCTGTTGGGCCTAGTAATCCCAAGATGGGATGTACAATAAATCCTAGAGAGTATGTCTCGGTTTAGGGCCTAGTGATCCCTGGTTCATATTGTAGATTACAGTAAATCCTGAGAGACTAGGAGGAACTCAAATTCCTCACGGTGTAGGCGGAGAACTCCGGTATAATTCATGATTTTTTGGTTCTTTTTGGTTGGTTATGAGTACCACATTCATGCTTAGATTATGGCACGGGGGTGATTGGATGAAGATATATTTGGATCAAACAATATATGGTTGGGTGGAACGTGGAAGTCCCATCTCTAGTTGGTTTTTACATTCAGTAATGAAGAGCTCATTCCTTTGGTATTTGGTATGAAAATGTATTGGTTTATGTATGAATTTTATTGTTGTTTTATCCATTGTATTCCTGTTGTTATTGTGATGGTTATAAGCATGTATTCGAACAGTGATGATGTATGGATCTATCCATGTTTTTACCTATAAATGAAAACACAATGTGTCTATGGTCAAATAGATTGTATTGCAGCTTATGATGTAGGGGAGAAATGCTTCTTAGTGATTCTCATATAAGTAAGAGACCCCTATGCTTAGATTTGTTGTTTACACTTGTAGATTCAATGTTTGTGACATGTTTGATAAAATGCTTGTCATGGCTACGAGGGGTCCAGATGATTTCTTGTGGATGTGATTGCTACTGTGTCATTATTCCAATGTTATTTATCATCCCCTAAGTTTTCATGAAGTCTTGGGCAGTGACCTGGGCTCTGGGCCTAAACAAGTAGCTCAAATCCCAAAGTTGCAGGCACAGAACTAGGTAATTGGGACCCTGGCTACATACTTGTTATGTTATGCTTGCGGCTAAGACTCTAAATTTTGAAAATTCAATCTAACGCAAGGGTAAGAGGCCTGAAGAGTTGGGATATATCCTGGGGATTTTTTTGATGTTGTGTGAGGTTTGTTTGTCATATTTCCATTGATTCCACTTCCTAAAGGTCATCTAGGAGGTTGAATCTCGTATTGGTAGCCTCTCGTCACATGTTTACCCCGGTTGGTTGGTTACTTGGGTAGATGTGGGAAGAGAGTGTTACAGAGTGGTAGTAGAGGATGGTTAAACCCTTGGAATGGATGGGATGTGTGTTGGTCATGCTTTTGTTGATTTCTTATATGTTTCTCATACCTATGGTGTATGTGTTTGTCACATTCATGTTGTGTTGGCCATGATGGTAGTGGTGTCACCATGGGATGATTAATGATGTTGTTTTCAACATGTTGTCATGAGTGTATGACTGATTCTGTGCTTTTTATGCTTATGTATTGTTCGTGCACACTTTCTTACATATTTTTACATGTTGAATATGCATTGCTTGTTTATGTTGGGTCACATATCTGTTATGTTTATGTGTTTTCTGTGGATTGTGGCTTGTGTGATATCATATGTTGAACATGCATTGACCATTCATACTTGGTTACACGTCGCTTATGCTTGTGTATGGTCCATGCCTGTGATGGTGTGTGGTCAAGTTGCATTGGTATGGTTATGCATTAGGTAATGTTGTGTATTTGGTATGGGCATGCGTTGACGACTAGACTCCAACTAGAATGATGTTTATGCACTAATATACCATGTGTTACAAGTTTATTTTCTATTATGATTATGTATATACATGTAATACATGGATTGGTTGATCTTGCAGGAAGTATCCTCCCCAAATTACACTAAGTTACGTTGGTTTGTTGTTATTTGGTTTAGATGGCATATTATGCTTTGCGGGAGAAATATCAACATGGATAGAAAGATGGTAGACTACAAGGAATCTCCCTATGAGTCATATGATCAGCATGGTGGTAACTCTTTTGATTTGACGGACACATTGAAAAGCCTAAATGAAGAAATAAGGAGGTGTAAGGCAGACAATGACGGAATCATATAGGCACAAGAGAAACAAGCAGATTTGAATGCAATACTTCTTCAAATCTTGTCAGAGTTGGAGCGATAAGGGACACTTCGAATCAGCCATGGACAGGAGGACATAACTAATGGGGCATATGGAAGCAAGTCTCGTAGTAGAGACAAGTCAGATAGAGTTGATACAAGGAGAGATGACAGGTTGTTTAACACTCCGGATTGGAGGAGTGATGAATACAAGTACCATCCTTGTTTTTGTTCGGATAGACATCATGATTGTAATCGGTATCATCCTTACAGGAGGAGTGATAGGGGATACTTTCCAGATGAATTTAAAAATCCAAACCAACTAATTTTGATGGAGACTCGAAGAAAACAAAATATGAAAAGGCTTGGATACTTGGAATGAACAAATTATTTGCGTTGCATGAGTTCAAAAATAACATGAAGGCCAATATTGCTATCTCCAGTTTGAAAGGTAAAGCATACATATGGTGGGAAGATGTGAATTGGGTCAGAGACATCAAAACAAAGGATTGAGTTGGAATGAGTTCAAGAGGATTTTCAGGAAGAAGTACTTGTTAGCTAGGTACTATGATAGTAAGGCCAAAGAATTGTATGAGATAAAGATCAGGTCAATGAGATATGAAGAGTACACAACCAAGTTCATGGAGCTACTGAGGTATGTGCCATATCTTAAGGATGAGAAGTCTAAATTTCAACCATTTTTTAATGGTTTTCCATTAGAACTTAGAGACCAAATTGAGTATGGTGAGCCTTAGTGACTTGAGGAAGTCACCGAGAAGCTAAAGCATTATTATGAATAGTCAAAGTGAAAGAATTAGTCCCAGCAAGGATGGAAAGGGAAAGACCAAGGAAAAGGTAAATGGAAACCTAAGAGAGAAAGGTCTCATAATACAAATGAGAAAGAGAATGTGACACCCAAAAATAAGTTTAAAGCATCTAGATAGGGACATGGATCACAACAACAACATAGATCACATCAACAACATGGAGGTGATGGTACAATATGGTTGGAGTGTTGGACATGCAATGAGGAGCACATTAGGAGAGATTGTCCACAGAACTAGGGTGGTAGGCTTAAGAAATACAGTGCACAGGAGGCACATATTTTTGGGGATGTTGGGCAAATAATTCCTCATATTTATGTAGCCGTGGACAACAAGAAGGAAAAACATGATGCATATATCATTGAGATGGATAGCTTTGTGATCAAGTTATATCTATTTTTATTGATCCTCGATCTAATTATAGCTATGTTAGTCCTGACTTGGTGAATAAGTGTGGCTTGAGTAAAGAAATGCATAAAGAATCTTGGTTAGTGTAGTTGGCTACAGGTATGAAGAAAAGAGTTCACCATTGGGTAAGAGAATGTGCATTTGAGTTAAATGGCATGTCTACAATAGCACACTTGAACATATTATCGTTGGGTTCCTACAATATGTTATTGGGTATGGATTGGTTATACCTTCATAGGACCAAGGTAGATTGCTATGATAAAGCTATTGAGTGCTTGGATGACAATGGGGAACCAAAAGTCTTACAGGGAAATAAGAAAGCCACATCAGTTAGGATGGTGACAACCATGCAAGCCAAGCACAGTCGCAAGAAAGGATGTGTGATATTCACAGTTCTTATCTCTAGTGACAAAGGTAAGGAAGTTTAGGATGCAGAAGTCTTGATCAGATATCCAGTTTTGTAGCAGTTTCAGGATGTGTTTCCAGCTGATATTTTTGGGTTGCCACCTCCCAGGGAGGTAGAATTTTATATTGAGTTGGTGCCAGGGGCAGCTCCAACATCAAAAGCACCTTATATGATGAGCACACCTGAGTTGGTAGAATTGAAGTTGCAGCTGAAGGAGATGCTTGATAAGGGATACATTAGGCCAAGTGTATCGCCATGGGGTGCACTGGTGTTGTTCGTGAAGAATAAGGATGACACACTCTTAGATTTTGAATTGACTAGAAGAAGTTGAACAAAGTGACCATCAAGAACATATACCCGTTATCGAGTATTGATGATTTGTTTGATCAGTTTAAGGGAGCATCAGTGTTCTTTAAGATCGACTTGAGATCGGGATATCATCAGGCACAAATCAAAGAAGAGGACATCTACAAGACCACATTCAGGACCAAGTACGGGCATTATGAGTTTGTTGTATTTCCATTCGGTCTGAATTATGCCCTTGCTACATTTATGTTTTTGATGAACAATGTGTTGCGCCCTTATTTGGACAAGTTTGTGATTGTGTTTATTGATTATATATTGATGTATTCTAAAAATGAGGAGGAGAATGCCGAGAATTTTGCAGTAGTGTTGGGGTTGTTGAGAGTTCATCATTTATATGCTAAGCTTATCAAATGCAGTTTCTTCCAGACTGAGGTACACTACTTGGGGTATGTTGTCTCCAAAGAGGGAATTGCAGTAGATCCAGAGAAGATAAGGGCCATCATGGAATGGGTAGCTCCTAAGAATGTAGATGAGGCGATATCATTCCTGGGATTAGTAGGTAACTACAAGAGGTTCATCAAGAAATTCTCACAGATTTCTTATTGTATTACATCATTTTCAGAGGAAAGGTAAGAAGTTTGATTGGACAGAGGAGTGTGAGGCTAGTTTTGAGAAACTTAAATAGTTTTTGACACATGCTCCAGTGTTAAAGATTGCAGATCTTGATAAGGCATTTGTAGTGTGTAAAGATGCTTGCAAGAGAGGAATTGGTGGTGTCGTTATGCAGGATGGACAAGTGGTAAGCTATGATTCATGAACGTTGAATGAGCACGAGAAGAACTACCCGACACATGATCTTGAGCTAGCAGCGATCATACATGCATTGAATATGTGGAGGCACTATCTTATTGGGAAAAAAATTGTATTGATTAGTGACCACATTCAAATCATAAAGGTAACTAAGGACACTTAAACTAGTATACCCCAAATCAGCAAGGGAAGGGAACACTAAAAAGGAAGAGGTTAAATTTTAATTATGTTTAGTTTTGATTACGATGATGATGATGGTGGTTAATGTCCACTTAGGCCAAAATTTGGTCTATCGGACCTAAATAAACGAATTATTTAGTTTGTTTTAAAATTGTAATCCTATGCTCAAAGAGCTTGGAGAGAAGCGTCCCGAGCTCACTATAATTTTGACATGTTAAAAGGCTAGGAAGGTTAGTATTGCAACAAAGATTATGAATCTGATATCTAATGTCGGTGTACGTAGGGCACTCTAAGAGGAAATGATTTTCATCCTCAATGTTCATATTCTCACAGAGATGGCAGATCCTTTCCACCCATGGTGTTTTAGGAACTGCCCAATGACTTGTTTCACTATGGAGCTCATGAGAGTTCATTCTTATCTTGGCTATATTAATTTTTTTCTTCGAGATAGTTAAAATAGAGACATAGTTTTGATATTCTAGAGTAGGGTTGATGACCTCCTTATAATTTCTTAATTTTCTTTTGGCCTCTAAATCTTTCTCACACCACATTTTCTCTTTAAACTTAAGTAAATTTATTGAATGAAAAATTAAAAATTCATTTAAAATAAGTGTTGTAGGGTAGCTCAATGTCTGCCACTCAAGTTAGAAATTATGCTTTAGAAAAAAATGCATAAAACATTATAACCTATATTGATTAATGTTAAATTAATAGTGGTTAATAGGAAAATTGAATCCTATAGTCTTGTTTTGGCATGAACTAATAAATTGAGATGTGAAGTGGATAAATGTATTTTTTTCTCAACACGGACTTGCATAACTTTTCAATGGATAGTATTCACTAATAAGTCTACACATTTACAATTTTACTCCTACATAAGTTTTGAAGAAAACACAAATCATGGTGGGAAGTAAGTTTTGGTAAGTATATGTATTTACATCTTATTCCTATCATTTTTGGGTTCAGTAGTATGCAATTTTCATTGCGTGTTTGTTTTATAATTGATTATTTAAACTTTGAAGGTTTATATGCCCTTTGCTAACATTCCATCCTTATTAAGATTTTTTTAGAAGGAATTTTTAGACCTCCTTTTCTTTGAATTATATGGATGTTATGGTTTAAAAGTGTTATTGGACCTCATTTTCTTTGAATTATCTAGATGGTTGAATAGTAAACAAGGGCCACAACAATGACGAAAGTCCCTACCACAAAAATATGAATTATGTTGATTATGTTGATAGCATCAAGGAAAATTTAAACAAAGAAATTGAAATCCACCCGATTGTGATTTCAGTTCAAAATTCACATCCATAGGTATTGGGAAACATGCTTTGTTGAAAATATATAATCTTTTTAGCTGAAAAAGGGTAGTGGAAAGAAAAAATATTCAAGGTGGTTCATGCAATTTGGAGTGAGGTCAAGTCATGCTTGCCATCTAACTTTCTTTAGGATGTATCTATCGTAATAGCACTGGTCAAAATTCCATGTAATAAAATTTAAAAATAATAACCACGATTGATGTGACACTTATTTCAAGCTTAATGTTGGGAAAAAAATCCTAGTGGGTGTTCATTTGGTTTATTATGGCTAAGGAAATTGGAAAAGGCAAAGGAAAAGGCATTTGGAGAAGCAAACTTATTTTTGGAACGTTTATTTATGAAAAATAATGGAAATTAGGAGAAAGGGGAGATGAAAGATCACAGGTTGCATGCGAGGAGGAAATTGAAGGAAAATAATGGAAAATGAACAAAACAGAGGCCTATTCTATAAAAATTATTATGAGGATCAGTTTGCACCTTTTGTCAGTTCATTTTTGGAGCTATCTTATTATTCTATATCTCTCTCTCTCTCTCACTCTTGGACACTTCGAATTTTCTTGGAGCACTTTGGAATTGGAGTAAGAAAGACAAAGGAGGAAAGGAAGAGCAAGATCAAACATCTATTGCAGGATTCTTTGCATGTATTTATTTTCATATGTGATTCCCTTGCTAGATCTGGCATGCATGGTATTGCATGTGGTTATTTTTTTTCTTAGAATGGGTTTTTCTAGGTGTGGCAGTGTTTTAAGCCTAGCCCTTCCATTTCCATATAGCTTTGATGAGATGGGTTTCTCATACTTCGGTTGAGTTGGATTGCGGATGGATTCAAAGCTGAGTGGGGTGGATCTCCAGAACGATAAACACATGGCCTAGTGGTCCCTGAACCGAACTGTATATCATGGTAAAGCCACTTGCCTAATAACCATTGAGCCAAAATTTGGGTTGTGGTAAAGCCATATTATGTGACTCGGTGGGCCTAGAAATATTTTTCGGTGAATGAAGAGATATATGGTAAATACAAGAGGTGGATTTCTCTCTGTTGGGCCTAGTAATCCTAGGATGGGATGTATGGTAAATCGTGGAGAGCATGTCTCGGTTTAGGGCCTAATGATCCCTAATTCAGACTATGGATTACAGTAAATCCCGAGAGACTAGGAGGCACTCAAATTACTCATGGTGTACGCGGAGAACTCTAGTATAATTCATGATTTTTGGGTTATTTTTGGTTGGTTATGAGTCCCACATTATTTCTTGGATTATAGCACAATGGAGATTCAATGAATAGATATTTGGATCAAACAATATATGGTCAGGTGGAACGTGGAAGTCCCATCTCCAGTTGGTTTTTACATTCAGTAATGAAGAGCTCGTTCCTTTTGTATTTGGTATGCAAATGTATTGTATTATGTATGGATTTTATTATTGTTCTATCCATTATATTATTGTTGTTATTGTGATGGTTATAAGCATGTATTCGATCAGTGATGATGTATGGATATATCCATGTTTTAACCTGTAAATGAAAACACAATGTGTCTATGGTCAAATATATTGTATTGCAGCTTATGACGTAGGGGAGAAATGATTATTAGTGATTCTCATATGAGTAAGAGACCCCTATGCTTAAATTTGTTGTTTACACTTGTAGATTCAATGTTTGTGACATGTTTGAAAAAATGATTGTCATGGATATGAGGGGTCCATATGAGTTTTTGTTGATGTGATTGCCTTTGTATCATTGTTACAATGTTATTTATCATACCCTAAGTTTTCATGAAGTCTTGGGCAGTGACCTGGGCTCTGGGCCTAAAAAGGTGGCTCAAATCCCGGAGTTGCGGGCACAAAAATGAGTAATTGGGGCCCTGGCTACATACTTGTTGTGTTATTCTTGCAGCTAAGAATATAAATGGTAAAAAATTCAATATAACCCAGGGGTAAGAGGCCTGAAGGGTTGGGATATCTCCTGGGGATTTTTTTGATGTTGTGTGAGGTTTGTTTGTCATTTTTCTGTCGATTTCACTTCCTAAATGTCATCTAGGAGGTTGAATCTCATATTGGTAGCCTCTCGTCACATGTTTACCCCAGTTGGCTGATTACTTGGGTAGATGTGGGAAGAGGGTGTTACAGAGTGGTAACAAAGGATGGTTCAACCCTTGGACTGGATGGGAGGTGTGTTGGTCATGCTTTTGTTGATTTCTTATATGTTTCTTATACCTATGGTGTATGTGTTTGTCACATCCGTGTTGTGTTGGCCATGATGGTAGTGGTGTCACCATGGGACGATTGATGATGTTGGTGTCAACATGTTGTCATGAGTGTATGACTAATTGTGCACTTTTTATGCTTATGCATTGTTCGTGCACACTTGCTTACATATTTTTACATGTTGAATATGCTTTGCTTGGTTATGTTGGGTCACATCTCCGTTATTTTTGTGTGTTTTCTGTGGATTCTTGCTTGTGTGATGTCATATGTTGAACATGCATTGGCAATTAATACTTGGTTACATGTCGCTTATGCTTGTGTATGGTCCATGCCTCTGATGGTGTGTGGTCAAGTTGCATTGGTATATTTATGCATTAGATCATGTTGTGTATTTGGTATGGGCATGCATTAATGACTAGACTCCAACTAGAATGATGTTTATATGCTAATATACCATGTGCTACAAGTTTATTTTCTATTATGATTATGTATATACATGTACTACGTTGATTGGTTGATCTTGCAAGAAGTATCCTCCCAAATTACACTAAGGTACATTGGTTTGTTGTTATTTGGTTTAGATGGCATATTATGCTTTGCGGGAGAAAGATCAACATGGGTACAAAGATGGTAGACTAAAAGGAATCTCCCTATGAGTCAATGAGTAGCATGGTGGTAACTCTTCTAATTTGACCGAAACATTGAGAAGCCTAAATGAAGAAATAAGGAGGTGTAAGGCAGACAATGACAGAATCATACAGGCACAAGAGAAACAAGCAAAGGTGAATGCAATACTTCTTCATATCTTGTCAAAGTTGGAATGGCAAGGGACACTTAAGATTAGCCATGGACAGGAAGACATAACTAATGGGTCATATGGCAGTAGGTCTCCTGGTAGAGACATGTCAGATAGAGTTGATACAAGGAGAGATGGCAGGTTGTTAGACACTCCGGATTGGAGAAGTGATGAGTACATGTACCATTCTAGTTTTGGTTCAGATAGACATCATGATCGTAATTGATATCATCCTTACAGGAGGAGTGATAGGGGATACTTTCCAGATGAATTTAAAAATCCAAACCAACTAATTTTTATGGAGACTTGAAGAAAAAAGAATATGCAAAGGCTTGGATACTTGGAATGAACACATTTTTTGAGTTGCATGAGTACAAAAAAAACATGAAGGCCATAATTTCTATCTCCAGTTTGAAAGGTAAAGCATACATATGGTGGGAAGATGTGAATTGGGTCAGAGACATTAGAACAAAGGACTTGAGTTGGAATGAGTGCTTTTCAGGAAGAATTACTTGTCAGATAGGTACTATGATAGTAAGGCCAAAGAATTTTATGAGCTAAAGATCAGGTCAATTATAGATGAAGAATGCACAACCAGGTTCATGGAGCTACTGAGGTATGTGCCATATCTTAAGGATTAGAAGGCTAAAGTTCAATAATTTGAAGTGGGTTTCCATTATAATTTAGAGACCAGATTGAGTATGGTGAGCCTTAGTCACTTGAGGAAGTCATCGAGAATCTAAAGCATTACTATGAATAGTCAAAGTGAAAGAATTAGTCTGAGCAAGGATGGAAAGGGAAAGACCAAGGCAAAGGTAAATGGCAACCTACGAGAGCAAGGTCTCATAATACAAATGAGAAAGAGAATGTGGCACCCAAAAATAAGTTTAAAGCATCTAGATAGGGACATGGATCACAACAACAACATAGATCACATGAGCAACATGGAGGTGATGGTACAAGACAGTTGGAGTGTTGGACATGCAGTGAGGAGCACATTAGAAGATATTTTCCACAGAACCAGGGTGTTAGGCTTAAGATATACAGTGAATAGGAGGAAAATATTGTTGGGGATGTTGGGCAGATCATTTCTCATATTTATGTAGTCGTGGAAAACAACAAGGCAAAGCACCATGCATTTATCATTGAGATGGATAGCTTTGTGATCAAGTTATATCTATTTTGATTGATCCTGGATCTAATTATATCTATGTTAGTCTTGACTTGGTGAATAAGTGTGGCTTGAGTAAAGAAATGCATAAATAATCTTGGTTACTGCAGTTGGCTACAACTACGAAGAAAAGAGTTCACCATTGGGTAAGAACATGTGCATTTGAGTTAAATGGCATGTATACAATAGCACACTTATACATATTACCATTGGGTTCATACAATATGTTAATGGGTATGGATTGGTTATACCTTCATAGGACCAAGGTATATTTCTAAGACAAAGCTATTGAGTGCTAGGATGACAATGTGGAACCAAGAGTCTTATAGGGAAAGAATAAATCCACATCAGTTAGGATGGTGACAGCCATGCAGGCCAAGCGCAGTCACAGGAAAGGATGTGTGATATTCACAGTTCATATCTCTAGTGACAAAGGTAAGGAAGTTGAGGATGCAAAAGTCTTGATCATATATCTAGTTTTGTAGCAGTTTCAAGATGTGTTTCCAACAGATATTCCGGGTTTCCACCTCACAGGGAGGTAGAATTTTATATTGAGTTGGTGCCAAGGGAAGCTCCAACATCAAAAGAACCTTATATGATGAGCACACCTAAGTTGGTAGAATTAAAGTTGCAGCTGAAGGAGATGCTTGATAAGGGATACATTAGGCCAAGTGTATCTCCATGGGGCGCACCGGTGTTGTTCGTGAAGAAGAAGGATGGCACTCTTAGATTGTGCATTGACTACAAGAAGTTGAACAAATTGACCATCAAGAACATATATCCATTACCAAGTATTGATGATTTGTTTGATCAGTTTAAGGGAGCATAAGTGCTCTCTAAGATCGACTTGAGATCGGGATATCATCAGGCAAATCAAAGAAGAGGAAATTTACAAGACCACATTCAGGACCAAGTATGGGCATTATGAGTTTGTTGTAGTTCCATTCGGTCTGACTTATGCCCTTGCTACATTTATGTTTTTGATGAATAGTGTGTTGCGTCCTTATTTGGACAAGTTTGTGATTGTGTTTATTAATGACATATTGGTGTATTCTAAAAATGAGGAAGAGAATGCCAAGCATTTTGCAGCAATGTTGGGGTGGTTGAGAGATCATCATTTATATGCTAAGCTTATCAAATGCAGTTTCTTCCAGACTGAGGTACACTACTTGGGGTATGTTGTCTCCAAGGAGGGAATTGCAGTAGATCCAAAGAAGATAAGGGCCATCATGGAATGGGTAGCTCCTAATAATGTAGATGAGGTGAGATCATTCATGGGATTAGCAGGTTACTACAGGAGGTTCATCGCGAAATTCTCACAGATTTCTTATCCTATTACATCATTGCAAAGGAAAGGTAAGAATTTTGATTGGACAGAGGAGTGTGAGGCTAGTTTTGAGTAACTTAAGAAGTTGTTGACACATGATCCAGCGTTAAATATTGCAGATCTTGATATGGAGTTTGTAGTGTGTAAAGATCCTTGCAAGAGAGGAATTGGTGGTGTCCTTATGTAGGATGGACAAGTGGTAAGCTATGAGTCATGAAAGTTGAACGAGCACGAGTAGATCTACCCAAAACATGATCTTGAGCTAGCAACGAGCATACTTGCACTGAAGATGTGGAGGCACTATCTTCTTGGCAGACGATTTGTATTGATGAGTGACCACATTCGGTGGAGGTACTTGTTTGACCAGCCGAATCTGAATTCATGGAGGCTATGATCAGTGAGTTTGACTTTAAGATAAAGCACATCAAGGGAAAGGAGAACAGGGTTGTAGATGCTCTTAGCAGGCGGGTACAGGTAAATCACATAGCATCTTTGAGCTCTTATGGTACAGACTTACAAGATATGATATTGCAGGAAGGTCGGTAGGATCACAAGTATATGGAGATTATGCGCAAGTTGTAGCAGAGTACGGGTACAGGTACAGGTGGCAGTACAAGTACATGTACAGATAGTAGTACAGGTACAGGTACTGGTACATGCATAAAATATTTAGACTATTGTCTCACAGCAGATAAGTTGGTTAGATTTAGAGACAAGATATATGTACCAGACAACAGTGAGCTCAAGAAGGTGATCTTGAGGGAGTTTCATGCAAAACCATATTCAGGTCACCTAGGCTACCAGAAGACATTGACTGCAATGAATAGATTCTATTATTGGCCGAATCTAAAGAGGGATGTGGCAAAGTTTGTAGCGATATGTTTTTATTGTAAGATGGTTAAGGCAGATTGCAAGAATCTAGGTGGACTGCTAAAGCCGATTGCGATCTCAAAGTGAAAATGGGAGGTAATTTCCATGAACTTCATCACAGGTTTACCTAATATATATAAACAACATGATTCCATTTTGGTTGTTGTGGACATGTTTACAAAGGTTACACACTTAATTCCAGTAAAGAATACATACTCAGCTAGTGATGTAGCACAGGTGTTCATCAGAGACATAGTCATATTGCATGGTGTTCCAAAGAATATTGTGTTCGACAGGGATGCAAAGTTCACTTCCAAGTTTTGGAAGGCCTTGTTTGCAGGTTTGGGCATTGATCTGGCCTTTAGTACAACTTGTCATCCACAAATAGATGGACAGAAAGAGAGGGTCAACAAAATACTAGAGGATATGTTGAGGATTTATGTGATGCATCAACAACAGAAGTGGGAAGAGTATCTTCCACTGGTAGAGTTTTCTTACAACAACGGGTACCAGGATTCATTGAAGATGAGTTCATTTGAGGATATTTATGGGCGGAGTTGCAACACTCCTATCAGGTGGAGTGATCTGGTTAACATGGTACTGATTGTACCAGAGATGTTGGTAGAAATGGAACAAGAAATGTAGGTGATCAAGAAGAACTTGAAGGTGACACAAGATAGGAATAATATTTATGCAGATAGGAACATGTTTTTAAAGGAGTTTCAAGTTGGGGATTAGGTGTACTTGTGTATCAAGCCCAAGAAGAGCTCCTTGCAGATTTGATCATGTGCCAAGATGGCACCACGATTTTGTGGACCCTTCAGGATCTTTTATAGGATTAGACCATTGGCCTATCGACTTGCACTTTTTTCCATAGTCAAAATCCATACTTTTTTCATATATCATTGCTTAAGAAGTATGTTAAATATGTTGATAATGTGATTGATTGGTCTGTATTGCAGGTGGAACCAGATGGATAATTCCAACTAGAGCCTCAATGTATATTGAAAAAAAAGGTGCTCATGCTCCAGAACAGAGCAATAGAGAAATTTAAAGTGCAATGGAAGCACTTTGGGCTCGATGAAGCTATATGGGAGATGACAGATCATATGCAGGCCATGTATCCTTCCTTGTTTGTCGGTTGAGGAAAATCATTTTTGGTGCGATGTTGGTATATGTTTGGCTTATGTTTTGGTGATGTTTTGATATATGTTTTGATGATATTTTGATATATGTTTTGATGTGGTGTTAGGGTATATGTACCTATGTGTATGGATGTAACTACCACCATGAGTTATGTTATAAAGCTCCAATAAGCGGCATGGGTGTCATGTAATTATAGTTCTCATGTTGTTATGATGTCATGTTGTTTTGCTTTTCAACAGGGTGATCATTGTAAATACTGCATCGAGATATGTTATAAAGCTCCATGAGAAATATGTTGTCTTTTAGCGGTTTTGCTGAGGTATATCTATGATTGAACACCGAGGAAAGTGTCCCCCAAGGGGAGGGTTCTGTAACAACCCTGGTGAAAATTCCATGTAATAAAAGTTAAAAATAATAACCATGGTTGATGAGACACTTATTCCAAGCCGAATGTTGGTAAAAACATCCTAGTGGGTGTTGATTTGGTTTATTATGGCTAAGGAAATTGAAAAAGGAAAAGGAAACGACATTTGGAGAGGCAAAAGTATTTTTGGCACATTTATTTATGAAAAATAATCGAAATTAGGAGAAAAGGGAGATGAAAGGTCACGTGTTGCATTTGAGGAGGAAATTGAAGGAAAATAATGCAAAATGAAGAAAATAGAGGCCTCTTCTATAAAAATTCTTCCAAGGATCAGTTGGTACCTTTTGTTAGTTCATTTTTGGAGCTCTCTGAAAAACAGGCAAGGAAGAGCAAGATCAAGTAGCTACAACATGATTCTTTGCAGGTTGATTTGCGTATGGGATTCCCTTGTTAGATCTGGCATGCATGGTATTGCATGTGGTTCTTTTTTGTCTTGGAATGGGTTTTTCTAGGTGTGACAATGTTTTCAGCCTAGCCTTTCCATTTCCATATAGATTTGATGAGATGGGTTTCTCATACTTCGGTTGAGCTGGATTTCCAGATGGATTTGAAGCTGTGTGGGGTGGATCTATGGAATAACAAACACAAGGCCTAGTGGTCCGTAAACTAGACTATGTATCATGGTAAATCCACTGGCTTAGTAACCCTTGAGCCAGACTGTGTGTTGCGATAAATCCATATTGTGTGCCTCGGTGGGCCTAGGAATCCTTGTTGGTGAATGGCAAGATATACGTTTAATCCAAGAGGTGGATTTCTCTCCGTCAGGCCATTAGTCCTAGGATGGGATGTATGATAAAGCCTAGAAGCATGTTTCGGTTTAGGGCCTAGTGAACCCTAATTCAGACTATGGATTACAGTAAAGTCTGAGAGACTATGAGGCACTCAAATTCCTCACAGTGTAGTTTGGGAACTCTAGTTGCATTCATGCTTGTTTGGTTCTTTTTGGTTGGTTATGAGTCCCACATTCATGCTTGGAATATGACACGAGGGTGTTTGGATGAAGAGATATTTGGCTCAACCAATCTATGGTCGGGTGGATCATGGAAGTCCCATCTCTAGTTGGTTTTCACATTCAATAATGAAGAGCTCATTCCTTTGGAATTTGGTATGAAAATGTACTGGTTTATGCATGGATTTTATTACTATTGTATCCATTTTATTTCTGTTGTTATTGTGCTAGTTATGAGCATGTATTCGATTAGTGATGATGTATGGGTCTATCCATGTTTTTACCTGTAAATGAATATACAATGTGTCCATGGTCACATAGATTTTATTGCAACTTATGATGTAGGGGATCAATGTATCTTAGAGATTCTTAGATAAGTAAGAGACCCCTATGCTTAAATTTGTTGTTTACACTTGTAGATTCAATGTTTGTGACATGTTTGAAAAAATTCATGTCATGGCTAGGAGGGTTCCAAATGAGTTCTTGTTTATCTGATTTCTTCCGTATCATTATTCCAATGTTATTTATCATCCACTGAGTTTTCATGAATTTCTAGGCAGTGACCTAGGCTCTCGACCTAAAAAGGTGGCTCAAATCCCGAAGTTTCAAGCACAAAACTAAGTAATTGGGGCCCTGGCTTCTTGCTTTCTGTGTTATGCTTGTGGCTAAGGCTCAAAATGGTCAAAAAGTTAGTCTAACCTAAGGGTAGGATGCCTGAAGGGTTAAGATGCCTCCTAGGGTTGTTGATGTTGTGTGAGGTTTGTTTGTCATGTTTTCGTCGGTTCCACTTCCTAAATGTCATCTAGGAGGTTGAATCTCGTATTAGTAGCCTCTCGTCACATGTTTACCCTAGTTGGCCAATTACTTGGGTAGATGTGGGAAGAGGGTGTTACATCTATATTTATAAACTTCATGTCTATGCTTTTATAAGGAATGTTAACTAAGTCTTACAATTACAACATGAAAATTGTGGCAATTTAAATGAAATATAACTATCTTGAGTTAAAGGGAATATAAATTAAACATACATCAAAAAATTAAATTTCATATAGGCACACTAGGGAGTTTAGGAATAGAATAATTATTCTATTTCTGGAAGTCATTATAATTACATCTGCATGTCTTCCTTCTCCTCCTCATATATGCATGTGATGTGTCTGCCATAAGAGAGACAACAAATTCGAAATGCCCTAAGCTAGCCCTAGTTGGGTCGTTGAATGTAAAGCATTGGGATTCATAAAGGAAGCAAAGGTTAAGAACGAGAATACACAAAGAAAATATGTTGGAAATGGGAGGAAGAATGTGGTTTTTTTGTTCCAGTAGTTGTAGCAAGCTCCCCATTTATTCCATTAATTAATGCGACAATAATCTGAGCTTACTTATTATGGTAAACATCTATATTGATAATTTCACGGAATTGACAAAAAAAAACTTATGTTATTTAATGGTTGTCACTGCATGTAGATGGTATTGATCAAAAAATCATGTGCTTATCATATTGATATATTTGGATGACTCAATAATATCAACACAAAATCACATTCAATTAAAATTCATATAACTAATAATGGTTCATTTAAATGATGTACAATATTGTCATTTTGATCATTTATTGAGCCTAGAGGCTCATTCTACAACCTAGTATGGGAGGATGTACAAGTTTGTATGTTTATCTGTTCCCCTTTAAAACACAAATAAAAAATAAAAATTATGTTCTAAATAGAAATAATTAATCGGGTATAATAAAAAAAATGAATATGTTGTAAAGTAATTAGAATTTAGAAGTAAAAAAAATGTGTGAGTGAGATGTTTACATCTTATACTTTTCAAAAATATTTTAACAATAAATTTAAATAAATTATTTGAAAATCTATGTTAACTACTTTATGTCGATATCAACTTCATATATATATATATATATATATATATATATATATATATATATATATATATATATATATATATATATATATATATATATATATATATATATATATGTATAGCATTCACAAATACAATTTAACCAGTGAAAAATAGCACATTGTATTTTTCATTGTAAAGAAGTTTTCACTTGAAGAAATTTGATCCCTCTTGGCTCATATTAGATCCGTATTTAAGATGGATCTATGCTGGTATATTCTAAACTATAGTTGATTGTAAGTCTGCCTTTTGACATCACACTGCAACAAATACTTATTGATAGATTATTTATATTTGAGAATGAAAAAAAATGCTTAGCTTAGCATGTTTCCTTGTTGGTCAAATTAAACTAAATATTTTTCCTTAAATTTCACAGTGATTTAGAATAATTTAACTTTGCTATAGGACCAAGACCTTACCTACCAGAGCAAAGAGTTGGTTAACATAAGAACTTTTAGCTAAAAAAAAATTCCAATATCACAGGAAAAATGCTCTGAAGAGGTTCTTAATAGTAGTGATTATGGATTTGTTAAGTGAACATAATTTATTGTTTTGTTGATAATTAACGTCCATCAAGATATAATTTCAAAGTACATTTTTTATGTTGGAAAGGCAGAGGAGGTAAAACAAAAAATACTACAAATAATTCACACACAATAACATGGGTTGTTGCTCCTCTATTTATCACTCAAACTTGATTGGCATGACTTGATTACAATGAACTCGGTGAGGGGTATTTATATTTTTTGGACTAGCTACTTGCCCAAAATAATTTGACATGCATACACTTACTAAATTTAACCTTTCCAAATATAGAGTTAACTTAAACTACTAATATTCGACTCGATTTAACTCACATTGACTCAACTCAACTCATAATCTAAATATGGACTGCACTCCATGTGGGAGTAATTATTATTTCCAACTCACTCCCTTATTTATGACCATATGACTCAATATAACTCAAATATGACTTAACTATTTCTGCTAGGCTCACAATAGAGATTGACTCAATTATCGCTCAATCATGTCTACTGGTCTATGTCTCAGCTAGGCTTACAATGACTCAAAAATTTTACAAATTTTCATTTTCTTTTTCGTTTCTTAAAGATTCTATATCCTCAAAATGGTTTCATTCTCTGTTGCATGTTCGTATTGTAGGCTCCATATTTATTTACTTGTTGTTGCTACATTTTCTTTCACTTTTCTTGAATTTGTGCTAAAAAGTAATCTCATCTTGTCTTCTACACCTTCCTCTTCAAATATTCGTTCAACCATGGATTGTTGCCACAACATTGCATCTTCAAACTCTCTTCTTTGCTCTGCCTCTTGCACGTAATATTCTTGAATTTCTTTCATCCATATTTCTTGATAACATAATCTTATCTCTTCTTAACTCCATTGCTGAAAATTTGTTTCAATCCATTCATATTTGTCGTAAGAAACATCCATATCATTCCTTTCACTTTCATCATCAGGTACTATTGTTTTTTCCTGTAATTTGCACACTCAAGATCACCATTCACCCTTTCATTCAATTCTTTTATTCCAATTGTTTCTTTAAGAATCTCATCAATTTGTTCAATTGGCTTCTGAATCCATTCTTCAATGAGCTTCAAATCTACATCAAATTTATTAACAACTTTGTTTTCAACTTTTTCTCTCATGCTATTTTTGAACACCTTCATATTAAAAAACAACATTAAAAACATCTTTATTGTGCTCTTCAGTGAGAGCTTCCTAATCTACCTTTTCCTTCTCTTCCTTCTTTTGTTCTGTCATTGCATTATAATCTTTATTTTCTTCCGTTTTATCAGTCTTTGTTTCTGCAAATATGTTGTCTTCCACCTAGCTTCCAAACACAAGTGAGTTTCTTTCACCAAGTAACAACATATCAATATGTTATTTCTGTTGCATCATGTGCAACCACTCATCACTAGTTAAAACAATGTAATCTATGAAACAAGAACTATAAACTCAAAACAAGAACTCTAGCGAAAAATCCCCAAAAAACAACTCGAAAACGAAAAGTGTTGATGTTGAGAAATCATGGAAACTTGTGTATTTTGCAGAAAAATGTTCACGTTGGAATAAAAAAAATAAATTCTAGGGTAAATTTTCAACATGTCTTAAAAATGGCAGTGAAAACCAATTTTTTTTGTGCAAAAAACACCCTGAAAACAAAAAATGTTGATATTGGAATACCGTTTTTTTTTCATGATATATTTTCAACATTTTGAAATAATGATGTAAAAGAGAAAATATCATGACTCCAAAAAACCTTAAAATTTCAAAAGAAAAATAAAAACAAAAAATTACATATAAAAATTAAAACAATGAAAAAAAAAAGTAAAAATTAATAATAAAAATATATAAAAATATATATTAGAAAAAAAAATTAAAAAGAAAAAAAAAATCAAATATATAAAAATATATAAAAAGACAAAAAAAACCCAAACATAAAAATGTAAAAAAATACTAAATTAACTTATAAAAGATAAAAGCTATATATATATATATATATATATATATATATATATATATAATTGAAGAAAAAAATTAGAAAAAAAAAACAAATAAATAATACTTTATTAAATAATTAAATAAAAACAAACAAAAATGAAAACATCAAAATAAATTAATAAATAATATAATAAAAAAAAGCTCATTTAAAAAAATCAATAAAATTAAAAAATTAAAAAACTAAAAAGAAACATAATGAAAAAATTCAAAATAATAAAAAATTAAAAACATTAAAAAAAACTTAAAAATAAAAAACATTTTAAAAAATAACTATAGAAAATAGTTAAATTATATATATATATATATATATATATATATATATATATATATATATATTAAAAAATAAAAAATTTAAATGAATATTAAAGCATTAAAAAAGTTTATAATTAAAACATAAAACCAATTAAAATTAAAAAAAATAATAATAATTATAAAAAATTAAAATAAAAAATATTTAAGCCTCTAAGGCCTCTGGGCGGGCTCAAGCCGATTATGAGAATTAGCTTCAGCTGGCTTAGGGGCCTGAGAGGTTGTTACCCTAGGCGGGCTAACATGTGTAGTTCATGCTGCCTAGGGTGGCAGCACCTCTGGCCACCCGATGGGCTAAAGCTAATTCTTAGAATCGACTTCAGCTTTTTAGGTGGCCCGAGGGACCTCTGCCTTGGGCTAGCGGAGCTATGCAACTCCGCTCGCCTAGGGTGGCAGACCTTCGGGCTATGGGGAGGGCTCAACAAATTCTGGGAATCAGCTTGAGCCCGTCGAGGGGTCAAAATTTTGATTATTATTATTATTTTCGCTCTAAGATATTTCGTTTTTAAGATTTTTCCAATTTTTTGTTTTTTTGTTTTCTTTTGCAATGTTTTCTTATAATAAAACTTAATTTTTTTTTCTAAAGTTAAAAATAATAATAAAATTAATATCTTGAGTTTATGATTTCTTTTATATTTCTAAAAATTTGACAAAAAAATATACATTAAATATAATTAAAAAATTTATGTATTCTAAGAAATTTTAACTAAAAATAACATGTTAAATATAATAAAATTATAGAAAATTTAAATAGAAAAAAATAGAAAGTAACAAATTTTATGTTTAAAAAAAAAAATAAAGACACTAAAAAACAAAAATACAAACCGATTCACATAGAATTTTAAGTAATTAAAAAAATAAAAAATAAAAATAAACATACAATTTTAAAAAATAATACAAAGCATAAACATAAAAAAAAAAAGAAATACAATTAAAAAAAAAAATTTAAAATTAAAATTAAAACTAAATATAAAAAAAAAATGAAAAAAAAATTGAAAAAATTTAAAACAATTAAAAAAACAAATTAAGAAAATAAAAAATTTTAAAAAATTAAAAAAAATAAAAACAATTTAAATATATATATATATATATATATATATATATATATATATATATATATATTATCGATTTTTTTTTTACGGCTGTTAATGGCCAATTTTATTATTATTATTATATTAAATTGTTTTATTTTTTTAAATTATTTTTATTGTTTTAAATTTATTTTTTTTCATTTTTGAAAATTTATTTTTTTAATGTTTTTTTTATTATCTTTTTGTTATTGTTCTTTTATTTCTAATATTTTTTTATAAATCAATTGTATTTTTATTTTTAAATATTTTATGTTTATGATTATATTTTTAATTATATGTTTATTTATTTTTTTAATATTTAAATTTTTATGTAAATTATTAGAAAAAAATCAAATGTCATCATTATTTATACAAATTTCATAAAATTGGTTATTTTTTCAATTTTTTTTTAATTTAAATTTATCATAATTTTATTTTGTTTAGCATGTTATTTTTAGCTAAAATGTCCTAAAATACATATTTTTTTAATTATATGTATATGTAAAATGTATATTTTGGTTGATTTTTTAAAATTATTTATTTTTAGTAACAATTGTTTTATGTGTATTGAAATATTAATTAAGGATATATACATATAAAAGAAAGCATAACCTCAATATATTAATTTTATTTATTTTTTTAAAACTTTGGAAAAAAAAATTAAAATTTTCATTATAAAAAAATATTGCAAAGAAAAACACAAAAACAAAAAATTGGATAACTTTAAAAATGGTTAAATAATCAACATTTAAAAAAAAAATTATGTTTACTTAAGACATAAGAAAATTTAAAGTGTTAAAAATATGCTTTAACAAAAAAATTGTTGATGTTTTTCAAAATCCGCTGAAACTCACCAACATTTAAAAAAAAATCCACACTTCATACAATAGAAAATTTAAAGTGTAAAAAATAAGCCCTCTAAAAAAAGAGGTTGAAGTTGCATCAACACTTTTCAAAATTAGCATGAAAATCACTAACATTTAAACAAAATGTATACTTGATAGATAAAAAAATTTAAAGCATAAAAAATATGCTTAACAAAAAAGGGATATTCTAAAACAACACTTTTAAAAACCAAATGATTTATTATCTACCTAAAAAAAAAAGGTGTATTCTGAATCAACACTTTTCAAAATCAGATGATTTTTTGCTACCTTAAAAAAATGGGTATTCTGAATCAACACTTTTCAAAATCAGATGATTTTTTGCTACCTCAAAAAAACAGGTACTAGTTTCCGTTCTCGTTTCAAATTTACATTATTTTAATGGTTCTTTATCAAATTTAACTTCAATAATTCCAAATATTGGATCCAATAAACCATTTGTTGCTCTATTGATAGCTTTATCTAATACAAACTCAACTGCTGCTTGTTCACACATCGCTTCATGAGTAGTTTTAACTGCTTCATAACTTGCTGCTACAGTGGTAGCTTCAACTTTCAATTCTTCATCAAACATGACGCTTACCATATTACCATAATCAATTCATGTTTCAAAAAAGAAACCATACATAACATCAACATAATATTCATCCACACTATGGTGGAATATTCGAGCATGCATGTGCTCATTGACAATTTCAACTTCACCAAATTCATCAGCTGTGACTGGATTTACCAATGCATATCTCACTTCGTAGTCATCATCCACATGTGTTTCTTCATAGTGGGATTCACCATCATCCACATTACAGTGGAGTCCTTGAGCATTTATATGCTCTTGCTATGCTTCACATATAGAGGCTTTTAATTTTCTCTTTGCAATCTTTGTTGCATCTTCTTCATCCATATGCATATTTGCATAATGTGTTTCAATTTTATGGTCTTGACAACCGTCTTCCACTTTTGATTGGGATTCTCCAAGCTCTGTTGTCCTCTCAGAGTCTTGCTCATCTACTCTCAGATCTATGGCTAACTCAATAGACACGTCTTACTATTGCATGTCACTCCCCCTTGCACAAAATTATTCTTTCAAGATCTTCCATGCTTCCTTGCAACTTGTAGCTTCTGCTACCTTGCACAAACACTTCTCATCCATTGCTTGTTGAATGAAATCGAAAGTTAGGGCATCATTAAACTTAAGAGATGGTAGCAAATTCACGCTACACCAATCAACCTCGATTTTTTCTGTCTTCTTCTAGAATTCTTAGTTCCTCGGCTGTGTCATGAACCTCTCTAAACATGACAACAATCTCTGCCTCTTCTTTTCGATTCATTTTCTTAGTCTTCTTCTATTGTGCTTTACAACCCATGACTGATGTCATTCATTTGTCTTATAGTTACTTGTCTAATTGCATGAGGCTATTTTCAATATCACCAAAATATATATATATATATATATATATATAAAATTTTTAATATGTGCCTCATAAAACACAAACTTCACCAAAAACATTATCATGCTTAACAAAACACCAAAACAATATTACAAACCGACTAACCTTCCAAAACCCTCAATTTTATTTATCACTAAAAACCTTTTATAATATTTGATAAAACACTTTTCAAAACCTTTATGAAAAAAAAAAAAACCAAACTTCTTTATAACTTCTTATATAGAAAAAAACCCTTTTATATTTATAAAAAGAATTTTATAAAACCCCTTTAAACTTTATAAACACTTTTAAACTCTTTTAAAATTAATAAATAAACCCCTTTAATAAAAACCTTTTCAATATGCCTTTTAAAACCCCTTTAAAATTTATGAACACTTTTAAACTCTTTTAAAAATAATAAATAAACCCCTTTAATAAAAACCTTTTGAATATGCCTTTTAATACATTCGAAAATCCCCTTTCATAAACTCTAGAACGAGAGTTTCTGCGTAGTGGAGAACGGAGAATTAAAAAATTCCGAACCTTTGACTTTGTCGGCCCAACGTGGCTTGGTCTAGAACTGGTAGCCTGTTAATGCTCTGCTCGATAGTGAAAGCCCAGACTGCATTAGTGCTCTAACGCTCCGGACGAAGGACACCAGCAGCGTGCTACCACTGTAATTTTCTCATCGATAACACGACTATTGCTGAGCCCTTCTGCGTTATAATGCCTTGTGTATTACTTGCAGGATGCATTATGCTCTGTTCTCAATACACAGAAAATATTTTTCTTTTTTTATTTACGGATTGCTGCTAATCTGCTTTCTCTCGACCTTAAAAAAAAAAATTATGACATCAGCTATGATTTTTTTATGACTTGTCCATTGATTCAATAATTAATTTATTGGAAAGACAGAAGAGTTAAAGCACAAAATAACACAAATAATTTACACATAATAATATGAGTTGTTATTCTTCTATTGATTACATAAACTTAATTACAATGAACCCAATAAAAAAAATTTATACTTTTTGAATTAGTTACTAGCCCAAAATTATTTGACACATACTTGTTAAATTCAACCTTTCTAAATATAAAATGAATCCTTACAATAAACCCAATAAAAAATATTTATACCTTTTAAACTAGCTACTCACCCAAAATTACTTGACACACACTTACTAAATTCAGCCTTTCCAAATATAAAATGAATTCAAACTGCTAATATTAAACTAGATACTCTACTCGACTCAACTCATACTCTAAATCTAGACTACAATGCAGGATGGAGTAATTAATATTTCTAACAATTTAGCGTTGTGCTACACAAAAGTCTTCTTTACCTGATAAGCAAAACTTTGGCCACCATTACTTTAAATAATCTTTGAATCCAACCTTTTTTTAATATTGAAAAACTACTTCTCATATCACATATAAAATGAAAAACCATTTTATTTTCACTAATATTTATCATTTTTATAAAATACGATTGATTTGTTTGTAAATTTAATAGTTACTAAAAATATATTAATTCTTATAAATCTCTATTTATATGTGTCTAATTGATATGATTTGGATTCACTTTTAAGTAAGTGAAGAAATTGGTTAAAAAAAAAAAATGCTAAAACAACTTTGAAAAAATGTTCAGGGTAGAAAACGTTTATGTGTTTCTTCATCATTTAAATTTGATCCTAATACACACATATAAATGTATCTCACTTTTTACGAGCTTCAACAACCAAGTTTCAAATGCATTTGTTTACTATTTAATTTAGGTTGAGTTTCATACTTATTATTCACAACTTTTTAATTTACGTTGTATTTGATCATAAGTTCAGATGCACAAATAATCCCCAGAATCAACTTCCAACAAAGAAATGGAGTCTGCCTCTCCAAATAATTTGCTAAGTAAAACAACATTGACCATCTGTCGAGGATGAAACTGGAAGTGAAACTGTTTGTGGCATCAGTTTCGGAGACATACGGAATAAAGTAAAATAGAAACGATGATGGTTGTCCCCTTCTACACAGTGCACACTCTGAGCGTATGGATGTAATATTCTAACCACTTTCAAGGTTGAAGAAGTATGAATTTGACCATTTTTGTTTTATTTTTGTTATTTTACATATACATATAATATATATCAAGAACTTGTTCATTGTTGAAAGCATCCGTCTATACAACAAAACCAAAATATTTATTGCAAAATAGTTTATAAATGCTTCAAAATTTATTACATTCTGTAACCTAACCTAAATTTAAGTATCTTATTGTTTTGTAAAATAAGATATATACAATTTTAGTTATTTATGATTTTAAAATTAATTTAATTATTAATTATTTTTATATTAAAAGACATACTAAACAACCACCCTACATATTACAATTATTTAAAATTCTAACATCAAATATTTGATAGGTTATGTTATTCCAGATTCCCTTAATAATATTAATGATGCTCTTTATGGGTCACCCGTGTTTGTGTTTATTCTTATTCTTGTAATTATGCTCATGCCTACAGTTATGGGTGGGTTTAGATAAATGGAAGAATTGATACCTTTTTTTTTTTTTGTTAAATTAGTCTAATTCTATTTATGAAAATATAGTGGTACAAAACTGCCCCAGTTCAGCTGAACTAGCCTGAAACTGGGCTTGAAAAACAAGCAGAAGTCTGATACTGAGCTGCCCATGTAGGGAAACCAGCTCTATAATAGCCATCTCACCGCCCTTGTATAGGGAAACCGGTGTATCAGTAATAATTGTTATGCAACAGTGATAGAAAGCTAGGACTACTAGTGACAACAAACAGTAGGCTGTAATATGTTGTATATAACCAGCATCGCTAACAAAATAGAGAGGTTTTAAGACCATACTGCGCCTGATCATTGCTGCTTCAGTTGGAGTGGGCAGGAGATGGTTGTTCCTCCATTATTGGGCAGCTAAACTTTTCATCAGGATCCTCCGCTTCAGTGCTTCTGTTGGGGTCTTCTGCACCTTGATCAGCTTCAACTTTCACCTGCATCGAAGAGAGGCCAGAAGGGGGGTTGGCTAAGCCAACGGGCTCAGGAGGGCTCGCAAGGGGCGGAGAAGCTGAAGTGGAACGATGGTCGACAGTAGTGGGAGGAGGATTGAGAGAAACAGGAGCGGAAGCAGGCCATGCTGGAGTGTTGTGGATGGCATCCTCACGCAGGGTAATGGTGATGTAAGCTGTAATAGAAGGGCGATTGAAGACACTGTCAAACCTCAGTTCCGCCCTCTGCGTGGTCTGGCACATGGAATGACTGCTAGCTGGCTGAGGGGCGGGGGTGGAGAGGCGAGAGGGGGCTTCAGGCGGAAAGGAGGTCGGGGGCCTACCATGCTCAGAAACAAAGGTGAAATCAGAGAAAGATCTGCTGGAAGAGGGGTGTTCCCCAGCCGAGCCTCCTCGAGCGCTGCCTCTGCGGGCAGTCATACGTTGCCTGAGTCGAGGCATGGCTAAATCCAGAGGAGCTGTGTCGAGTGACTCGAGAGTCTGGAGAGGAGCGGCAACGGAATGAAAATCAGGAACAGGCTGAGACACTGCGGGATTGTGAAACGGAGCAACTGAATTGCCTGAAATTTGCTAAGGGACCACTGAAGCACCAGGGCAAAAAACGCTATTTGAGAAGTGCGCTCCCGGATCAAATTCAATACAGCCGTATAAAGAACACCATCTGCCTGTGACTGTGCGAGCGCTTGGCTCGTCACAGTGGGCAGGGCATTCACCGCTTAGGGGAACCATACAAAAACGCAAAGAGACTGCGAGCTCTTCAAGCCAGGAACTATCGACCATGATGCGTGAACCAGACGGATGAATGAACATGTAATGCCGGCGCGAGAGGTAGTTAATGCTATCTGCCTGCAGATTGAATGCTGCGTTTATTGCGCCGTGGATGGCCATGTGGCCTCCACGCGCTATGTACCTTGGGATATGGCCGGGAGCATAGATCTCCATAAATCTAATGAGCAACCGCATCCGGTGAATTTTGATCAGTTTGCACCTGTTTGATGCAGTTCTGTAATGTGTCCCTATCATGAATAATATGAAGGGGTCCATGGATAAGAGAGTCTGTGCTGTCGACTCCTAGATTGGCTAGGAAGTCCGCAATTTTATTGCCTTCTCTTCTGGTGTGAACAAAGGATATGGCTTGATTGTTGTCTAACCATCTGCTGAGATTGTGGAGACGAGAGGCCATTCGCCAGCTAGTGGCAACTTTATTAGTACTGGCACCTTGAAGGAGTTGAGTAGCTATGGCGATGAGGATCTGTGAGTCTCCCTCTACTATGATAGGCGTAAGATTGTACAGGTGAGAGAGGATAAGTCCTTGCCAGAGTCCTTCCAGCTCCGCCGAGTTATTGGTGTCCTAGCCTATCGAGCCATAATATATGGCAATAGCATTGCCTTCAGAATTTCTAAGAATGCCTCCGAAGCCTGCTGGTCCTGGATTGCCTTTTGAGGCGCCATCAAAATTTAGTTTGTAGATGCCTGTAGGAGGAGGAGTCCAATGGATTGGGATATTTGGCTTCTTTTGCTTAGAGGTGTTTGGTGTGATCACGATCTTCAGTTGCCAATTGTGCCATATTGCTGCTTCCTTCGGTTGTTTGGGTAGATCTTCCTCCTGCCAAGGGTGCAGAGCAAGAGTTTCTTGGAGATTTTTACTGATATTGTCCCAAATGATGTCCAGGGGAGTGGTTTGATGTTTGAAGATCCTGTTGTTTCGCTCTTTCCAAAGAGTCCAGAATAGGAAGCCAGGGATTAACTGCCAGAGAAAGTTTAAAAGGGGGCTGTTATAAGGACGCTGGGGCCAAAAGGGCATGATCGTGACGATGTCCCCTTTTGGTTTGCTGCGTTGACTTCTGAAGCATATTTTGTCCCATAGTTGATTGGCTAGATGGCAAGTCATCATAAGGTGCTGAGCTGTTTCCACCTCCTGTTTGCAATTCGGGCATTGAGATGGGCCTGTGTATCCACGCTTGAGCAAGTTGTCCCAGGTAAGGATCCTTTTATGACTAAGAAGCCAGAGAAAGGTGGAAATTTTAGGCCAAGTGCCTGGAGCCCAGACGAATTGCCAAAGCCTGTCTTTTGGAAGTTGAATCGGATGCATTAGAGTGAAGGCTTCCTTTGTAGTGAACATCCCTCTTGACGAGTATCCCCAACGAAGGACATCAGGTTCCTCCGAGTATCTTATTTTCCTTCGTTGCAGTTCCTGTTGGAGGGCATCCTGAGTGTTACTATTTGCATTGGGCAGAATAGTGGTGGGGTGTAGCCATTGCCTGAAATCACTGAGGGCATTGTGAGTCCAGCTCTGATTGACTTTGATTTCTGCCAGTGGGTTTGGGCGGCCGTTGTCGGAGAGACCGAGAGTTCCAATAAGTTGAGGATGTTGCTGCCACGAGTCTGTCCAGAATCTGGCTGTGTGCCCATTTCTGACTTCCCAGAAACTGTGCTGTTGTATGAGAGCGAAGTGCTGCTTGGCAGCATTCCAGATGAGTGAACCAACTTCCCCGGGGTGGAGCCTGATCAGGTCTTCAGGCGGTCTGTTATTAGCATATTTAGCTGTCCATATTTTAGCCCATGGTTTCCAAGGATTAGAGAGCCAGTTCCACCAAAGTCTTGCCCCCATGACCTCGTTGCTGTGTGTGGGATTTCCGAGTCCCAAACCTCCAGCTGCTTTCGGGGAGCAAACAGTATTCCAGTTAACCAGAGCCCATTTGCGTTTTTGGTCAGAATAGCCCCAGAGGAATCGTCGTTGCAAATTTTTGATTTGATTAAGGACCCACTTTGGAGCAGCAAGCACCGAAAAGAGATACAAAGGCATAGATTTCAAGACTGCTTTGATAAGGATGAGTCTGCTGGAGATGTTGAGCGCTCGGTAAGTCCAAGAAGGTAGCCGGGCTTCCAGTTTTTCTAACAAAAGATTCCAGGTGGAGTGCTTGATGGCATTAGCAATGAGAGGGGCACCTAAGTACTTGGAAGGGAGATGGGCGGAAGTAAAGTTCAGGATTCTGGTAATGCTGTTTTGAATAAGAGGAGGGGTATTAAAGAAGAAGAGCTGAGATTTAGTGAAATTGACAGTCATACCAGAGGCTTTCGAGAAGAGATTAAGGATATGTTTGAAAGATCTTGCTTCTTGGACTGAAGGGAACCCGAAAAGCATGTTGTCATCAACAAATTGCTGGTGAGTGGTGAGAGAGCCATGAAGAGAGAGACCGTGCAGACGATTAAGGAGGGCAGCATTGTGTATGAGTTTGCTAAGACCCTCTGACATGAGAACAAAGATGAAAGGTGAAAGGGGGTCGCCTTGTCTAATGCCTCTTGAAGGTTTGAAAGGCATGGAGGGAATGCCATTGACAAGAATGGAGAATAAGGGTGTTGTGATGAGAGACATGACCCACCTTATCCACATGCGATCAAAGCCAAAAGCTAAAAGGATGCTTTGAATATATTGCCAGCTAAGTTTATCAAAAGCTTTTGATAAATCAATTTTGAGGAGCATACGTGGCATTTTGGCTGTTTTGAGAGTATGAATAACTTCGTGCGTGAGGATGATGCCGTCCATGATTTGCCTTCCTTCAACGTAGCCCGTTTGCTCTGGCGATATGAGGAGAGGGAGCAAAGGCTTTAATTTGTTGGCTATGACCTTGGATATGATTTTGTAGATTACGTTGCAGAGGGCAATTGGCCTGAACTTTTCCGGTGTGCTGGGCTGCTTTTCTTTTGGAACCAGGGCTATGAATGTGGCATTTAATGAGGGGAGAAGCCAGTGAGCAGCTCTGGATTCTTCCACTAGCTGCCAGACTTCTTCTTTAATTAGGCCCCAAAAATTGTGGAAAAAATTGGAGGTGAAACCGTCAGGTCCGGGTGCCTTGCCATCCTTCATTTGATTTACTGCAGCTTCAACTTCTTGAGGGGTTACAGGGCGGAGTAGCATCCTGTTGTGTTCCTCTGTGACTAACTTGGGGATAAGCTGTGTAATTTGTTCTATAGCCGGCTGTCTGTCTACTGCATGGTCCTCCTGCTGAAGGCTTTGAAAATGGCCCCTAAGAACTTGTTCGATCTCCTCTTGTTGTTCCACTTTGTCTCCTTGTTGAGTGGTTATATGAGGGATGCGATTTTGCATTCTTCTTTGTATTGTTGATCTGTGGAAGAATTTTGTGTTCTTCTCCCCCTCCTTTAACCAGGTTATTCTGGATTTTTGCCGCCACAGGAGTTCTTCTTGCTTGCGCCGGTCCTCTAGTTGCTTGTGTAAGTCTTGTTCCTGCGTGGCGAGCTCTTCATTCCTTCCTCCACTTATGATTTTTTGCTGGATATCTTCCATTTTGCCTTCAAGGATCCTGATTTCTTGAAAGATGTTTCCAAAGACAGAGACATTCCAGTTCTTGATAACTGCTTTGAGATGCTTGAGTTTTTGTTGAAATTGATACATTTTCAATCCAGGGGGTGGTGTAAAGCTCTGCCAGGCTTGAGTGACCACGTCTCTGAATGAAGAGTGAGAGAGCCAGAAGGCTTTGAATTTGAATGGCTTTTTGTACTGAGTGCTGGCATTCTGCCAATGGAGCATAATGGGCCAATGATCCGATCCTGTCTGCGGAAGTATTGAAGCTGATATGTCCCCCCCTGTGTGGATGATGTTGTCAGACATGAGGAAACGATCTAACTTTGAAGCGATCTGCTGAGTACCTGTTCTCTTATTACTCCAAGTGAACGTACCGTTTGAGAAGGGCACGTCTATTAGCCAATTATTGGCTATGAAATCTCTGAAGTGAGCGCTGTCCTGGTCTGCCCTGGGTCTTCCTCCTGTTCTTTCTCCCATCTTGGCGATCATGTTGAAATCCCCTGCAACTATCCATATGGGGTAAGTTCTGCATGAGTTGAGATTTTCCATGGTATGGAGAAGAGCTAATTTCCTGGCATGTTCCTGTGGGAAATAAACATTGGATAGATGCCCGTGAATGTTAGTTCCAGTGGGGTGAAATGTTGCTTGTATGAGATGGTGCGCCGCATGGAAGTCAGAGAGTTCCATAGACAGAGTGTCCCAGACTATAGCAAGTCCTCCTGAAGAGCCGGATGCATCCACTGCTGCTGAGCTACAACTAGGCCAAACCCTGGTCAGGATTGTTCCCAGAGTTTCACTGCTGCATTTTGTTTCTTGAAGAAAGAGTATATTGGGTCTTTCTTTCTGTATCATATTTTTGAGAATTGTATGCTTTCCAGGGCTGTTGAGCCCTCTAATGTTCCATGAGATTAACTTCATGTGGAACTGTTTGATAGCAGTTTAAAGAACCTTGTAAGCTTAGGGTATCGGCCTGAGTCGACCAATATTTGCCCTATGGTGATGGTACGCTTCCAGTCCGGCTTTCTTCCTCGTTTCCTTGATTCTTTGGTGATTTTGAGGCTGTCCCAATGGCTTCCAGGTTGTATGCCTAGCTTTCTTTGCTGATGAGCGTGGGAGAATACCTTTTCCAATTTATCGATTTGATGAGGATTGATGGTGTCAAAATTCTGATTTATACAGGCTTCCTCCAACTCTGATATGCCGAGTTCGCCCAGATCTGGGGTTTCGGAATCGTCTTCCATGAGAGTCTCTCGTCCTCCACTGATCTGTGCGTTGGCAGAGGCATCAAGCTGGGTATTAGTGTTGTCGACGTCCATTGTGGCAGGATGCCAGGGTAGGAGCTTGATCTCGTTTGAGTTGCTGTCAGGGGTATTTGTGGACGGAAGTTTTTGATCTGGGATTTGCATGGGGTTGGATTTAGCTGTAGGCTGTGAGGGCGCCGAAGGATGAAAGGGGGCTGTAACCTGGCTAGGGTCGATTTCAGAGGTTGGATCAGGGTTGGAGAGGGCATCAAAGCTGTTACTGGTGGAAGGAATAGTGGAAGAGGGAGCATGTTTCTTACCTGTTGAGGAAGTTTTCCTGCCATTCCGTCTTCTCTGGGGGACTTTGGTGAAGCCATCTTCTTCTGGTGCTGCCTCCGCCTCCTTTGCTTGAGCATGTGCGGTTAGGGGGCAGTCTCTATAGAGATGTCCCAGTGCATGACATCTTCTGCATCTGAAAGGGACATGTTCATAGTCTAAAGGTTGAATCCATTCAAAATCATCATGGTAAATACTTACAGCATCCGGTAGAGGCTTGTCCAGATGCATTTGGACGCAGATGCGAGCATATGAAGTGTATCTGTGGAGCTTTGTTTCTTCTGCAATCTTGATGAATTCCCCCAGACCTTTGCCGATTGCTTGGAGTGATTCCTCGTCCCAATACTCGAGGGGAAGCGAGTATAGGCGTATCCATACAGGTGCCCAGTTGAAGTTTTCTTTGTCTGGGTTGAACCTTTCTACCCAGTTCCGGAGATATAACCCTGCTGAGTTGAAAAAGTAAGGCCCTCCATCCATTATTCTGTTTCTGTCTTCAAGGCAGTTGAAGATCGCTGTGAAGAAACCCTTTGGTCCCAGTTGTAACGTAACTTGCCCTTTGGGCTTCCATTTGGAAGCGACCCATCCATATAGGGCTTTTTCAGTCGGCCAGAAGCCAATAAATTTGCCGATGAGGGCGTGATCTCTCATGTACTAGATTCGAGCGTTTATCCGGTGGCTGGGGAGTTCGATCTTGGGTCTTTCTGTAGCAATGGGTTTGCAGGTCGAGGATTTGGGCGCCTCTGTCTCTTGCTGAGTTTGCGTGTTCGGCGCTGTAGGAAGCGGCGTTTGCTGGCTTTTGTCGGCGGATTCGTTGCTTTGCACCGAGCTGATGTGGGTGCCATCGTTCTTGACAGGGGGGGTCTGACCCTCCCCCCCGAGCTGGAAGCCATGGGAAGTGACCAGACCGCGTAGGCTGATCGAGGGCAGGCCAAGACGGCAGATCAATGGCGTCTACTGGCTAGGGTTTCTGCAGAGTCTTCTGTACGCTCATGATGGCTAATCCGTCAAACCCACGATATCACAATACACAACACTCCGCATTACCATCGGAAGAATTGATACCTTAATCTACAAGTAAATATTTAATCGAAGAATACATTTTTACACAAATCATATAACCTAAGGATAATATAATTAGTAATTGCATCAGATGTTGCAAAAGAAACGCTGTAAGGAAACAATGTATAACACTTATTAATGCTTCTTTGACAACTCTTGAAAGACAAAAAATATCAACAAAAAGGAAAGGACCATGCTACAATAAAATCTTACTACAATACTACTTCCTTAGCCTTACAAATCATGAGGCCTATGTTGAAGTTAAATACCTTGTCTGATTATGCCAACATGAATGCTTCGTAAATAAAGAAATAGATTGTGATTTGCTACCTTTGAAATCAAAGGTCGTTTTGGTACAATACCTCCATATTTCTTCTTGATTACTTCCTCTTGCTATAGACAAGCTTAATTAGTACAAAGCAAAGTTTTTATATTTTGAAACATGTATCTACATAGGAATATACCAATCTTTTAAATAAATTTTGAATTTATATGTGAATTAAGATCTACCCTTGAATAAAACTCCACATATCTCCAATCTAGATATTGTACCCAAGAATAACATCAACTACAACTCTTCTTGAGAAAATTGCATGTGTTTCTCTTTTGATTGTCGACTCACCTATGTATTATTTCTTTCATGATCATTGAAACTATTCAAAAGATCACATTTTTCTTTACTACTATTCTCCTTGGTGTTTGCCATGTTCTTATTTTAATCCAACTGATTCTGCTTTAGAAAATCTAACCCATGTTATGCAGTTGAAAATAATTTAGAGATCATTAAACAACATTTAAACCATTTTATCTTGAAAATCAAGCAAGTGTGGTCCATGAGCACTACAATGGAAGTACTATTTTTTTACATCAAAAGACCACACCTCACCTTGGTTTTAAAATAATGGCCCCAAAATTTATCAAGACCTGAAGAAAGATTAAGATCTAACCATTTTCTATTCTGAATCCATGTTTAAATTGCAATCATGGTTTTTTTTGTGAGGTATCAATAGCTTGAATATATTTCATGTTACAATCATGCATGTCGTTAAATAATTGTTTTTTTTTTCTAGAATCCAAAAAAAATGGTTTGCTTCATCCACTCTCTCCCTCTCGTTGTAGCATAAAAGAGGTGGTTGAGATTCCACATAAATTCTTCCGAGTAAATATTAGTAGAAATACCTTTAATAATATTCTATACACTAATCTACATGTCTCCATCATATATATTCATCATAAATCATGGTAGAGAACACTGAAAAAAGGTTATCAAATTTGCCCAAATTATATCAGGTGTGCATGCTTCACAAGATATTAAAAGCTAGTTTCAGTGCTTCTGAAGTCAAACCCATGTTATCATACATCATAAAGTCGAATGGATATTAACTCAAACAATGCATAACATCCAAACCTTTCTCAAAACATTTTGAAGCTAAAAAAAATCTACAATCCGACACTTTACAGTCAATGAATCCATTATCTCATGTGAACCCACGCATAATATCCAAACCCTTCTAAAAAAATTTGGAAGCTAAAAAAAATATGCAATCTCACACTTTATAGTCAATGAATCTGTTATCTCATGTGAACCCATAAAAATGTACGCTAGAAGTCATGCTATGAATATGCAACGTGGTATATTTTTTGTATATATAGCATAATTTGGTGCCTTTTAGGGCTCATAAGACATTTAGAGTGAATATCAAGTCCAAAAAACTTAATCTAAAATCATAACATATAAAATGCATCTCCAAATATTCACATTCATTACTAACTAAGAAATACTCCAAATGCATAAAATATGAAGAGAAGCTCAAATATCGATCACCTTCGCCAGTTAACCTAAACGGGGATTTCCTTTTTTGAAATAAAAAAGACAAAATGTCAGTATTTAAATAAATTTCTCTAAATAAATATGAATAAAGATAAATCTTCAAATCAATTGAGAATGAAATTCCTACCAGTGTCAAGAGATCAATTACTTTCTATGTGCCCCCTGGTTGATTGAACTTATGGAAAAAATATTTAAGTCCTTGGTGATATAAAATTTGGTTTCTCGTTAGGAGCTGCTGGAACACAATATCTCCTTATTATAGGAGTTGCCTTCTCCTAAACATTTGGACACGACCTTGGAGAATGACCATAAAAATTTGATTTTTTCGACTCAGTAGAAATCATATAACTTGGAATCAATGGACTGCCTTGAGAAGCATGTTCAGTATGCTTAGTATTAACAGATCCAAATGAACTACATATTCTGGGTTCCTGCTTCTATAACATTATTTCGCATATCTTCCTTCCTTAAAATTAATTTATGCCTAGTAATAGCAACATTTTGAGCTATACCAAATAGAGTATCTAAATTCCCTTAGCCTTTAAAAAACATCGTCAATTCTTGTGTTGCCCACCTCGTCATCCACTGTAGACATCCTAGGTTATTCTTAATTTATTAATAGTATAGAATTTTTAGGGTGGTGTTCTATGTGCACTAAAATACCTCTGACGTACATCACTATGTACGGGGTTTCATTTTGCTTGAATACATCCCATGGGTTGCTACTCCTCCACTCAAACACACGACCAAAAAAAATAACTCCAACCATTGATTATGTTGTCTTTAAGAACTAAATTGGTCCTCAAGTTCTTTACCCTCTTATATTAGTTGTTGTTGACCCACATGGATCCTTTGTGGGACATCCAAATTCTACTTTCATTCTGACAGATATTCAACAAAATTTACGCATGGTTGAGTTTTTTTCAATGAGTGACTTAAACATGATTTGAAAATTATTTTTTCAAATAATTGGCATGTACCCTTTGTTATTATGATCACCAAATATGAGTACCGACATAGACGTTGGATATAATTCATTTTGAACATAAGTATTATAAATAAATACAATATTTTCTAATCCCCTCAATGGATTTCGATGAGCCTTTATCACAAACATTATCATATTGGAAAAAACCAGCCACATCTAGACTTCCCTAAGGAAGAAAATCACATTCTTTAAGGAAGAAAAAAATAGTTTATTCATGTTTCCTCTCCAAAACAAATTCTATATTTTTTGGCTAAGATAATGGATGGTAAATAAATGCATGATTTTATTTTCATTTGTTGTTATATTAACTTAATTTGAAAATTAGGGGAATTGTAATTGCTTTTTATCGTATACTACTTACAACATAGATAGTTTAATAAAAATTATCCATCCAACAATCCAACTAGTAGAAACTATTTCTACAACATCTCTCACATATATTTCATGATTCATCGTGTGATAAGGCAGTCGTTAATTTTAGTTAGATCTAACTTAACTGAGAGGTTGGGTCATTTCAGAATGCAAATCTATTGCTATTGTTCATTACATCCTTGGATATATTTTGTGAGTTGATGTGATGTTTTTTGATCTGAAATTGACCGAATAAAGTGCTGAGGTAGTTTGATTAGTTTGTCCTTTAGATTGACTGTTAACTGAAGTATGCTTAAATGAAAATAACATAAAATAGTAGCGTAAATGAATTAAATAACAAAAATAATCAGAGAGAAGAAGAGGCAAACAATTTGATGACGAAGTTCGTCCCCCCTAGACTACATCTCCGGGTCCGCTTTTAAGTGGGCGTCCGTTTTTATTAGGATTGATCTTGAAGAATATTTACACTGAAATGGATCAGAAAGACTGTGCTCGCAGACACTTATGAACCCTGTAAACAGAAATTACTCTTCGCTGCCTTTCCGACACCTGTCTCCATGCTCAATTCTGACCACCGACGACTGAGCAATGCTACGAACAAAATTGCCTCTCAACTTCTGAAACTGCACTATGTATTCAAAAAAACAAAAGATGAACTTCAAAGAAGAATTTACATGGCTTTAATAGGCTGCCTTGAATCTTCATTTAGCAATTTGTTGAGAAAATGAAGTGATAAAGGTCGAATTCCTCTCCATTCATGAACCTAGGGATTGATATCCCCAAACCTTAGCGCTGACATTAATTTTGAAAACCCATATTTGAACCATATAATAAAAAATCAACCCGACGGTTAGGCTAACCGCGCGGGGAGTTATAACCATTCCCATGTGCATGGGCGGAATAAAACTCGGCGGTTATAGATAACGTTAATCCTGCCGCGGTTAATTCTTCGCGGTCATATGCACACGGTTTTCCATGCGGTCTTTAAAACTGTTACCCAAAACATTTGTCAACAAACTCCGATGCAGTTTAGATACCTGTCACATGGTGTTCCGACTTCCGACACGGTCATCGTAACTCTGTGGGAGTTTATTAAAGTTTTATTTACAATGTTTTAAAACATGCCACCCGAACCCTTTACATAGTCCGAAACTTTATAAGAAAGTTTTATACACCATGGTTTATAAAACCCGTCCGAAACTTATATAATAAGGTTTTTATATATGTTAAAAACCCAACTTCTGAACCTTTAGAATAAAGGTTTTTGGTTTAGTTTTAATTTTTTTTAACATAGGATTTAATATCCCGAACCTTAGTTTTATACAAAGTTTATGGTATAGGACTTAGGAAATTTATGACATAGTTTTTTAATATGGTTTTTCATTTGCGCTAGGGATTTTAGACTTAGGATATGTAACTTAGGATAAGGTCTTTGTCATATGGTTTATAGTTTTAGGAATAGGACTTAGGTATAAGGGTTGGACATAATGCTTAGGTCCTTAAAACTAGGATTGGACCTTAGGATTTAGGTCTTAGTACTTAGGATATTACATCATCATTTTAGCCCAAACATTTACCTTTTTCATCCAAATTCGAAACACATGACAACCATTAACATTTGAAGAACCTTTCACTGGCGATTTGACAATTCTGAAGACTGAACTGGACATCGAACTGTTGGAGTTGACTTGGAACTCTGCCGATCTTGTACTGATCAAGATCCTCCTAGATCATTTTTCTTGTGGCTACAACTTAGTTTTAGTTGTCACCTATAGTATCATGATTCAAAATTCAGCCATCTTCTCAGATTATTGCAACAATGGATATATTTTGTGAGAGAATGTGATGTTTTATTTGTCACAATGATTCAAAACTAAGTTATTATATCTCAATATTGACTTTCTCATTGTTTTTTATGTCTATGAACCCTTTAAAAAAACCATAGGAACATTTGATTTAACAATGTGATCTCCAAAACATGTGTGGGGGTTTCATAAATTAGAGAGAAACTTGAGTGGCTATTATTATAAATTCTTATATAAGATGGGAAAGTTGGATGCTCTGTAGGAAATCTAGATGCCATAACAGATATATATTTTGAATTTTATATTGTCTCTGGCCACCATACATCTAATAGGATCCATTTAAACTGAGAATGTCAATACATCACTGTGCCAATGAAAAAGACCATTTATTTTAGCTTGTGACATCCCTAGCCCTTTTCTCTGATTGTGGTTCAGGTTATAGACTATAATAGACTTTCTCTTCATAAGGTTGTGCAATATTTATTGAATGGAGGGAAAGGTTATAATAAAATTTGTACAAAAATATCCTCAGGGTTGTCTCAACTTATTCTTTGTGTGCTATCAATACTTAGTTCTATTTTTTTATTTTTATTTTTATATAGCTGCTCACTTAGAGGAAAAATTAAACACGTAAACTTTAAAGCATTTAGATCTTAAGACTCTATTTTATTTTTTCCTTTTATATTGTCAATCCTTGTCTTTTAAAGTTGTAAAACATCTTTCATATAACTACTTGTTTAGAGGAAAAACACAATGTGTTATATAAACTATTCAAATCTTCATTCCTTATTATTTTTTCATCCTTCCTGATATACAATGCATCACAACATCAAAGTCATTGCATCATCAACTTCTCCTTTCCTGGAAAGGAAGCATATAATTTTCTTGATTTATATCTTTATATCTCCTTGTTTCCATTGCTAGGTGATGAGAGTTCAAACTGAATTGACAAATTCCGTGTCATTCATGCATGAAGATTTTTTCTCTTGAGAATATGTCGTTCTATGTTATCATTTCTTTAGGTACTCTTCTTACCAACCCAAAGAATCTTGAGATTGTACTATAATGAACATAGATTTTGTACAAATCCTACTTCCATATTGAGATGGTTTATATGGATGTTGTTAACCATTTTATGTTGATTTGATTTCATACTCACTGAGTTTTTTTTTTTCTTTGTGGGTCCTTGACCTATTAAAGATTGTTTAATCTATTAAGTTTTCATTGTATTTCTGAGTGCATTAAAAGGAACTGATTTATATTTCAATAGCTAATATGAAGTTGGTTGCTTCTATTGTTTGTGCAGATAGTGAATACACCTCTAGCACCAAGAGAGATTTGGTAGCCACTGTGGAATTTCCGAACATGTTTTTCTCTATGGTCTTGGCTACTGGGCATAGCTTTCTTGATCTTGTATAGAAAAAATTAAATTTGCATTTAGCTTATACCACATTAACCATGAAATTGTGAACATTCAGGGCACACTTGACATCACATTTATAGAAAAAATTATAAAAGAGTATCACCTTTTTCTTATCAGATCTAAATTCTCCTATATGCAACAACGATGGATTTCACCACTTCAAGAGCAGTAAAAACAAGTCTATTAAAAAAATAACTCCAACACTTAGAGAGATTTGTTAGCACCTGTGGAATTGGCGAACATGTCTTTCTATGTGGTGTTGGGAATAGCTTTATTGATCTTGTATAGAAGATTGTAAATTTTCATTTAGCTTATACTACATTAACCATGAAATTTCCAACTTTCAGGGCACACTTGCCATCACATTTGTAGAGAAATTTAGAACAGAGTATCACACTTCTCTTATGCAATCTAAATTCTCCTATATGCAAAAACTACCTTGTGCCTCATAGTTTAAATTTTTTCAAGGAAAAATGTCAAGGTTTAAGTTAGAATAAGAAGATGGGAAGTCGAGATTGAGTGGTGTATCGAGAATCAATGGTAAGCATATGATTTTTTTAATAAAAGACACATATGAGAGACTTGTTAAATGTGTAGTGGAAACAAATTTAGATTTTGGGGATGGAATAACCATATTGGGTCTAGCAGTCATTCAAGTAGATATGAGAAACAAAGAGGCAAAGAAGTGGGGTTGGCTGCTCTCATTCCTCGAATTCCTTACCAGCAATTTTTTCCTACAAAATAGTAGCAATACACCTTCAAGAATAGGAAAATTTGCAAAAAAAAGAAAGGGTTTACTCATAACCCAAAGTGGCATTTAGATAAATGGTTAAGAAAAAACAACTGTGGTTATCTACGTCACATCCCAACACCATGGACTACAATCTATTCCAATTGCTTCAAATTTTCTATGGACTTCAACAACCATCCCGTCTTGGAACCCTTGACCTTCACACTTGTAACGACTTCATCTCTAGGGACATTACTTATCAGAACCTCATTCACCCTTCCTTTGCACATCGAACTCTACAAAAATGAGAAAAAAAAAATATAAAACCCTAACATAAGTCTTGCATTCGATTCCTGGGGTCAATGTGATTTCCATGAGATTACGAGTGCATTTCTACTATCTCCCTCTCGATATGAAGACACAAAAGACAAACGATTAAAATGGGTTTCTCATGTCAAGTTAAACTTATAATTTTTTTGTTAACTATTATTAACTATTAACTCACTATTAACCTGAAATTATTATTAACTATTAATTGATTATTAATCTCATGGTTGAATAATGTTCAATCGTCTAATATTAAATCTGAAGGAGCAGAGTGGTGCAAGGTGGCACCAAGGGAGTCTTTCTCAAATGGAAAGCCTTATGAAGTAGTTAAATAGAAAACAAAAGCTCTATTAAATTATTAACAACAATCCATATTGTTTATTTAAGTGCAACTAATCCAGAGATGCTCTATTAAATGATTAACAACAATCCATATTATTTTTGTAAGTGCAACTAATGGAGAGATCATGTAAGTACTTGAATAAATGCTAAAATAGATGAAGATAACAATACCATTTAATATGCAAGGATTAAATTATTTTTTATACCATATTTATTTTACCCATTTAACAATTATTACTATATTCCATCACACATTATATAATAATATTTATTTATGACTAAATATTTAACAATTATTACTATATTCCATCACATATTATATAATTTTTTCTAAAAGAGAATAATAATAATAATAATAATAATAATAAAACCTCATAACCAACCACAATCACAAAAAACATGAGTGAACATTTAAGAGTATAACCCAATTCCCTAAAACCAATTATTAATTTTACTAATATATACATTTACAAAATAATATTTTAATTTACAAACTAATATTATAATTTACAAATACATTTGAAAAATTACCTTTATTTCTAAATTTTATTCTCATAAAACAATAATGTTTAACTAATCACAATGGTATATTTATCTTATTTATAATTTATCATAAAATAATTTACAATAATGTTTAACTAATCACAATGGTATATTTATCTTATTTATAATTTATCATAAAATAATTTATCATATATTTTTTAAATATATGTTAAATAACTGTATTTACAAAAAAAATCTTGATTGTAGTGGAATATAATGTTATTATTAGTTTTATTATTGAAATAATATTAATTTAACACAAGCATAACAATTTATATTTTTTAAATATATATTTAATTATAGTATTTAAAAAAATTATAATCATAATTATTTATGTTATTCACATAATCACATATTACTTTATTTTATTTTAGAAAAACAAACAAATAAAATATCCTATATATATTCTTGATTGTCATACCTAAATAACATGTGTGTACACTTTTATAACCATAATCTTTCTAACCCACTAACATTGCTTTTCTAATTACCCTATTTTGGTTTCAAGAGCTTCTGTACAGTTTTATAACCACTTTCTTGCTCACCCACCAATATTCCTTTTGGAATTGCCATGTTTTGGTTTCAAGGGTCGATGCAAAGATGCAAATGCTTTATTTCTTAGTCGTGTATCTTATTTTGATTTTTTAATTAAAAAAGTTGTTTTTTTAAGTCTAAGATTTTTGCTATGATAAGAAATAAATGTATCTTTCTAGTGTTATACTAAAAACCAGAAAATATCTTTTATGATATTAGGAAATTTTAATAAATTCACCATTTTTAAGAACTTTATATTTTTTATATTAGGAAATTTTAATAAATTCTCCATTTTGAAGAATTTTTAGTTCTATATTAAATAGTTCAATTTTATTTTACACATACAGTTCCGAGTTTTAGGGTTGAACTTTGAATTTAGAAAACTCTCTCCAGTTTTTGTATTAAGTGTATTTGAATTGAATCTTAAAAGAAGAATATTTCAAAAGTCTAAATTTAGAAAAATCCTCTAAATTCCTACATTAAATAATTAAAAACTTTAACCAACTTGGAACGAGCTGTGAAAATCTGCATAAAGTCTCATCAAAATCAATAGTTCTTTTGCCTACTCTAAGAAATGTTTAAATTACAAAATTTTTACCTCCAAATTCAAAACTTATAGGCACATTCTAACTTTGATCTATTTTTAAAACTGGAATCTAAAAAAACCCTAAATTCCTCCCGTTTATGAAATTTGATTTTTCAACTCCCGTTAAAGTAAAAATTCAGTCAGACTGTTGTAACTCTGCAGCCTATCACTATCTTTTATAAAAAGCTGAGTTCGAACATTGAAATTCCAGTGTAGTAGATATCAAAAGTTTAAGTAAATAACTTTTTTCCCTTTAGTATGAACTTCAGTTAGAGTTTTAAGGTTGAATGGTTAATTTAGAAAACTATTCCAAATTTCTATATTAAATAATTAGAATTTTTAGCTAGCTTGGAAAGAGCTATGAAAATCTGCAGAAAGTCTCATCAACATCAATAGTTCTTTTTCCCAGAAATTTTAAATTACAAACTTCTTATCTCTGAATTTAGAAATTATATGCACATTCTAACTTGATCCATTTTTAGACTTTGAATCTAAAAAACACAAAGAAATATCTCTGGAGTAAAAATTGTCAAACTGTTGTAACTCTGCATGCTATCATTCAACTCTGGAAAATTCTTAAATTATAATCGGAGAACCGAACCAAATCTTTATCGGAAAAATAATAACTGAGAATATTTTCCAGAGTGTAACTGTTGTAATAACTGTGCAGTAAATATCAAAATAATACAAAAGTTTACACTCTGGAAAATATTCTCTGGAAAATACAAAAGTTTACACTCTGGAAAATATTCCAGTGCAGTAAATATCAAAAGTTTAAGTAAATAAATTTTTTTCTTTTAGTATGAACTTTAGTTTAGTTACCAGTTTTAACGTCGAAATTTTGATTTAGAAAACTTCCTCCAGTTTCTATATTAAGTATCTTTGAACTGAATCTTAAAAGGAATATTTCAACCGTCCGAATTTAGATAGGTTCTTTAAATTCCTGCATTAAATAATTCAATTTTTTAGCTATCTTGTAACGAGCTATGAAAATATGCAGAAAGTCTCATCAAACTGTTATAACTCTGTAAGGTATCATTCAACTCTGGAAAATTATTAAATTATAATCGAGACAACAGAAACAAATCTTCACAGGAAAAATAATAACGAAGAATCTTTTGGACGAATATCACTAATTCGGCATTTAAAAAAAAACCGAAGGCCAACGAACAATTGAGAAGCGTCCACAGATTACTTCGATATTATGCTCGAAACGATAAACACCCCTGGATTGCACTTAAAATGACTAAAACAAGAGGGAAAAAGATTGATCATAGAGAAAATTCCACTGCATCATCGATTTCATGAAAAACTTTCTAGATCACTTGATTCTGTACCAAAATTCTCATCAAGAAGCGGGGCACTATTCATTGAACCACTTCTTTCCATTTTTTCTTCACGTGGCCTAAATCAAGAAGGCAGTACAATTCATTGAACCACTTTCTTTTGTCTAACCATCAAGCGACCTAAATCAAGGAAACGATTAGAGTTCAAGTGGTTTGGTGGGATCCGATGGCCTAAAATTTTTCGTCGTCTAACCATCGATTGAATAGTGTCAAATGGTCCAAAGTGTCCAGTAAGGGAGTTGTTTTCAAATAAAGATGCTTTATGATGTAAATATATATTTAGAGGATTTGAATTTCAAATTGGGGTATTATTATCCCTGGGTCGAATATAACCATTCAAAACTAAATCTGAAACCAATATAAGGACGACTTTAATATAATATTAGGGTGGAATGGTTAATTATAACTAACATAAGCTCATTTTAACTAGAGATTTAACATGAGTCTAGAGAGATCAAATTTCTTCATGTGCTAAATATGAAACAAATATAATGGCTGCTTTAATATAATATCAGGGCGGAATGGTTAATTATAACTAGCATAAACTCATCTTAATTACAGATTTAACATGAGCCAAGAGGGATTAAATTTCTTCACATGTACATTTTGTAAAGTGCAAAATAAAATGTGTAATTTAACCAAATAAGTGTTCTAACCATGATTTTTATTTTTTATTTTTTATTTTTGGATATACACAAACATTTTACACATTTTTTTTTAACTCTAATTAATTTACAATATATTATGTTTTTTATGGACAATATTATTTAGAGCATCATTTATTTTTATTTTAAAAAGACATGTGTCAACTCGGACATATGAACAAAAATACACATCCCCTCATACTAAGGACTATAGAATGAGCCTCTAGGCTCAATAACCTCTAATCAATGATTAAACTCTATAATTCATTGTGCTTTTATGTCCAAATAATTTCTCAGGAAATTAGCTTCCGAGAGAGTGTGTATATGGTATTTGGATATATGTGAAATGTTTAAGTGTACTAACACAAATGTAGTAGAAAGTCAAAATTTCTAACAAATAAAAAATACTCCATAATAATAAAAAACCTTCAAATTTTAGGAAGAAAAATTCCTTCTAAGTTTAGGAAGAAAATCTAATAATAAGAAGGGCCTATTGTATTTTCCATCTATCATTATGATTGATAAAGAGTGTGTTGATGCTTTGAAAATATTTGCAACAAAATCTAGGAAAACCACGTGGTCGGGAACTTAAAAACCTTTCCTTATCTGTTTGAAATAGTGGCTTCGACTGCAGATTATGGGACCAATTTTCCAATGAAATATAATTGAATGTATGGGTGGTATTTATAACCATGACTTGATGAACTAGAGTAAACAACAAGCATAAAAATATATATATAAAAAATGACAATAAGCATGTTTAGAAGTGAATTACTATTGGAATATGTTTAAAAGGATACATATAACAAAAACATCATAAGTAATTTAAACTATTTATCATATGAAATAGAATATAAACATAAAGATAAAAATACCATATATATCTTAGCTCTTATCTTTTGAAAAAAGAGTCATTGGTCCAGCCTTTCTATTAAGAGAAACTTTAAGAGTATAAAAGTTTAACTTTTGTAAAGTCTTCTTTTCAAAATTTCAGGACCCTTTCTTCAAAGACATGAAAGGGTATATATAGTAAAATAAAAATGTATAAAAATAGCAAATGCATAAAGTGGTGAGGAGGTTTAAACAACTCCCCTTAAAATAAGTAAAAAAAAACAAAAATAGATTTTTTTGGAGATGAATCACTTCATGAGTGTGGTGTTGTCTCTATTTTCATTCGTTCCTTGAGCTAAAGGATGTCTATCATAGGCTGAAATTCAGGAGGTTGGCTTGGCCTTACACACAACCGTCCTCTATAGACCACATCTGATAGTGTAGGCATCATGTAAGAGGAAGTGTTGGTTAGGCAGTGCAACATTAGCCATTGACTATATAGCTTGACTAAGTGCTTCCAATACTTCTCCCAATCAAGCTTCACCAATTTTCTGATGCTTTCTTCCTTCATTTTAGACATCTCTTGCCATTGTTTTATCAAATCTTTCATAACATGTAGAGAACCAGGTGGGAATTTATCAATTAGATTGGCAGCAATGAGGTTTTGGCTGATTGTTTCAACAATGTTATTGGCAACATCTCTTGCCCTGCAAATTTCCCTTTCCGCCTTCTTTAATTGAATATCCCAATCGAGGAACAAGATTTCCTTTTTCGACTCTTTGATCCTGGGTAGATTGGTCTTTCGGCTTTCTGTGATATCTTTCTGGGTAAAATATTAGAAGACTTTATCATCAATTTCATCAAAGCTGATCCTCTGGTCGGCTACTTGATTCATTAGCGAATCACTCTTCTCACACAACTCATTTATGTTAGACATTTTTTGACAAAAAAAAACTTATTGCTGATCCAAAAAAGTGTTTAGCTCTAGTGCTTCCATTTTAAAATCATCCAATTTTGGATTATCCTTTAAATTTTCCATAACAAATTGCAGTTGGTGGATTTGGGCATCCTTAGAACCAATGTTATATTGATGATGCAGTTTTAGTTGATCTATACTTTTTTGAAGTTGTGTGACTTGTGCTTGAAGTTGTAGGTTAATAATCTACTTTTCTGCCAACAAGTTTTGTTCTAGTTGAAGCAATTTTTCATCCTTATCCTTTACTAGTTGTTGCACTTCCGTGGATTTATCAATTGAAGAAGATGCATAAGCACTTGCAAAATAAGTTAACGTTGATAGATCCTGAGATGGATCTGATTGAGGTTCTTTCCAAACTATCTCCATGGGCACATCACCAGGAACTAGAGTCTGTGATTGTTCAATACTCTTCCTTTTCCTCTGCCTACTCATGGCAGCCTTACATTTTGGGCTATAAAAGACACCCAAAGGAGAGATTTCCTATATCTTCAATACTATTTCAGATGTTGGGTGGGCTGGGTTGAATTAAATTTCTTCCGTGCGAACATATTTTTCTGTAGACCCAATAGTAAACAGGTTCTGACTTTTGTCATGAGGTGTTTCAATTGTCTCTTGATGATTAATGATCACCACTTCTTGATCTCCCTTAAGTTGTCGATTGAAGTTTTTCCAGACTTCTTGTAGAGCACTCTAAAACATTGGGCTATTAGTCTGTAACTTTGGTGGATTAACTTATTTTGATCTACTAAGGACTTCAGTATCCTTAGGAGGATGCTCTTTTTCCTATTTTTCTTGTTGAACTTTCTATGTAATAGGTTGGGATACCTCTAAAATGTCTAGAGGTATGTCTTCCAACCTATTGTTTCTATATTCATTGAATTGTTCCATTTTCTCAGGGTTGAGGCGCTGCCAAATTTTCAGCATATAGATAAGTATTGGCAGACTCAAATAAGTCATCATACTCATCATCCTCATGAAGGAAGTGTCTGATCTTAACCTGAGTTTTAACATTTAGAGCAAATTTATTTGGATCAAATTGTCTATTAGGAATTGTAAATAATTTCAAACACTGGATTTGATCAATTTCTAATCCAACATGTTTGAAGTTGTCCAATGCATAAACACCACAGTGAATGGGAAAGGTAGGCTAGGAAGCTTTATTTTTCTCTTTCAAGGCTTTATTCAATCCATGCCCCACTATCCGACAAGAAATTTCTCTGGCTAGAAGTTTGTTTGGCACATATAGTGGGAGTACATGGGGTTCAACAATGCTTCCATGAACTCTGACGTAAGTAAATAAATCCTCACCAAACCATTTACCTATGCTTGTAAAGTCAGCTTGAACTTCCTTAGACAATATTGGTGCTTTTTCATTAAAGACAGCTTGGAAGAGTGGTAGAATAACTCCATGACAAATATTGTGAAAATTGCATTCATATTTAGATTCCCACAAAATATCATGGTGAACATGAATAGGAGTGGGATCTTGGATGGTCCATTTCCAACCCGTGGTTGGAAAATCAGAGTTAAAACAAACATCGTCCATGATGTATGCACTCATAAAGAATGGGGGGATTTTATTGGAAGTAAAAGAGCGATTTTTTCTGTATTCAAGGATCTCGGAAGAAATATTGTTTGAAAAACTGGCACACCAATATACAATGTAGGAGTCTGTGACAACCTCCATAAGAGGCATCCATTCAATTCAAAATTTAGTGTTATTGGGTGAATAGAATAGTCTACGCATCATAGCAGAAACATAACAGTAGGGACCAACCAAAGAAGCAGTGGAATACATACCCTTGCCTTCATGCTTGTGTTTGTTGGGGTTTTTCCTCCAATGTTTTATAGGGTCTGACTGTAGCTTGTTTTCTTTTGAAAAATTCTTGAGGAAATCTTTTCCATACACCTTCTAGGGTTCTAGTATATGGTACATTCTCTTCAAATCCTCTACTCAAAATGATCCTATCATTGTACCTCTTGTTGTGAGAAAGATTTTTTCGCCAATGTTAAGATTATCAATAATCCATTTCACCATATCTGAATATGGTAAAATATTATGGCACGTAGCAATTCTATGAAGAAAGGATTTGGCTACATGAGAAATAGTAGATTCTAAGGTATTAGGGGCATCTGTTGTAGCTATCCTTTTGACTATGCAGTGTTTTTCATCTTCGAAAAGCCTATACATCGATTCGAATGAAGAAAAACCACTTTCTAAAGCGCATGCAGTGTTTGAAAACAAGGGAAACATCTTGGTTACTTCAACAGTGGAAGGTGTAAGATTAGTAGGAGCCATAGGTTTCTTTGATTTTTTAGCAGCTTTATACATCTCAGAGAAATACTTTTTTTTTGGACTTGGCTATAAATAATAAGAACAAGTAGTGAAAAAATAATATGCGAGAGTGATGTAACAATTAAACTGAAATGATGAAGAATGTAGTGTCACATGTGAAGAACTATAAAATATTGATTAACCGTCAATCACATCTCATTAAGAGGCTCAAGGCTATCATACCATTATAATTATGCATTTATTGAAAATGTGGATTCATGTGCCTGAATGGACAGTTAATTATTTTAAACTAAAACATCTCGCATCGCAGTTTAATCTGTGTGTCAAGGTCTCAAAATACTGAGCGTGCTTTGTTTTTCCGATTTCATTTGAACAGTTTCCCTTTTAAAACCATGATCTAGTGTATGAAATGAATTTTTAAAGGTTTTGAAACGTTGGCTGGGAAAGAGAAAGGAAAATGATGTTGTGATGCAATATCGCATCGCAATCGCGGTCTCGCCGAAATTGGAAGGCAGAAGGATGATAGATGGCGAAGATGTGATGCGATATATCACATTAGGGAAATGAAAGCGGGGTGGAATATATGATAGCGGGAGAAACTGGGATCTCACGATTGCGATTGGTGATGTGGCAAAGGCGGGTCCCGCTAATCATTTTTTTTACCACATATATCTTCGTCGGGGATCAATTTTCCTTTATTATTTCTTTGTCCACCTTCATCACCATTTTTTCCTAAAAATCGTTTTTCACATGTTTCGAGATCTTGAGCGACATCGTGTCACAAAGTTCATGTGGAGCGGCTTAGCATATTGCTTGCTATTTTTGCGATTTGTGATTTGTGTTTTATGCCTTTTCTTGGGGTTTTCGCTGAAGTATATAAGGCAATCAACTTATGAATTTGATTTATATTTATGTGTATAAGTCACATCAATTTTATTGTCTTATCCTAAAAATTTATAAGGGTCCCCATTATTTTCTCTAAGGTATCTATTCTAAAATAATGAGGGTTGTTGAATAGCACAACAATTGGTGATTCACTGGAACAACTAGTTATCTTTGATTTATATAAGAATGAAATCTCTGATACTTTAAATATGTAAGAATAATTAAGGAAATGAAAACTATTTTTGAAATACTTGGATAAGTAGAATTACTCTGGAATATATATATATATATATATATATATATATATATATTGTGATCATAATAAAAACATTTTTTTAGATGAAAATATTTATTTCCCTATACCAGTAATTAGCAGTTAAAGAGATAAAGTAGGGGTTGTTTTCAACTTAGCCTTTTGATATATTCATTTTATCATAGGTAGAGCCACTGCTGCCAGCAGAGGTTCATAGCCTCGACAGGGTTACCTTTTAACCATCAATGATTCAACATCCCATCCATTTATAATTTCAATATTTAGAGATAACAAGATAAATATATATATATATATATATATATATATATATATATATATATATATATATATATATATATATATATATATATATATATATATATATATATATATATATATATATATATATACTTGCTTTATTTCTTTTTACTCTTAAAATTTATTGTCCTGGTTTTGGTGGCCAGGTGGTGACAATGTCATTCACTGGTTGTAATTGGACTAAACAAGTTGCCTCGTGAAGATACCTCTTGTCTTATGGTTATAAATAATCATAAGCCATTACCCTGTTTTGATATGCAGTAGTGGTAATGTCAGCCTATTATTTTCCTATAATCATGGTAAGCAGACTCATGATGATGCATATTATCTCTTAAGTTTTATATATTTTGGAATTGCACTCTAAAAGTATAATTAATTGATGGGGAGAACCATTTACTCATTAACAGTTTTGGATGACAATTTAGAGTTAAATATTCTTAGTAACAAATAATCCTTACTTTGTAAAGATAAAATTTTCTGACTGCTAATGAGGTAAAAATACTTTATAAAGTTTAAGGTTTTTTGAGAGGATTTACAATTTCAATGGAAACAAAATTTCAGAGTTATATAATATTTATCCACCTTTTCAAGTTTTTGATCATTTATTTAAAAATTCCGATTTCTTCAAGATGGAAAGTCATAAAATGATTTCAGAATATTGATAAACAACCAAGAGTATGTTATCTAACATTTTTCTTTTATTAATCTAAAATTGGAAATACAACTATATTACATTATAAGAAATGTTCTTCTAAGAAAATATTTTTTCAAAATAAGCCCATTGGCAGGGATAAAATCTCTCTTCCATTGTAGATCTTGCAATATGAAGGTTGATGGGCCTACTTGTTCTGCAATTTGCTATGGTCCAAGCCACATTTTCTAGAATTTGGCATGCTTACCTTTTTCCTTATGTGCCTTGTCCCATTTAAGGATAGGCTCTCCACCTTGAAAATATTTTTTGGCAACAAAACTTGAATCAAAAGAAGATTTGACAATGTGTTGGTGTCGAGCATGCATAAGTTTAGCCTTTTCCCTTTCTTCTTCTAGTTTAAGGATTTGGGACATTCTTAGTTGTAAAGAAGAGGAAGGTAGTTCATCAATGAATTGGACTACGACTAATGATGGAAGGGATAAATTTGATGGAATTACAACTTCTTTCCCATATACTAAATTGAAGGGAGAAGTTCCTATAGAGGACTTTTGAGTTATTTGATCTGCCCATGGAGAAAATGTAAAAGTTTTATGCCAATTCTTTTGGCTCTGGTCAACAATTCTTTTTATGATTCTTATGAGGCTTTTATTGGTTGATTTTGCCAAACCATTCCCTTGGGGATAGTAATTAGCAGAATATTTGAGTTTAAAACCTCTCTTAAGAGAAAATTCAGTCATACTAGTACCCAAAAAGAAATATGCAGTGTCGAACATAAGTGCATTAGGTAAGCCAAATCTGGTAATAATAAAATGATCAATGAATTCCATAATGGCTTTAGAATTAGCCACCTTTAGTGGAAAAGCCTCCAACCATTTAGTAAAGTAATCTGTTGCAGTAAGAATGTATTTTCCTTTCTTGGAAGTGTTAGGAACAATCTCACCTATGATGTCAAGTCCTCATTGTTCAAAGGGTTGCGCAATGTTGATTGGTTGCAGAGGTAATGTTGGTTATATTTGTCTTCCAATAGTAGTTTGACATGTCTTGCATTTTCTTACATATGCATGAATGTATTTGAGCAAGGTTGCCCAATAATACCCTGCATGAAGGATTTTGTGTGTGGTGGTTTATCCTCTGAAATGTCCACCTAGAGGTCCATCATGAAGTTTCTGTAAAACCTTTTGTGCTTCAGACTTTTCAAGGCATATTAATAATATAGAGTCATAGTTTTTTCTAAAAAAAACATCACTAATGATCTGATATTGATTAGCTTTTAATATTAAAGCTCTTTTCCTTTTATGATTGATTTATGTGGGAGAAAATCCATTTTTTAAATAAAATATAAGATCAACATATTGTGATTCAGAGTCTACTAGGCTTACCTCATATTTTTTTACAGTATTACCTAAATCCTCATTATGTGGTATGTTGGATGCTCCAGTCAGCAATCTGCAAAAACCTTGTCCTATGAAAATTTTAGTTGGTTTAATGTCAATCTCATATTCTTGCAGGGTTGTAACCCAATTTTCCATTTCTTCTCCTAATTCCTTTTTCATAAGCAGTTATCTTATTGCTGGGGATGGGACTATTGTCTTGGTATGTGTTTTTAGGAGGAAATTTTTGAAATGATTTAAAGATTTGTAAATAGTAAAATCTTGTATCTCCACCTCTAAATAAATATTGTTCAGCACCTTGAAAATTTGAACTAAAGAAAGAGATGGGTGCTTCGATTTGTTGATCATTAACTTGTGTTAGAAAAACAACACAAGATGTTTCAGAAGCAAAAGTGTATAAAATAAACTGACCAGAAAAATTTGGAGTTGTTAGAGAAGGGGAATTTATGATAGCTTGATTGATTAAATTAAAATCTTCTCTTTTATTGTGCCCCCATTTAAAGACTAAAATTTTCTTGATCTTGGCTTCCAATGGTAAGACAATCTGCGAAAATTCAAGAAAAAATCTCTTAACAAAATTTACTTCTCCTAAAAAGGACTGCATGGATTTCTTGTTATGGTGTAAAGAGATTTCAAATATTTCCTTTATCCTATCAAGATCTATACAAAAGCCTTCTTTTGATATAATAAATCCTATAATTTTTCCTTCAGTAAGAGCGAAGTAAGACTTTTTTGGATTTAACGATATCCCATATTTTTGGCAGCGTTCAACAATTTGTTTGAAGTCATGATAATGATTGTTTATATTTTTGGAGTAAATGGTTATGTCGTCTAAATTTACAACCATAGTTTTGTTTATTAGACCTCTAAAATTAATATCCATAACTCTCTTAAAATTTTCTCCTGCATTTATTAAACCAAAAGGAATTTTATGATAACCATAAGTGCCCCATTTGGTTCTAAATGTAGTCTTCAACCTATCCTCAGGATAAATCACAATCTGGTTATAACCTGAAAAACCATCAAGGAAAGACATTGATTCAGAGCCAGCAACTGATTGTAGGATGTGTTCCATATGTGGTAATTGGAAATTGTCTTTCAAACAAGCTTTATTAAGATTTCTAAAATCTATACAAATGCGGATATCACCATTTGTTTTTCTAAAATGGACTAAATTTGATACCCACTTTGAATCCCTAACAAGAAAGCTGATTTTAGCTTTAAGGAGTTTATTCTACTCAGATTTGATTTGATTCTAAAAATTGGGGTGAATTTTACTTAACTTCTGTTGTACTGGCTTATCAGTAGATGTCATTGGGACAATATGTTGGATAATGGAGGTATAATATGTCTTGAGATATTCATATCTCCATGAAAAAACATTCTTATATTTCTTCAATAAATGGATGAAGGTTAATCTCTCATCAGATGAGAGACCAAGTCCTAGATTTTTATTCTCGGGTCTGAGATCAGTTCCAAGGTTCACTAGTTCAAATCTCAAAGTTTAGCTTTGGAGTTTAGAATTAGTAACCTTTTTAAATTTTTCTTTCAAGTCGTAAAGATATTCAAGCTTTCTACAGATTTAGGTATGGAATTTTCATTGGATTTTTGCTTCAACTATCTTTCATGCTCATCCTCATCAATCATTTGACCATCATATGATCATTTAGATGTCAGAAGACTTATAATATCTTCATCATCATTGAATACTCTCCAATTGGCACCATTATCAGGAATATATGGGAGAAAAATTAATTCTATGGAAAATCTATCTGGACTATAATCCAGAGATGGAATAATTCTAGATGCTACATTAGCTAGAAGATCTGCACTTGCATTTTTAAGCCTTGGGATGGGAGAGATATTAAATGATAAGAAATGTGAGGTAAGAGCTTTCACTAATGCCTGATAATGTTTGAGATGGCCAGAAACACAATGAATAGTATTTCTAACTTGTTTAATAACAATTTCATAATCTCCATATACTTGAAGGTATTTGACATCAAGATCTATTTCTTGATAAAAGCCTTGGACCAGTGCTTCATAATTTGCAATATTGTTTGTGCATTCAAATTGTAATATACATGTCAACATTGTATTTTATCCTTCTGGATTAATTGATATGAAACCTGCTCTTGCACCATCATTTGATCTAGATCCATCAAAATACAAAGTCCAAAATAAAGTTTTAACAAAATATTTCTATAAAATATTTATACATTTTGAAGAATCTGACTGAGATAATTTTTCAATTTGAGATTTAACTTAATTGATTAGAAATGGAGACCGTTGTGCATTTAAATTTCCCAAGAATTATTTAACAGAGTAATTTCCAAGGATGTTATTGATGAAGGCCATTGGTTCATTTTCACCCTCAAAATCAGTTACTGAGTATTTCATGTGTTTTTGACGCTCAACTCGAATTTGATTTGTCTTACCATTGTAGTGAAGCCATATATGAGACCAGTATATGGAAAAATAACCATGAAGCTTTTCATACCAATCTATACTAAGAATAAAACCATAAAAGTCATGGATATCAACAACTATAATATCAATTACTTGGTGAAATTTTGAATTAGATGCGAGTCTAATAAGGAAAGAATTAATTTCTCCTAAAAATTTGACTTTGGTTCTATCCAATTGAACAATGTGTACAACATAATTTTGGGGTGAAATGCTTAACTTCAAAAAAACAGAATATGGAATTATATTTGAAGAATCCCCATAGTATATCAAGCAATTGGGCACATTTTTATTAAAAACTTCAGGAGTCAAAAGGAATGGAGTGTGAGAATTGGATCTGTCTCCAATTAGGATAGCATCAGGGGCATCGATATTTTCTGATGAATCTTTAGGAGGTTTATCTACTAATTTTGAAGCTTTAGAAGTGACAAGAGTAGGTAAAGGAGAGGCAGGAACTGCATTCAATTATTTGAGTATGATTTTCTTTTGCTGCTTTAATTTACTCACCTCATGCATGGAGATTTTTTCTTTGAATTTCTTCATATATTCCACTATATTATACTCAATGGTATCTGAAACCACTAAGGTCTTTGATGTAGATGGAGAGTTATAAGAGGTTGGGCTAGTTTGAGGAGATGTAGAAGGAGTCTTTTTATTAACAACTTTGAATTTTTCAACAAGGGTTGAAGATTTCTGCTTTTGAGAAGACTGTGGCAGATCAACAGGGTTTTTACCTCTAGTGCTAACTGGAAATGCCTCCTGATCATCTTTATTATCGGATGTAGGAAGGATGAAATCCCATAATCCATGAAATTCAACTGGTTCTTCATTGTGAGATTCATCTGCAGACAATATTGTTTCATCGTCATCTTCATGTTGATCTAATTTAGCATTAGAGATTACATTTGGAGGTTGAGGATTTGAATTCTGAGTTTTCTTGAAAGATCTAAAAGGTTTCTTAGAAGAGGACTCTGATACCTATTTTTTGATTTCTACCATTTCATTAAACATGGTTTTGAGAAATTTTTGTAAAAATTCAATATTGAAGGGATCATTAGGTTTTTCTTTGGGGGCTCATCCTTAAATGTGACTTTTTTAGAAATTTTATCTTCCTAGGTAGTCTTTTTCTCTAGACCAAGAATTATCTTTTCTACATACATGGATTCTTTCATGTTTTCTACCAAGGTAACCTTATTAGCTCTACCTACCAAAATTTCTATATTAGAAGGGAGAGAGGATATGTATCATTCGATATGTACATCTACACCAGGTTTGGATGTAATTGGGATTTTTCTCAGCAATTTTTTTAAATTTGGAATTGAAATATTTGATCTTTTCTCTTGAGTTTTCTTTAAGATTTGAAAGATTATTTATGAGAGTATAAATAGTACTATCATCACCAACTATAGTTAGAAATTGCTCTTCGAATATGTCCTAGCTAGTAATAGTACTTGATGGTAACAAAAAGTACCATGATCCAACTGATCCTTGAAAAGTATAGGGAAACAACCTTACTACATAATCTTCTTCTGAGACTGCATTAAGGTTCATTTCAAGCATAAAATTGGAGGCGCTCTTCAGTAGGGAGGCCATCATCAGGATTATACTTAGTGTAATATCCCTATTTTTACTACTTTTATTAGACAGTTGAAAACCCTAAAGGTTAAGTGGACCTGAAGGAAAACACTATTTGTGGACATATTATATTTTTTAAATTTATAAATGTGGAATTTTAATTATTGTGCAAAGACTAGAGTATATTGGAGACCAGGATTTCAAGTCCAAGAGGATGGAATTAAATCCAAAGATTTTTACCAAATTCTCCAAAAATCCTTGGAGAAAATAAAATAAATTAAAATATTAGATTGGAGATTAAAATATAAAATATACCTCAGTAAAGTGGAAATTTACTGAGAAGAGGTGAAATAAAACTAGAAAGAGGAAAACGCTAGTTTTAGAGTGCTTTTGTGGAAAAAACAAAAGTAAATCCTAGGCTAAAGGAAAACAACATCCTGATTTAACTAGACACAGTTATGGAAACATGTTGAAGGGAAATCAAACTTAAATACGCCATTCCTGGGTAGAGAAGAGGTTGTCTACACTTTGGAGGAATTGGTCTCTGCTCGAGGGAGCTGTGGAGAGAAAGCTCAAGGTTGGGTGGCAAATAGTCTTACCAAAATTGGTATGCACAAGTAATTTAATTCTGTCTTATGAAATTGTAGTTTGATGAGAGTTGGAGTAATGATAATTTATGTAGAAATATATGTGGAAATTATCTTTTCTGTATTATTAATTAGTAAAATAAATTTATGTTAATTGTAAGCTACAAAGTCTGATGTATTTAACAGATCATACTATCAGAGACATAGTTAGCTTTGTATAGTTACATAGACAAATGAGATTGGTAAACCAATAGACAGAATGACTAAACCCAAGTAGGATGGTTTAAATCTGCTGTTAGGTTGTAAGAATCTAATTATTAAATACATAAAATACATCAATAAATGTGGAAAATATGTAAGAGAAATAATGAATTTAACTAGTTTGTAACCAATAATTAAACAAAAGTCTAGAAACAGTAAGAGTTAACTGTCAATCTAAAAGAAAACATGATTGTACAAATTAAATCTAAATACTTTGTTGTACATTAACAAAAAGGTTACATATAATTATTCATTCTTATATTGGATAAGAAATTAAATATCAAGTCCATATTAAAGTACTAGAGGATAGTACAAGAGAAATAGTGTAATGAAGTAGATCAATACATATACAAACTACTTATAAAAATGAATGTTTAGTATTATAAACATAACCTGAAAATTGTACTATCAATGATAGAAATTATCATTACAAACTGTCATAAATTCTCTAACAAAGTCCATTGTTCTGTATAAATAATTACATGAATTATAAACAAGGAAATAATCTTGAATGCAATGGAGTGAATTATGTAAATGATATGGACCAACTTGTAAATAGAAGAAATAAAATACACTCTCAAAGTTGGAAGAATGAATGCCAAAAATTGAGGAATGGTAATATGAGAGAAGTTCAATACTTGCACAAAGATAACATATGTAAATATTAGTATATATAATAAAGTAAATAATTAAATAAATTATAAGCAATTGGCGAGGGTAATTGAATTAGAAGGATTACCTTGTTAGTTAAATGTAAACAATGGAACCATCCCTGTACACAGAGAGAAAAATGAATAAGTTCATGCATGTAAATGAACAAGAATAAACTGTAGTGACAGTATGAAAAATATCAAAAGGAAATTCCTGAACTTGAGTAGATGAGGTATGTACTGGAGTTGCGGAATTATCTCAAAAGAGGAAGAAGAGTTCCTGTACATTAAATCATTTTATTAATTGAGGAAAATTAATAAAATGAAAAATACTAACGAAGAGAAGAATATCAAAATTCTCTTATCAAATTAATTACTAAACAAGTAACATATATATAATTATAAGTCATAATTATAATCATTTAAAATAAAATAGAATTCGGTAAATTAATACAGAGTCATCATAATTATGTATCCATGTGTACATAAAATGTATCCGTGTATACATAAATGGCAATTGGGAGTTAAACTGTAATGAAATTATAGACCCTATTACATAAATTGAAATAGCCATTGTTCCATATACTTTGTATAGCATAGTAAAAAAATAAATTAATTATATAAGAAATCGAATTTCGTTCCTTACTATAAGGGTTACAGTGACCAGAGAAATTCAACCATCATTGAGGATAAAACGATGTGTTTATGCTTGAGGGTAAACTACGGTACTACTAATGCCAAACGAAAGTTGAACATAAAAATTTAATACTCATAGTGGAGGAAAAATTGAGTAGAAACGAAGTTTACAAAATATTTAATACAAGAATACGGAGAAATTTATACACAGAGAAATTAAACCCTTTCATAAATTCGAAATATACATTCTCGGGAATTTTCAAAACAGAAGCTGAGGACTTAAATGTAAATTCATTGGGAATAGGAATTTCGTATTTGAGGTTAAGTCCAGAAAGAGAAAACATAATCGTATTCCCTTCCTGAGAATTAAAATGAAAGTAAATATCTATAGATTAAACAAATAAATTTGGGGAAAAACGACAATATAAAATCGAACAACCAACGCATTAAATTGAAGAAACCCTATTCCGGTATAAAATATTTAATTCCATAAATGGAATGAAATGAAAATTGTTCAACGAAGGAAACTGTCTCAAACTACAAAGAAGTGCTCGCCGAAAACAATTTGTAAATCGAATGACTTTCTCACAGGAAGAAAGGGAATGCCAAAAACAAGTTGAGTAGTAAATTCAATAAATTTAACCCCAACCTTTGATATAAATTTCCAGAGACAATTTTGTCTTCGTAAAGTGGTGGAAAAATGATTTTCATACCTGAAAAAACATAACTATGTTACCTCAGGGTTTCGATGAATACAAGGCATGTGGAAAATCAAAATATGAATCCCTGATCACAACAATAAAACGAAATTAGTTCATAATAATAAACATAATGGAGATAAACGAAAACGTAGCAAAATTTCATGAATAAATTCAACGCAGAATAATCACTTACCTGAGGTGAGTATGTCACCGTGAGAAAAGCAAAGAGGGTTGTGGCATTTGCATACGGGCCTGGGTGGAGAACCAAAGCCAAGGCCTTGCCGACATTGACAATTTCAAATGGAAATCCAAAAAAGGGTAAGCCATCGAAAACCTAGTGTAGAATGGAGGAAAGTTATATGGAACAATCCCCTTTGTAAGCATGGCAGCCATCTATAGCACAAGAATTTTAAAGATCAACTAAGCCATGTGAAAGGGTTAATTACCGAAGTACCATCCATTAAGTAGTGATAGCCTCGAACAGAGGAATTACATAACAGATCTGTCAAAATTTATGGTAGGGATACGACGTAATCCCAACATGGATTTGCAAATATACAAACATTGAAATCATATCCTAGTACATCATATTCGTTGAGAGTGAATAGAGGCATTGAAAATCGAATACAATAAATAAAAGAAATATCGTAAGTAATATATGTATGCTTGTAACATTAAAATATATATTCGAATTAATGCTAAGTTCAGAGATTTAAATGTAATTCAAATAATTCTCTAAGGTTTTGAAAGGTAAAATCTTTTGTAATGTAAATCAAGTGGAATGACGTAGGATAGTCATTATCAACAATATCCATATATCATTATGATGGTTACATTGCATAGATTAGTCGTTGGACTAAATGTTAGGACCATATGTGGGTATATAGCCTAGGTTATTAATCTTAAAAATAATGTTAAAAAGAGGTTTGATGAGTGGGATGTATGAGTAAGAGTATGGAGTATAAGGTTAGAATATAAATATAAATATTCTAATAAACAACTTTAGTATGATAATTATTAAAGTTATTATCTTAATAAAAATGCTAGTAAAGGCATGATGTTATTAAGATGGAAATGAATAGTAAAATAAGTTACTATTATAACAGAAGTGTGTACAGTGAATAAATGTCACCAAGAACAGTTAAAACTGAAAGAGAAATGCTGGAATCATTGAAGGTTGGTCTCATAATCATTGAAACTAGAGTTTTATTCGGTTCACACACATTGATGTCGTTAGAGGAATTGTTAATGACAGAAAGTGCACACGTGTTGAAATATAGTAATATAATGAAATTAAATAAAGTCAATGATGACAAAGTAGCATAAAGTGTATAAATAGAATTTTTTTTTTTCGGTAAGTAGAGTTGTTACAAATGGTATCAGAGCCCATGTTGAAAACACTGGGCCTATGTGTCCGAACAATATATATATATATATATATATATATATATATATATATATATATATATATATATATATATATATAAACCCAAATTATGATGATGTAAATGATTTACAATTTTTTTGATGCACTAATTTATTTATGGATACAGTGATTAAGTGCAGAAAATTACAACTGTTATTATGAGTGACAGAGGAGGTTTTTACGTGGATCTAGGTGGTGAGGGAAATCCACTAGATCAAAATAATCAATTGCTGGAAATGGTCAGGGATATGCAACAAGAATTGATTCAACTGAGAACTAGCAATGAACGATTGTTGCAAGCTAGCGAGGAGCAAGAGAGGTTAATCAAGAAATTAACCTCAAGGTCTAGTCACGAAAATGAAGACCCTGGAAAAAAAAAAGGAAAGAAGATGAAACCAACTGAAAAGGATATGAGGATGGTGAAGCATCCAGACAACAGTCCAAAAATAAAAAGGAATTGCAAGAAGAATTCATGAAAATCAATCCTCCCACTTATGATAGTGAAAAGGAGGAGGATGTAGAATCTTGGCTTTTAAACATGGTTAAATACTTTCAAGTCTATGATTATGGAAGTAAACTGAAAGCCAGATTGGCCATTTACCAACTACAGGGTAAAGCTACCCTTTGGTGGGAAGAAACCAAAATGGTACATGTGTTGGATGAGAAAACTGTTGCCTGGGAAGACTTTCAAACAAAATTTAAGTCTAAATATATGAATGAGATATATTATGATGATAAAGCTAAAGAATTTCATGAGCTAAGATTGGGAGAGGAAAAGGCCAAAGTACAACGATTTTTAAACTGCCTACCTACTATCTATAAAGGGAGAATAGAATTTGACAATCCAAAGACAATGGATGAATTTTTTCGCAAAGTAAGACTGTGTTATCAGCAATTCAAAGGCAGAAACGATCAGCTAAGAATTTGACAAAACAAAGAAAAGGGAAAAGCGACTCTAATGTTAAATCGATGAGAAAATTTAAGCTATATAAGTCCTCAGATGGTGGAAAAGTGCAACTTAAAATCAGAAAAATTTCAACATGCATGGTTAGTTCAGTTAGCTATTGGAACAAAAAGAAAAGCTACCCATAAAATTCCAAAAAATACTGTAAATTTAAATGGGTATGAAACTGAAATGAATTTAAACATTTTTCCTATAGGATCATATGATGTTTTAGTGGGAATAGACGAGCTAGAGAAGCAGAAAACAATGGTTAATTGTTTAGATAAAACAGTTCACGATATAGATGGTGATGAAAGGACCTGTGACAGTGAAAGGAAAATCAAGACCATATCAATTAGGAAAATTTATGTACTATAGTGAAAAAGGAAAAAAATAAAAGGCTGGCAAGTGTATGTTGTATAAGTGGAGGAATTGGGACAACAAATTGAAAAAGAAGCTGTAGAAAATTTACCAGGAATCAGAGAGTTTAAAGATGTATTTCCAGAGTAAATCCCCCATCTACCCACTAAAAGAGAAATTGATTTCTCAATTGAATTAGTACCAGAAGCTACACCTGTCTCTAGAGCACCATATAGAATGAGTACTCCTGAATTATTACAGCTTAAACTGCAATTACAAGAGTTATTAGACAGAGGATACATCAGACCAAGTATGTCTCCTTGGAGAGTACCAATATTTTTTGTTAAAAAGAAATATGGCACATTCAGGATGTGCATAGACTACAGACAATTGAATAAATTGACGATAAATAACAGATATCCTCTGCCAAGGATAGATGACCTATTTGATCAAGTGAGAGGAGCCACTATCTTCTCAAAGATTGATATAAGAATAGGATATCATCAAATCATAATCAAATATGAGGACATCAATAAAACAACATTCCAGACTAGATATGGACACTATGAATTTGTAGTCCTACCTTTTGGACTTACTGATGCACGTGTTACATTCATATGTTTAATGAATAGTGTAGTACACAAGTATCTACACAAGTTTATATTAGTGTTCATTGATGAAATTTTGGTATATTCTCGAAACGAAGAAGAACACAAAGAATATCTCAAATTTGTCCTACAAACACTTAGAGAATATATTTTTTATGCCAAACTCAGTAAGTGTGAATTTTACAAGGACAAAATTCAGTATTTGGGTCATGTGATTTCAAAGGATTGCTTAGTAGTAGACCCAGAGAAAATACCATCCATTATGGATTGGCTTGTACCTACTGATATCCCAGCCATAAGATATTTCATGTGTATTGTTGGATACTACCGTAGGTTTGTGGAAGGATTTACATCCTTATCCTATCTTATTACTTCTTTATAGAAAAATGGAGTAAAGTTTGAATGGACAACAAAGTGTCAAAATATTTTTGAATAGTTAAAACTTAAACTAAAAACTGCCCCCATATTAATGATTGATGATCGAAACAAAGAATTTGTAGTATGTACAGATACATGTGCAGAAGGATTAGGAGGAGTATTGCTACAAGAAAACTCAGTCATAACATATGAGTCAAAAAATTAAAGAAACATGAACATAATTATAGTGTATATGACTTAGAATTAGTTGTTGTGATACATGCATTGAAGATGTGGAGACATTATCTCTTAGGAAATAAGTTCATACTAATGACAGATCACATAAGTTTGAAATACTTTTTCACTCAACCTGATTTAAATTCTAGACAATCTAGATGGTTATCTTTCCTTAGTGAGTTCGATATGGAAATCAACCATATTAAAGGAAAGGAAAATAAGATTGCAGATGCTTTGAGTAGGAATGCTCATCAAATTTTGAACAATGTTGGAAGTAGTGTGAAATTTGACATAGAAGAATTGATACAAGAAGTGACGAGGCAAGATCCAAACTACGTGAAATTACAAGAAAAAATGTAGAAAACCGAAATAGTGGGATATACTCAAAATCAGAAGGGGTTGATTTATTAAAAACAAAGATTGTATATTCCAAATGTGACATCATTAAAATAAGAAATTTTAGATGAGTATCATAAACGACCTTATGCAGGATATCCTGGTTATCAAAAACTAATTTCAACATTAAGGCATAACATGTTTTGGCGAGGTATGAAGAAATATGTGGCTGATTATCTAGCTAGATGTTTAGAATTTCAGCAAGTAAAAGTGGAACATCATCATCTAGGGGGATTGTTGAACCCTTTACCTATTCCAGAATGGAAATGGGAAGTGGTTTCCATAGATTTCATCACTGGATTGCCTAGAAATAAGTATCAAAATGACTCTATAATGGTGGTTGTATACACATTGACTAAAGATGCACACTTTTTACTAGTATAATCTACTTTGGGCACAACTCACGTAGCTAATGTATTCATGAAATAAATTATGAAGCTACATGGTATTCCAAAAATGATTATATCAGACATAGATGCAAAATTTACTTCAGCCTTTTGGAAGACTCTGTTTGGAGGAATGGGTATCAAATTGAACTTTAGTACTGCATACCATCCTCAAACAGATGGAAAAAATGAAAGGACGAACTAGATTTTAGAGGACATGCTACGCATGTATGTTATGGACAAACTTACAAGATGGGAAGATTTTATGCATTTAGCAGAATTTGCATATAATAATAGCTATTAAGCTTCAATAAAGATTAGTCCTTTTGAAGCATTGTATGGCAGAAAGTGCCACATGCCACTTAGTTGGAGTCAATTAGAATATAAGTTAATTCTTGGACCTGATGCATTGCAGGAGATGGAAAGAACTGTGAAAATAGCTCAACATAGACAAAAGAGTTATGCAAACAAAAATATAATTCATGGAGAATTCAAAATGGGAGACCATGTTTATTTGAGGATTAAGTCTAAAAATAGTACCTTATATATGGGTAGCTGTGCTAAGTTACCACCACGCTAATGTGGACCATTTGAATTTCTAGAAAGAGTGGAGCTAATAGCTTATGAATTGGCTCTACCTAGTCACATTAAGGTTCACAATTTTTTTCATGTTTCCTTATTGAAAAATTATGTACATGATCTTACTCATGTAATTGATTGAACTATGATAGAGGTGGAAACAAAAGGAGAATTTCTTCCATAGCCCCTTCATATACTGGCATGGGAAGAAATCAAGCTCTGGAATAGGACTGTATCTAGGGTGAAAGTGCAGTGGAGGCACTTTACACCTAAGGAAGCTACATGGGAGCGAGAAGAGGAAATGAAAGAGAAATTTCCATCACTATTTGTTAAGTGAACTGATATTTTGCAACACCGAGGATGGTGTTTTGCTTTAGAGAGGGAATATGTAATATCCCTATTTTTATTGCTTTTATTAGATAGTTGAAAATCCTAAAGGTTAAGTGGACTTAAAGAAAACAATATTTGTGGAAATATTATATTTTTTAAATTTATAAATGTGGAATTTTAATTATTGTGCAAAGACTAGAGTATATTGGAGACCAGGATTTCAAGTCCATGATGATAGAATTAAATCTAAGGAGTTTCCCAAATTCTCCAAAATTCCTTGAAGAAAATAAAATAAATTAAAATATTAGATTGGAGATAAAAATATAAAATATACGCCAGTAAAGTGGAAAGTTACTAAGAAGAGGTGAAATAACTCTAGAAAGAGGAAAATGCTAGTTTTAAAGTGCTTTTGTGGAAGAAAAAAAAAGAAGTAAATCCTAGGCTAAAGGAAAACAACATCCTTATTTAACTGGAAGCAGTTATGAAAACATGCTGAAGGGAAATAAAGCTTAAATAAGCCATTCTTGGGTAGAGAAGAGGTTGTCTACACTCTGGAGGAATTGTTCTCTACTCGGGGGGAGCTGCGGAGAGAAAGCTTAAGGTTGGGTGGAAAATAGTCTTACCAAAATTGGTATGCACAACTAATTTACTTTTGTCTTATGAAATTGTTGTATGATGAGAGTTAGAGTAATGATCATTTATGTAGAAAGATATGTGGAAATTATCTTTTATGTATTATTAATTAGTAAAATAAATTTATGTTAACTGTAAACTACATAGTCTGATGTATTTAACAAAACATATTATCATAAACCTAGTTAGCTCTGTATAGTTACATAGACAAGTGAGATTGGTAAACCAAAAAATAAAATGTCTAAACCCAAGTAGGAGGGTTTAAATCTGTTGTTAGGTTGTAAGAATATACTTATTAAATACAGAAAATACATCAATAAATGTGGAAAAGATGTAATAGAAATAATGAATTTAACTAGATTGTAACCAATAATTAAACAAAAAATCTAGGCACAGTAAGAGATAATTTTCAATCTAAAAGAAAACATGATTGTACAAATTAAATCTAAATACTCCGATGTACATTAACAAAAAGGTTACATACAATTATTCATTCTTATATTGGATAAGAAATTAAATATCAAGTCCATATTAAAGTATTAGATGATAGTAAAAGATAAATAGTGCAATGAAGTAGACCAATACATATACCAACTACTTATAAAAATGAATGTTTAGTATTATAAACATAACCTGAAATTCCTACTATCAATAATAGAAATTATCATTACAAATTGTCATAAATTATTTGACAAAGTCCATTGTTCTGTATAAATAATTACATGAATTATAAATAAGGACATAGCCTTGAATTCAGTGGAGTGAATTCTGTAGATGATATGGACCAACCTGTAAATAGAAGAAATAAAATACACTGTCAAAGTTGGTAGAATGAATGCTAAAAAGTGAGGAATGGTAATATGAGAGAAGTGCAATACCTGCACAAAGATAACATATGTAAATATTAGTATATATAATAAAGTAAATAATTAAATAAATTATAATCAATTGATGAGGGTAATTGAATTAGAAGGATTACCTTGTTAGTTAAATGTAAACAATGGAACCATTCTTGTATACAGAGAGAAAAATGAATAATTTCATGCGTGTAAATGAACAAGAAGAAACTGTAGTGACAGTATGAAAAATATCAAAAGGAAATTTATGAACTTGGGTAGATGAGGTATGTACTAGAGTTGCGGAATTATCTCGAAAGAGGAAAAAGAGTTCCTGTACGTTAAATCATTTTATTAATTGAGGAAAATTAATAAAATAAAAAATATTAACAAAGAGAGGAATATCAAAATTCTCTTATCAAATTAATTACTAAATAAGTAACAAATATATAATTATAAGTCATAATTATAATCATTTAAAATAAAATAGAATTCTGTAACTTAATACAGATTCATCATAATTATGTATCTGTGTATACATAAATGGTAATTAGGAGTTAAACTGTAATGAAATTATAGACCCTGTTACATAAATTGAAATAGCCATTGTTCCATTTACTTTTTATAGCATTGTAGAACAACAAATTAATTATATGAGAAATCAAATTTCGTTCCTTACTATAAGGGTTACAGTGACCAGATAAATTCGATCATCATTGAGGATAAAATGATGTGTTTATGCTTGAGGGTAAACGACGGTACTACTAATGCCAAACAAAAGCTAAAGGTAAAAATTTAATACTCATAGTGGAGGAAAAATTGAGTAGAATCGAAGTTTACAGAAAATGTCATACATGAATACGGAGAAATTTACACAGAGAGAAATTAAACCCTTTCATAAATTTGAAATACACACTCTCTGGAATTTTCAAAATAGAAGCCGACGACTTAAATGTAAATTCACTGGGAGTAGGAATTTTGTATTTGAGATTAAGTCCAGAAAGAGAAAAAAAATCGTATTCCCTTCCTGAGAATTAAAACGAAATTAAATCTCTGTGGATTAAACAAATAGATTTGGGGCAAATCGAAAATATAAAATCCAATAGCCAATGCATTAAATTGAAGAAACCCTATTCCGGTATAAAATTTGTAATTCCACAAATGGAGTGAAATGAAAATCGTTCAACGAAGGAAACTATCTCAAACCAAAGAGAAGTGCTCACTGAAAACAATTTGTAAATTGAATTACTTTCTCACAGGAAGAAAGAGAATGCCAAAAACAAGTTGAGGAGCAGTAAATTAAATAAATTTAACCTCGACCTTTGATATAAATTTCTAGAGACAGACTTGTCTCCGTAAAACATGTTATCACTCAGTAATTTATCAAGGTTAAAGAAAGAACTCACCGAGGTAACCACAAACCTACTTTTAAGCTTAGAATCTAGCCTTCCTAATGCTCAGAGAGAGCTCTCTCTTTATGATTTAACTTTGTTGTTTTAGTTGATTTTAGGCTAGTTATGTGAGATTGTTTGGTTTTGGTTTTTATTTGGTTTGGTGGTGGAATTATTGATTAATATGGATAGATGTAGGCCTATTTTCCATTGGGCTAATGGAGTCAATGTATCAAGCAACATATCATAATCAAGTTCTAAAGGAAGTGTTCACAGGGCAGGGTAGCCGAGAAAATTCAGAGCTTTAGGTTGGAAAGTGAAATCGTTTCGATCGGGATGAGAGAGAAATTAAGGATTCTCAGATCCGGATAATGAAATAAATGATAGAGGTCAATAGAAACTAGGGAGAAATGAAGAATTCTCAAATCTGGATATCAGAAGAAAACATGAAAATGAATAACAGTTCAAGAAAGAGTTTATTTAAACAAGTTTTGAAATATAATTCCTATTATATCATTTAGATTTAGAAAACATGCAAGAATGTGAAATTTTTTTTAGAAAATAATAATTGAACAATAGAAAGATACTTCTCTGAAATGGCTCAACACATGAATCATGTAATATAATGCCTTTATTTCTCAATCTAGTCTGTTGACTTGAGAATGATACAAAAAACCATTAGGTTTCAGATCAATACAACTATAGAAATGTTTAGCAATCCACACACCACTAATACTTCGAATGACTGAAGTATTTATACAAAACTAAATACAAAATATCCTATTTAACTAATTAGGATTTATTCCTGGAAATAAAATATCTGCATACTAAAAGGTAGTGACACATTTCAACTGACTGAAAGTTGTCCCTGTTTTATTTGATTGATGTTATCTGTTTGTTTCTCTCATGTTGACTTATCTCTTACGCTTTCTTCTTACTTTGACTTGTCTTTTAACTATGTTTTTGTTGTCACTATGAATTATTCTGCTTGCTTTGTTTACTCTTACCCTGGCTGTTATTTTACCTGCCACAATAAAATTCATCATCTAATTATTTATTTTCATCCTTCTTTTATGTATTTAGTAAAATTGGATTTTACTAAAATTCCTGTTTGACTTCATGTAAAAATGTGAATATGTTGTTGTTGAGGTAAATGTTTTTATCATTTTTGAACCATTGCTGTGTACATTTCCTCATTATGCTCTGTCTTTGATTTGATTTGATTTTCTCTTTGTATAAAAATTGTTGTTGAATGAATCCTTTGAATTAAAATCCGAGAATCTGGAGCAAACAAGTTTTGTGACTAGTATCAAAACTATCTCTCCGAATTTCTGTTTTAACAATAACATGCAAGAATAAAACAATAGTTAATGAAACACAGCTTTTGTAGGGGGTGATATGGCTTAAAGGAAAATATAGGTTTGTGGACTATAGAGGATTATATTCCAGTGGCAAATAGCTTTGGTTTTATTCGTAAATCTGCAAAAATAACTCAATTGCAAGGTTTTGAAACAATGTTGGCTTATCGTACAGTGCTGGAGTGGGATAGTTGTATATCTGAAAATGGATCAGGTGCTATCACAGTGGCTCGGGGTTTTTATCGCTTAGTAGATAGGCGATTTTAACATATGTGCAGATGGATTGGTGGTTTATCGTATCAGTAGAAGAGGTTTGATGGTTTCATATGAGGAGATGCGATAATATGGGTGAATGCCATGTAGCAGAGGGTGGAGGAACAAAACAACCTATTTCACAACCCTCTGTGGTTTTAAACATCAGATGGTTTGGGAATGCGAAATGGTGTGAGAACCGTTGGTTTTGACAACTGAGATCGGACAGTCGAATGAGGAGTGATGCTGTCACTGGTGGGACCAGGAACTAAATATGCGGAGGCTTATGTAATATGTCAGAGGGTTTTAATATAATGATAGGTTGGGTTTTAATATTTACTAAGAGGTAAAGTATAATATGGTTTAGGATTTATATATTTAAATCGGAGTTAATATATGCGTGAACAATTAATAATGATAGTGGGATTTAATGTAAATGATATAATGGAGTATATATTAATACGAGGATTAATATAAGATAAGGATTAATATAATATGAAGCGGGGAAAATAATATAATGTAAACTATATATTAAAATGATTAAAGGGGGTTGAAAACTATTAAAATGGGTAATAATAAATATGGGGTGAATGAGTATGGATGTGGGATGTTAGTAATATATTAGGAATAAACATTAAAATGACATTGGGGAAGAGTTTTCACAATGGGCCCCGATATAACAAGTAATAAAAACCTTGGGTAAGTGGGTTTTGGGTGTTTTATTAGAAAAGGGGAATTAGTAAAGGAGAAGGGAATGAGTTTAGAATTAGGGAGAGGGGTTTTTTATGAGGTGAAAGTAATAAGATATTAGTGATAAGAAACAAACCAATTTTCTTTCCAATGCTTGTAAAAAATGTATCACCTACCCTTTATTTACCCTAACATTTTTTGTTCCTTTCTTGGGTGTATTTGAGCTTGTTAACCCCTTACTTTATCTTAATAAAAAAAAATATCTACTTCTAACCGTATAATTTCCAAAGGCTCAGATTAAACTGATGAGATATTTTACTCTCTACCTAACTACTGAGCTGCCAAGATTAAATGGTTTGGCCATATTTTTATTCACTAACTATCAAAACATGAAATTTAAAGCATGAATAATCAAGATTAAACTGTATGATTATCATGAATTGTGACATTTTAGACAAGTTGCACACAATTTATTGAAAAAATAAAATAAACTAAAGTAGTGGCATTTGAATATGCAACACTTTCATGATATTATTTTTATCTCTTAATGTGGGGTTCATATTTTATATTTTTTTTTTTCTTTTTTCTTTTTTTCCTTTTATTGTTCTTTTAGGACTTACCCTCTTTTTATTTTTTAAATATGGGAAAACATTTGCAGAAAGCAAAGGTATGTATAATATTGAAAAAATTTTACATAGTCAATTCAATGAATCCTGTTATTATAGGGCCCTAACCGTGGCTTCACTTGGGGATGGAATCTCATTGTGAGATGTCAAGAACATCGTCGACTAGTAGCTTGATCCATTGGGCCGATCCGAAGACTGCTCATGCTTTGTTGTATAATCTCTGTGACTAAAAATCAAACTGAAAACATACAATTTTCAACAAACTGAAATCTGACCTGAAACTAAAAGGTGTTGCAACCTTCAAACCAAACTACTAAATCATAAATACCTCAGGGAATTTTCCTTGGCTTCAAATATTAATGAATTATTTCAATACTTGCTGAAAACTAAAAACTGAAACCGAAATAAACTTGCTCAAAACAAAGGTCACTCAAACTGAAATTCTACCTACTTACTCTAATCAGTTGTCCAACTGTTGGTTAGGTAAAATGAAACAACCTATGCAACCATTTGAGAATTATATACATTGATGTATTTTGTTGCATTTTCTTGTTTGTGATCAAAATAGAAGTTCTACAACCCAATAGAAACTTGTTAAAAAATGTGAAGATAAGGAAATACTAAATTTCCTATGTTGACTTTAGAAACTGTATGAAAGGATCTTCCAAGGTATATGTACAAATGTTAAACTGATCTAAGCAACTGCAAATCTGTTCTGAATGGCCTCCATGCCATGAAGTTAAATTGTTATTTCCCTGCAAAATTAATTTGTTGATTTTCAAATAAGCTTTGTGATGATATTTCTACTAATAGAAATGTCTGTCTGATGAAACCTTTATCATTTTGATTCTGAAGCTCATAGTTAGTTAATGGAGAAATATTTTGATTACATTCATCATCCAACACATCAGCTATTGGATCATGAAAAACATGGAATGATTGTTGCAACCTATTATATATGGGTTTCAATGGGACTTCATGGATTTTTGCAGGCTGCTTATCCTTTGCTTTATAAAAAAATTCCTTTAAAAACTGAAATGATTCAAAACATAGTGGTATTGAAATTTCTTATGTCATTAGATCATGCATTTCAATGAAATTTGATGAATGTAATTATGAAACTGAAGAATCCTGATCAAGAGTTTCATTGTCTTCTTTGTTGTCAATAACAATACCTAAAGACTGTTGATTTTTTATTGCTTTAAAGTTGTCTTTGATGAAATAAAATGAAGCAAAACAAAGAGGCAAAGATCCTTCACTTATTTTAAAATTTTATATGCTTTCATCTTCACTCTTATAGCTGAACTGTATTGGCTAATCACTGTTTTCAGGCTGCTGAAACTACATTTCCTCATTTCCCAAACTAGCTATTGATTTCTCTGTAAAGTTAGCTTGAGTTTGGAGAACATAATTATCATCATAGTGATCATACTTAGGTAAATTGAAAGAAGTAATGTCATCAAACATACACATTAGATCAACAGGTTTCTCTTCCACATATTGATCTATAAATCCATTTTCTGATCTATGGTAGTTGTGCTTAATAGGGAAGTGATTATGACCCACAACCTCTTCTTTTATTGCAATAAATGAGTCATCACTACAAGAAAAAAGGACATTGGTGAAGGGCAAAAGATGTCACCATAAGCTCATTGGTGAGGGTCAAAAGAGCCTTTGTCACCAAAAACTGAATGTCACCAAAGGTGGCATCGCCAAAAGTATAGGTGTTGTGGTGACATTCAAGGTTCGTCACCAATAATGATTTATAATGACGGATAGTGACAGTCACCATTTAATATGAGAAATGGTGACGGACAATAGCGTTTGTCACCAAAAAATTGAACATCACCAAAATTATTTGTTGTGGTGACATTCAAGGTTTGTCACGAATATTGATTATAATGACGGATAGTGACCGTTACCATTTCATAGGAACAACAACAATTTTTTGTGATGGACCTTTCATGGCTGTCACTATTAGTGCATATATATGGCGATGTTCGTTGACTGTCACCATTTCATATATGGTGAGGGTAAAAAAATATCATCATAAGCTCATTGGTGACATCAAGGTCCATCACGAATAATGAATATACTGAAAAATAGTGACCCTCACCATTTGATATCAACAACAACGATTTATGGTGATAAACCTTTCATGGTTGTCACTATTGATGTGTATATATGGTGGCGTCCATTGGCCGTCACCATTTCATATTTTGGTGAGGGTCAAAAAATGTCACCATAAGCTCATTGGTGATGATCAAAAGAGTCTCCGTCACCAAAAAAATGTTCGTCGCCATTCCATATTAATATCAGGGAATGATGGAATCGAACCACCAACCTCTTGCTTGTAAAGCAAGTGCTCTTCCCTTGAGCTAGCACCCTTTAAAGAATTATACTTTTAAAAATGATATCTTGAAACTTTATAAATTGTAAAGTCTACAACTTTCAATAAATTAAAGTCTCGACAATATTTTACTAAACAAGCAAAACATCATCAAAGTTGCAGGTCTCTACCTAATGGTTATGGAAGTTATGAAAAGTGGGTGGAGGGAAAAATAGTTACGTATAAGAGACTCAATATGTTAAGTTGAATACTCAATTAGAATTGAAACTTTGAAGACATTTATAGCCTAAAAATGACCTATAATGAGCAAATGCACCAAATATTGCAAAGGAAATGTCATAAGTGGATAGCATATGGAAGAAAAGCATTGATGAAGACAAATGTGATATATTACAAGTTGAATGAAAGAAAAATCTCAATGTTGTTGTTGTTGGGTAACTTTTTATAATTGGGACTTTTGTCTTTTCTTTATCACGTAAATATTCAAATTTAAAATTAGAAATTTTAGATATATGAATGATATCTAAACTTTTGTGTAAATGTAACACGAATCTCCAGAGAACCACAGGGACATATATATATATATATATATATATATATATATATATATATATATATATATATATATATATATATATATATATATATATATATATATATATATATATATATTCCCTTCACATAAAGCAACATGCAATTTGGAATTTCACAAGTCCACACTCAAAACATGACAACAACCAACAAATAAAAAAATTTGAAACTTATCACAGTAAGAGTATCTATTTTCAGCAGTGAAAACCAAACAATAACAAAGTTATTAGTTCACTTTAAGACTGCAAAACATTGGAAAAAAACAATGTGTTCAATTATCTGCCAGTACAAAATGGACTTAATTCTAATGAAGCAAAAGTGTTGATACTAAATAACAAATAAAAATGACTAATGACAATGTAAATTTTGTTTTTTCAACAACACAATCCATCACTAACTTCCATGTCCAAACATCCATATTTTACAGTATTTAACAACCTATTTTGAAGGAAAACCCAGTGAATAGACTTCATAAGTTTGAAGTAGAAAATACATAAAACATGCAATTGATGAATTTTAAAGATGGAGTTGAAAACTAAACCTTGACTCATTTTGATCTCTACATATTTGCATCCAAGGGATGGTGCCTTTCTCATTGTGCTAGAGAAGAAAAAGATGAAAAATATAAATTTTTGTTTAGTCTTGCTTCACTTGTCTTCTCCAATATTTTGTGTTGTTGGTCTAGAGTCCAACCAGATTCTTTGAGTATTTCTACCTCCCTTGTTGGATGCCTATTATATATAGATACTGGGAGAGAGAGAGAGAGAGAGAGAAAGAGTGAGAGACTTCAGATTGCTAAAGAAAAAATGTAGCTCTTGAAAGCTCCAACAACATTGGAGTTGCAGGCTATCTTAAACGTAGATTTACATGTCAAAAGTTGGTGTTTCTATAATTGGTGCACGCATCATTTATTGTATATACTAAGATCATAAATATCTATTTAGACAAGCTTCCTAGTGTTATTTATTTTTGAGATGGTTCTAAACTCTTAATGACAATAAAAATAGTCAATAAGGGCATATCAAAGGATAAATAATGAGTTTGTTCATATTACATGGACCATCTTGTAGGAACCTTCTAGAACATGTTCGACAAGGCATGATTTTTTGAAAAAACAAAGTATGAGAGCATCAAAATCTGATTATTTGTGAATTATTAAAAACCCACCCATAAAAATTTGAATGAGTGATTTGAAGGACGAAAAAATGAAAGGGGTTAACAATTTCTCTATATTTTATTAAATCCAAAGGTTATTATATAACCTAACAAGTTTTGATCCATTTTTTGAGCAGCAGGGACATGTATACTTGCCCATCAAATATGCCAACAAGTCATAAGGATCCTAAATCAATTGTTCCCAATTGATATTAACTAAGAACTTGAATGAGAGTTGTTAGGTCTAAAATAGGAAGACCTTGAAGGGCTTGAAGGACATTCAATACTATTGTTGTGAGTGTTCTCCAATTAAAGGTACAGATGTTTCAGGTCCCAATTCATTTTGGATCCATTATTCCATGATTGCAAATGTATATATAGCACATGGCAGACCATAAATATGTATTAACAATAGCATCCCCAATCCATCTCTGCATAACATTTCAACTGGGTCTATATTTTGATACCTAAAAACAAAACCCAACAGTATTTACTGCAGAAACATCTTGAATAATTTTTCAACAATGCCTCTCATTGATGAGACCATTGAGCCCAATTCCTTACATTGATCAATTTATTCGTTGGAAAAATGGATCATGGATGAAAATTAGCAATGGAGATCATGGAACAAAGGACGATCATCTATTTCCCTAGAGGTTTTTGATAGTTCAAACACAAAAATGCTTCAACTCTCTAACTGCATCGGAGATCTTGAGATAAACCATCAAAATCCTTCAATTCAATTCCTCAGTCTTATTGGTAATTGTAGCACTACTCAACTTCCCTGTATCAACAATCCTTCTCTCCAATGCCTTTGAGATCAATCTGTGGTTGAAAATGTGTATTTTAGGTGTAGATTATTAGAAGAGGCATCTAGGCTGCCTAAGAGAGATTTTACTAAACATGTGCAGGAAATTAGTTTTATTTCATTGACATTCTACTCTCCTTTCTTGATTACCCTTTGGGTATTTTCCAAAGAAGTAACATCGCACTCTAAGGCTAGAACGTAGGAAGGTAAGAAACTTACAATTGCAAAGTTTTTCACCGTGATTCACAATATCTAGAAATGTATCATATTGATTTATAGTTTGGTATGTACTGCCATTATTAGATGCATTGATGTTTTTCTCTTGTTGATTGTAATCGTGGTGAATGTGTTAGTCTCCATGGGGATTTGTTCAAACTGTGTTATCTATGTTGTGCTTGGCTTAGGAGTAATTTTCTCTATGTTTTCTTAACTTAATATATGTTTTATCTACATTAAAGCCCCTACCATGTTCATATTCCTCGCCTTTTGAATATTCTGTTGGTGTAAGATCTTCCCGCTGCTTGAGGTGGTGTACAATAGAATTAATATTAAAGATATTGAATAATGTGTTCCTTTCCCAAGTGTAACATATGCTAAAGCCATGGATCACTATGGATTTGAAAAACCATACCTGCACTTCAAAATAGAGTTAGTATTTTTTTTTTTGAAGTCCTTATTCAAATTTTTTTCTAAATTTTCATGAATATACTGAGATCATTTCTCTTCTTGGCTGATCGGGTCCCTTGCAAAAGGCTCATAACAAGCACCCTGTTGCTCGTATAATTGAACTAACACTTTATTGTTCTAAAATGTATAATCAACTATAATTTGAGGGCTATGAGATATGCCAATAATATATCTTCAAAACATGGCATCTGCACCATATGAAATGAAATCATAGAGGAAGTAGTGGGACTAATCATTTGAGCACATTTCACTTGAACCTTTTTATGAATTTTGTCTCAAAAGTAGATATGATGCGTTATTAATACCCTCTAAACTGAATTTCATTTTCAAAATAGCCTACCATAGGATAGTATGCACAAGATTTGGGTGCACAACATAGGAAAATTCAAAATGAGTTTTCAATATTAGCTTGAATGAAATCTAAAAATCCTTTTGTACTGACCTAAAATGGTAGGGATGACCTAAAATTGTTAGCATAATGAGTAGATATGATCATCATGTTTTAGCTCTAGATCTGAGATGTCAAAAAAACGCTGAGTTACCCCTTTGCTTATAACCCTTGTAATTGAAAATAGATGTGAAACCTATCATTGAATTTATGTGTTGATGTTACAACTATGTGCTGGAAATGATCCTTCATATATGTTTTAGAGGGTTTCAAATCTATCCATTATAGGAAATGCTATGCAAATTTCTTGTTTAATAGTGAAGAGATGACATAACATAATATGCTTTGGGACAAGTGATTGTTGCTACAAGTGTCTATATGTTGGAAGAAATAGGCCTAAAATGTTGTAGTTGAAAATACCAATGGAAAATGTGCCTAGACTAGTTATAATATGCTTCAATCTATTTTGAGATCTATTTCATAATTTCCCTGAAAAAATAAATATGTTTGTAGAGTTCAGGTTATTGAAACTATACAAACTAATTATTCATTCCCATGTGCCTTTTTTGATGGGCCATCAGCTAATTTAGGGAAAAATATTAGGGGTGGTTTCATTTTATATATTTATGATTCCCAATCCCATCATGTCTCCATGGGTCTTGGGTCCAGCAGAAACAATCAAGCTAAAATTCAAACTTGCAGAAATCTTATAATTTTTGCTATTGATCATAGGGTCTCTAAAATTCAATTTTCTGATCATTCCATACTCGTGGTTAATTGGATGAATTATGTACAATCCTACTGCAATATAGATCTTTCTCCCTTTTTGGAAGAAACAGTTCAACTAAAAAACTAATTTACTTATTTTGCGTGCCATCATCTTTAAAGTTTACAGGCAACACAACCAGGATGTTGATAAACTATCCAAAGTAGCACTATATTTCAATCATGGACTGTGGTAGATTAGAGAGGAACGTGAAGGTACCAGTCACACTTATTCTCAGTGGCCATTCTAGGATCCTCATATTCAGCTAACCGTGGGTCCATTATATACAAAACTTTACACAACTATGTTTATATCTCTAACACTCATTTTTATTTGTTGTTTAACAACTGATATGGTACTCTGCATATATATGTATTCAGACTCTTTGTCCCTCAACAAGTTTTTTCTTATATGCACAATGGTTCTCTAATAATATAGGACCATAAACTTGCTTGTTGTGCTCTAAAGACATACTATTTTTTTTTATGTTATATGCATACACACTTTGTGTTTACAAAATGTATTTTTTATCTTCTTAATAAAAATTACAGTTTTTTTTCTACAACAACAAAAAAAATGTTTGTTGGGGTTAAGGAAATTTAATAGTTCAATCATGCAACCAATATTCCATTTGAATATTCTTTGCTAGACCTTGGCTGCCAAGAATGGACTTCCTTGATCTAGGAATTCTCCCAAGATTACAAAGAAAATCCTCCTTAATACTCGGTACTCTCCAGAAAACATTATCAAACCATGCATTAGCCTTTCACAATGATTGATGACATGGTTAAGGAGTCACCTTCTCTTCCCTACATTCTATCTAAGGCTTCTAGTTCCACATGCCTTGAGGCTTGACATCCTATATAATCACCCTGGTTTTGTTTTTGAACTTGTCCTCTTTTTCTATAGTTGATAGAGTAGCACTACAAGCTAAGTTTTCACTCACACTATGTATTTACCATTTAAACTTGATCTAGTTTTGAGTCCCATTGATCTATTTGTTATGGTAATTAATTGGACACTAATAAACTTATCTTATCTCATACCATCAAGTATCCCTAGAAAAATATTGTGTTATTGTGTGTGACTAGTTCTTTATCCCCGTGTTATCGGATTGTTCATCATTGTAGTTGCAGAATTTTCAAGGAAATTCTACATAGTGTTGCTCAATTACATTAACTGTTGGAGTTTTTTGAACTCAAAAAAAGTGTTAGAATGGGATGTATGCCAAATGTTTGAAATTATGCCCAAAGACTAAAGTAACAAAATTCCACCAACCATACGGTACATTGTAGTTGGACTATTTATTATTGGTTTTCATTCCATTGGAAACGTAAGCTCCCACAAAGGAAGGATTTGATTATAGATTTAGATGAATAGATAAATTTCAATTGAGGATGTGGCTTTGAATTCACTTAGCTATGATGTAACTTCTCTACAATAATAGACCTATATTTTTGTATTCCCTTAAACAATTTTTCTCCACTTTCACAACTCTGTCCCTATATCTCTTAATGTATGTTGTGTTTTAAAATTCATTTATAATGACAAAATAAATCAAATTATTTGGTAGATTTCCCTTTCTATGGATTTTTTAGATAAATGAAAACCCCGTGCTTCATCCTTTGAAAATGTATGCTCCACAATTGGGATCTAAATGCCTAGTATTATGAGCTAACAAGTGCATCTCCACCCAATTCCATTACAACAGATTAATTTGGTATCAAAGAAATAATTCTCCTAGAAAATCATGCTTCCTATTTCAATAGAGAACCATGTAAAATTTGGATGGTGAATACCGGAAGTTAGTGTTGTGTAAGTTGTAAATATTTTTGCGAAAGGATAAAATTTCCATAATTTTATGTTTGAAACTATAGAAGCTATTGTGTAGACAATGATCATGTGGTTCTTGAAGACGAAGAGTTGGATCCCTCAAAAACAAATGTTGAATGTAGAACAAGAGATTTGTCGCTTCATAGGGATTTGTAGCAATATATGTCACATCTCCAGTAGATACCAATATTTTGAGTTGTTGGTCTAGACTCCAACCAGACCCTTTTATTATTTCTTCCTCGCTTGTTGTATGTCTATTATATATATATACTGGGAGAGAGAGAGAGAGAGAGAGAGAGAGAGAGAGTTCAGCTTGCTAAAGAAAACATGCAACTCTTGAAAGCTCCAACAACATTGGAGTTGTAGGCTATCTTGAAGGTAGATTTACATTTCAAAAGTTGGTGTTTCTATATTGGCGCAGATATCATTCGTTGTATGTACTATATAGATCATAAACATCTATTTAGACAAGATTCATAGTGTAATTTCTTTTTGATATGGTTCTAAACTCTTGGTGAGAATAAAAATAGTCAACAAGGGCATACCAGAGGATAAATAATGAGTTTGTCCATATTACATAGACCATATTGTAGGAACCTTCTAGAACATGTTCTAGGTGTTGAAGATTGCAACAAGAAACAGTGAAGGAGGCATCCTGAAACATCTTTCCTGATCCTAGTTGGAAAGTGATCACCTAAACTAGGTGGGGGCCACACAGGTGATTTTTGTCGCAAAGTCTATTTTTAGACACATGGAGCATATTCTATAAGTTGCGGGATGCTATTTATGGATGGTTGGTCAAGTTGGAAAAATAGATGGATTTCTATTTTTAGACATATTGGGCGGAATCTATTTTTAGATTGCCAGTCTAAAAATAGATATGTCGAATATTATTAGCTCTTAATAATATTTGGACTCTAAACATTATCTGATTCTCTTGGAGCACTTCAGTTTGATGCCTGGATGTGGCACATGCAGCTGACAGAAGGAAATACACTTTTCCTAGGGTTTAAGTGAAGCTATTGCATGAAGACTTCAGTTAGAACTCATGTGAGAGAGTTTGGTGGAGTTGATTGAGGAAGTTAGTGGAGTTGTATTCAGTTTAACTAATCTAAACATAGTTGAGCTTTTTGTATCCAAGTTAACTAATAGATACAATTAGTGAGAGGTGTGAATTAATTATTAATTAATTCACTAATTATAAACTCATAAATCAACTAAAGAATACATCAGTTAACTTCAGTGCATGGACAGTTTCAGTGGAGACCAGTGTAGAAATAGGTGAAAGAGCAGGTTAACTATCGGTTGTGACTATACTATTGCTATTTGCAACACACAGATGGGTGGAGTAACCCATGAGGATTGCGCAGTTCAGGCTGGTGGTTTATCTATATAAATAGGCCATCCCATAGCATTGAAACACGCAATAGAGGCAAGGCAATTAGTGGTGAGTTTTGAACCAGTAACATGTTCAAAACCAAGCTATTTTGTGTGTAACTGTATGAGAAAGTACTGAGTACTTGTGAGGAGTATTGTACTGATTTTGTTACATGATTTCTCCATTATAATATACACAATAGATGCGGGGTTTTCAGCTATAAGCTTTCCCCATACATACTGTGTTAATGTGTATGATGATTTGATGTGTTATCGCTTGATTTTATTTCCGCATGTGTGATGATCTGAATTGAGTTGAGTGGAAGAGATTATGTGTTGTGTATGAAGATCAAATAGTATGTGACCAGGATAGTCTCGGTGGATAATTATTTATTATTCAGCAAATTTCTACATGGTATCGGAGCTATTGAAGTTCAGATTGATCATCACAGTGATTACAAACTTATTTTGGTAGACAGAGTCTGCATGCGGGCCAGGTAGCCTCCGGATTCATCTTTCTTCGGAAAGTGAAAGGTCTGGTAAATGCCCCTTGCAGTCAATCTCTGTGATAGAAATAATTTGTTCTCACAGATCTAGAGCGGTTGAGCTTTGAGGTGGAATTCGAAATTTTGCAGCAGTTTGTTTTCTTGGTGCCAGTGTTGAAAATGTCTTTCAACGGTTTGTGACTCGAATATGCTCTTGAAGGCAGTTCGAATTATGTTGCATGGAAGGATCGCATGGAGGCAGTATTAGAAGATAATGGTCTGAAGGAGTTCGTAGATACGGATGTCCAAAAGCCCACTGATCTTGCTGAAGTCGAAGCATGGAAAAAGAAGATGGCGAAGTGTCGAAGGATCCTGTTGGAGGGCGTCAAGGATCATATTGTATCCAGCCTGCATGGAAAGGCTTCTCCATATTTAATGTGGAAAGCTTTGACGGATCTATTCCAGAGTAAGAGTGACCAAAGGAAGCTGGCGCTCAAAGATAAGCTCAAGAACATCAAGATGGAGAAGGGCGACAGTATTGCCAAATACCTCAGTATCGCCAAAAGCTCACTGATCGCATGCTTGGTTTAAAGTGTGCTGGGATCGGTATGGTTCTTGGATATCGGTGCGTCATTTCATATGACGGGAGATCGGGAGTTGTTCTCAGATCTGGAGGACAAAGATTTGGGTGTGCACATTGAGATGGGCGATGATGGTAGATACAATGCGACTGGTATCGGTACCATATCCTTTCAGAGGGAGTGTGGTAAACCCTTTGTATTGAGGGATGTCATGCATGTACCTGGATTGAAGAAGAACTTGATCTCTGTGGCAATGTTGGAGGATAAGGGGTATGATGTGGTCTTCAGTGAAGGAAAAGCCTTCCTGCGCAGTAAGACTATTGGAGAGACCCGGAAGATAGGGGTTCGAACCAAGAACCTTTATCAGTTGCAGGTAGATGGCTGCGCAGCTATGGCATGCAAGGCGGGAGAAGTGGTGAGCCGGGATGATGAGGGCGAACTGTGGCACAGGAGACTGGGCCACCTTCACCATGGAGCTTTGAAGATTCTGCAGCAGATTTCTACTGGGCTTCCTAAGGGCACCCTTGCGCAGTCAGATCAGTGCAAGGGGTGTACTTTAGGAAAGTATGTGAAAGCCACTTTTCACGAGAAGGATAGTCGCGCCACGACGATCCTTGAGAGAGTTCACACAGACGTGTGTGGTCCTTTCTCTGTTGCTTCGACAGCAAAGCACAGGTATTATGTGATCTTTGTTGATGATTTCTCTCGAAAGTGCTGGATCTTCTTCATGCCGAAGAAGAGCGATACATTCGCGAAGTTCTGTGAGTTTAAAGCACTGGTTGAGAAGGAGTCGGGGAAGAAGGTGATTGCTCTAAGGAGTGATAACGGTGGTGAATTCATCTCGGCTGAATTCAAGGAGTTCTGCAGCGCAGAAGGGATTCGGAGAGAGCTCATCGCACCCCATAACCCACAGCAGAACGGGGTGGCCGAGCGGAAGAACAGAACGATCGTGGGTGCTGCACGGGCGATGTTGCATGATCAGGGCCTACCCCTTCACTTGTGGGCTGAGGCATGCAATACAGCAGTGTATGTGCAGAACCGTTGTCGTCACAAGGTTCTTGGCATGAGTACACCAGAGGAGGCTTATTCTGGCAAGAGGCCTGATATTTCCCATTTGCGGATTTTTGGTTCTCCTGTCTACATGCATGTGACGAAGGATGCGAGAAGGAAGCTGGATCCAACCGCTAAGGTTGGAATATTTGTGGGGTACACTGATACACCTCACAACTATCGGGTGTATTTTTCAGACAGTCGCAAGACTGTTGTGCGACGGGATATAAAATTTCAGGAGGAGAAAGCCATGCAGTGTTCGCTTGAGAGGGAGCTACACTGGCATGCAGATGAGGAGCTGTTAGTTCCTAAGGAGGAGCTTCCGGATGTGGATCAGCCACAAGAGGAGGTTCAGGAGGTGGAAGAAACCACCCATGCAGAGAAATTTCGTGCCAGATGGGCAGAGGGAGTGCATGCAGCTATACCACCAGGTGTGAGGTGGGGCGACATGCATGATTAATCCCATGAGGAGATTTCTGGGAAAATTCATGAGATGGTGTGGATCTCATGGATTGAACCTGGCTATGAGGTGCCCACAGCGCAGCAGTAGCAAGATCAGTTGGAGTGATGCAGGCAGATCAAAGTGACAGTGTCGGATACTGGAGCGCGGATCAGAGTTGATAGCAAGTGCAAGAGTGCATGGGTGCAAAGAGTCAACAACGCAGTGGTTCCTGATGACATGTGCAGTTGGCCAAGCAGAAGTCGAAGACTTTGATGATAGATGCTAGATACATCAAGACTGATTGAGTTGTTTGGAGCCTATTCAGTTTCAGAGGAGTTGCAGAGCAGATGCATGGAGTTGCATGGCGCTTGTGAAGGTTGCAGGGTGAATGCATGGAGTTGTATGTCGCATGCAAAGACAGTCCTTTCTTGTTGAGAGGGAGTGTTGAAAATGGCAACAAGAAACAGTGAAGGAGGCCTCCTGAAGCATCTTTCCCGATCCTAGTTGGAAAGTGATCACCTAAACTAGGTGGGGGCCACAGTGGTTTACGCAAAGTCTATTTTTAGGACAATATGGAAAGATATTCATAAGCTGCTGATGCTATTGAGATAATATCGTTTTCAAGTAAATAGATGATTTCTATTTTTATTATATATGCACTCCATTTTGATCGCCGCCTAAAAATAGATATGTCGAATATTATTAGCTCTTAATAATATTTGACTATAAACATTATCTTATTCTTCTTGAAGCACTTCCGGGGCTTGATGCCCGGATGTGGCACATGCAAATTAATGTGAAGGAAATATGCTTTTCCTAGGTTTAAGTGAAGCTATTGCGCCAAGATTCTAGAACTATGCATGAGTTTGGTGGAGTTGATTGAGGAAGTTAGTGGAGTTGTATTCAGTTTAACTAATCTAAACATAGTTGAGCTTTTGTATCCAAGTTAACTAATAGATACAATTAGTGAGAGTGGTGTGAATTAATTATTAATTAATTCACTAATTATAAACTCATAAATCAACTAAAGAATACATCAGTTAACTTCATTGCATGGACAGTTTCAGTGGAGACCAGTGCAGAAATAGGTGAAAGAGCAGGTTAACTATCGGTTGTGACTATACTATTGCTATTTGTAACACACAGATGGGTGGAGTAACCCATGAGGATTGTGCAGTTCAGGCTGGTGGTTTATCTATATAAATAGGCCATCCCATAGCATTGAAACACACAATAGAGGCAAGGCAATTAGTGGTGAGTTTTGAACCAGTAACATGTTCAAAACCAAGCTAGTTTGTGTGTAACTATATGAGAAAGTACTGAGTACTTGTGAGGAGTATTGTACTGATTTTGTTACATGATTTCTCCATTATAATATACAGAATAGCTGCGGGGTTTTCAGCTATAAGATTTCCCCATACATACTGTGTTAATGTGTATGATGATTTGATGTGTTATCGCTTGATTTTATTTCCGCATGTGTGATGATCTGAGTTGGTTGAGTGGAAGAGATTATGTTTTGTGTATGAAGTTCAAATAGTATGTGACCAGGATAGTCTCGGTGGATAATTAATCATTATTCAGCAAATTTCTACACTAGGAGGCAAGATTTCTGAAAAAACAAAGTATGAGAGCATCGAGCTCTGATTATTTGTGAACTATTAAAAACCCACCCATAAAAATTTGAATGAGTAATTTGAAGGAAAAAAAAGTTGAAAGGGGTTAACAATTTATCTTTATTTTATTAAATCAAAAGGTTATTATATAGCCTAACAATTTTTGGTCCATTTTTTGAGCAGCAAGGACATGTATACCTTCCCATGAAATATGCCAACAAGTCATAAGGATCCTAAATCAATTGTGCCCAACTGGTCTAAACTAGGCACTTGAATGGGCATTGTTAGGTCTAAAATAGGAAGACCTTGAAGGGATTGAAGGAAATTCAATCCTACTGTTGTGATTGTTCTCCAAATAAAGGTACAGATGTTTCAGGTCCCAATTCATTTTGAATATGTTATTCCATGATTGCAAATGTATATCTAGAACATGGGAGACCATCAATATGTATTAACAACAACATCCCCAATCCATATCTTCATAAGATCTCAACTGGGTCTATATTCCAATACCTAAAAACAAAACCCAACAATGTTTACTATAGAAACATCTTGAAGAATTTTTGAACAATGCCTCTCATTGATGAGAACATTGAGCCCAATGCCTTACATTGATAAATTTATTCATTGGAAAAATGATTCAGGGATGAAAAATAACATTGGAGATGATAGAACAGAGGACCATCATTTGTTGCCCTATATGTTTTTTGAGAGCTCAAACACAACAACACTTCAACTCTCTAACTACATCAGAGATCTTGAGAGAAACCATAAAAATCCTTCACTTCAATTCCTTGGTCTTATTGGTAATTGTAACACTACTCAGTTTCCCTGTATCAAAAATCCTTCTCTCCAACGCTTTTGAGATCAATCTGTGATTGAAAAATTGTCTTTTAGTTTTAGATTAGTAGAAGAGGAATCTAAACTGCCTAAGAGAGATTTTACTAAACATGTGTGCGGGAATTATCTAAAAGTGTTCTTTCATTGACATTCTATTGTCCTTTTTTTATTACCCTTTGGCTATTTTCCAAAGCTATAATAGTGCACTCTGTGGCTAGAATGTAGGCAGGTAAGAAAATTACAATTGAAAATTTTGACATTGTGATTCACAAGATCTAGAAATGTATCATATTGATTTATATTTAGGTATGTATTTCCATTATTAGATGCATTGATGTTTTTATATTATTGATTGTAATCGTGGTGAATGTGTTAATAGTCTCCATGGGATTTGTTCAAATTGTGCTATCTATGTAGTGCTTGGCTTAGGAGTAATTTTCTCTGTGTTTTCTTAACTTAATATATGTTTGATCTACATTAAATTCCCTACCATTTTCATATTCCTCTCCTTTTGAATATTATGTTGGTGTCATATCTTCCCACAACTTCTTCTGAGTGCAGAAAAAAAATGTTGTCTACTTGGTTGGAGCCACGACACATCATTTTTGCAATGTCACCTAAACAATAAAGTACGAAAAAACTCTTTACTAAAGAAAATCTGTAGGTTTTTCCCTTTGCTAATTTGCATGAAACAAATATGAAAAGCAACCATGTCAATCGTCCTTGAAATCCCTCTATCATGGATATTTTTGATGAGTTCTTGGATATTAGTGGCCACTCTTGGAAGGCTTTGGGACCATATGGAGAATAACTCGGCTATCTCAAGTCGTTTAATGGGTGTGAAAGTGATCGTACTTTCATGAAGTAAACTATTTTCTAGATATGGGGTTCCATAGGGATACTGATAAGATAATTTTTGGTGTGCCTAAAGAGAGGAAAACACATATTTTAAGCTACAACTCCGGAAGAGGTTCAAAAAGTTTCTCAGATTTCTTTAAAACATGATGACGAGTTTATTAATACAGTTGAAGAGGGCAGTGGGGAAACTCACTCAAAGGTTTGTCAGTCATCAATTATTGCTTCACATGAGAATAATTTTGACATTGTTTGTCTTGTTCTTAAAGAGAAACATCTTTAGGGCTTGAAATTTCAAAGGCTAGGCATGGATCCTTGGATGCATATGCAGGATAGATTTGGTTCTTTTGTTATGGGAATCCAACCAGATATGTACAAGGCAATGGCTGCAGTAGCACTGCAAGAAATAAGGAATGTTAATTGTTCAAAGCAACTTTCACAATCTTAACCACAACAACATGTTCAATTCACGACAACTTCATTGTGTACTACAACACATTTTTCAATAATCCAAGAGGTGTTCAATTCGAGGAAAGTATGGCATAAAAATATAGTCCAGTTTATTGGTGCTTGCACCAGGCCACCAAATTTGTGCATAGTGACAAAGGTCATCTCTAGTGGTGATTTAGATGCATACATTCAGCACTATGGAAGGGTTTCAAAAGTTGTTGCGAGACAAATAATGATCCAAATTGTTGTTGGACTAAAATTTCTACATGAAAACAATCTTATACATAGGCACTCAAAACCATATAATTCTCCTTTCAACAAATGACAAGAATGTTGTACTGAAAATTGCAAAATCAAGGACCTTGCAACCCCAAAGGATAGTAGAAACATTGTGTGGTTCACCTTTGTACATAGCACTTGAGATTACGCAATCTCGGAAGAGTTATGGCTGTGCAAGAAGTCATGAATGTTGTAGACATGAAGATGACTAGGAGAACAAAACCTCGTCATCTCTGCAAAAATTCCCCAAAACAAAGGATTTGAACAAAATAAGTAGTAATAGAAGGCAGGCTCAATTCAAAGCCCGGTTGAAGAGGAAGTGGATATGGATAACTATTTTAATAAGAGGGGTATTGTTAATCAAGGTTGTCATTGATGTCAATATGGCATTGACTGAGATGCAAATATTCTTAAGATGCCTGGTTCCAGATGATGATGCCATGACTCTTGGTTGACTAGGAGACCATTTATGAAGATGTCAAGCCACTAATGAAGAAGTGTTATCCTAAATATCCTTTGACCATAATTTCCTAGTAACGAAAGTACTTGAACTAACCATGATGATGCCAAGTACCAATAACGTGCCTTGATAGATGTTCATAGTGATCTAGACCTTAAGTGCCAATGATGATCCCTTGATGACATATGGAGGACTATACATAAATTACCACACTTGATGATGTCATACTTAATGGCTCTTCATGACTTGGTTGGCGGCTACATGATGAAATGGATGCTACACTATCATGATGACATCGATAACATTGATGACTCACATAATGACACTATGACCTCTTGCTGTCCCAATCACCTTCTGCACTAAAAATTCCTAGAACAGTCACGAAGAAAAATTAAATTTGGCACCTTAAATGCAGCCTATCACAATGAGTCCTAGACCATCTTCAAGAAATATTTCCTCTTTCTAACGAGCCCTTACTTGCCCCCAAACTACTAGTTTTTGATGAGAAATTGAATTTTTAAGTTGGAAAATATATATTTAATTGCTAGCAGATCTGCTGATTTTGAATAAAAAAATCATCTTTCAAGGTGATATTCAGTATCATTTCTTCTATTTTTCTTACCAAAATGTCAAGTTTTACCTCTGCACTGTTGTTCTTATCTTCTTCTGCTTTCAACTTTTCCCTTCTAATTAGCATATTAACTTCTACATCTACTGCAATGTTCTGCATTTGTTCAAGTGTTGAGGGGTTTCTTTCTCTTAGCTGAAATTCTATTTCTAGATCAAATGCTTTTGGATAATACAAGAGAGCTCAATCAAGAGGAGGTATTATATTTTCTAGCATCAAGTAATAGACTTGATTGAATCTGGCAGAAAATTGTTGTATTGTTTCATTTGGTTGTCTTTTCAAATGATTATATTATTCAATGATCATGAAAATATTAACTTTGATTATCCATCTATCAAGGAAAATTTTGACAAACTGTTGGAAATTTGAGATGCTTGCAATAGGTAGATTTTTGAACCAAATTCTTACTTTACTTTGCAAATAAAGAGAAAAAATTCTGATACTAACATCATCTTCATCAATCTCTAATAGGTCCAGATAATTCTCAAAACCTTGAATATGTTTTTCAGCAGTGATGTTATCATTCTCTCCATCAAACTTGGGGAGATATTTGAAATAATTATCAGGGAAATCAAGGAGTATAGGAGGCAAGATGAGTGGTTTATATCTATCAAGAACTTTATGAGGTACATGAATATGTATAGGGATTGTAAGATTAGTCTTGATTGCTTGAGGCTTATCAATAGGAATATGATCATCATAAGTTTCAGAAGAAAGCTGCTAAAATAGATAAGGATATTTTATATTTACAATTTTCAAAGGAAAATAATCAAATATTAGTCTAAGATCATTACTAAAATACAATATACATTGAAAAACCTTTTTGATAAGAAATAACATAATGTCTTGGATTAAGATCCAAGTTTAAAACCTGATATTCCCATGATGTTCTTCCAAGTTCATTTCTCCAGTGGAGTCTTGATTTTGAAATTGATTTGGAGTTGCCAGGTGGATGATTTTAACCTTTGTATGTCTGATCATTGTCCATCATTATAGATCAAATACTATTCTTGTATAATTTTTCTGAAGAAAATGTTTGTCCCTAGTGGAGTCGCCAATATGTTATCACTCAATAATTTCTCAAGGTTAAAGAAAGAACTCACCGAGGTAACCACAAACCTAATTTTAAGCTTAGGATATAGCCTTCCTAATGCTCATAGAGGGCTCTCTTTTTATGATTTAAATTTGTTGTTTTTAGTTGATTTTAGGCTAGTTATGTGAGATTGATTGGTTTTGGTTTTCATTTGGTTTAGTGGTGGAATTACTGATTCAGATGAATAGATGCAGGTCTATATTCCATTGGGCTCTTGGAGTCAATGTATCAAGCGATAGATCAGAATCAAGTTCTAAAGGAAGTGTTCACAGGGCAAGATAGCTGAGAAAATTTTGATCTTTAGGTTGGAAAGTGAAATGGTTTCAATCGGGATGAGATAGAAATTAAGGATTCTCAGATCCGGATAATGAAAGAAATGATAGAGGTCAATCAAAACTAGGCGGAAATGAAGAATTCCCTGATTTGGATATTAGAAGAAAACATGAAAATGAATAGCAGTTCAAGACAGAGTGTATTTAAACAAGTTTGGAAATATAATTCGTGTTATATCATTTAGATTCAGAAAACATGCAAGAATGTGAAAAAAACTTCAGAAAATAACAATTGAACAATAGAAAGATACTTCTCTAAAATGGATCAACACATGAATCCTGTAATATAATGCCTTTATTTCTCAATCCAGTCTGCTGACTTGGAAATGGTACAAAAAACCCTTAGGTTTCAGATCAATACAACTACAGAAATGTTTAGCAATCCACACACCACTAATACTTCGAATAACTAAAGTATTTATACAAAACTAAATACAAAATATCCTATTTAACTAATTAGGATTTATTCCTAGAAATAAAATATCTGGATACTAAAAGGTAGTGACACCTTTCAATCGACTGAAAGTTGTCCCTGTTTTATTTGATTAATGTTATCTGTTTGTTTCTCTCATGCTAAATTATATCTCACGCTTTCTTGTTACTTTGACTTGTCTTTTAACTCTGTTTTTGTTGTCACTATGAATTCTTCTGCTTGCTCTATTTACTCTTTACCTGATTGTTCTTTTACCTACCACAGTAAAATTCATCATCTGATTCTTTATTTTCATCCTACTTTTATGTCTTTATTAAAATTCAATTTTACTAAAAGATCTGCTTGACTTCATGTTAAAATGTGAATATGTTGTTGCTGAGGTAAATGTTTTTATCTCTTTTGAACCATTACTATGTACATTTCCTCATTCTGCTGTCTCTGATTTGATTTGATTTTCTCTTTGTACACAAATTGTTGTTGAATGAAGCCTTTGAATTAAAATCCAAGAATCTGGAGCAAATAGGTTTTGTTACTAGTATCAAAACTTTTTGTCCGACTTTCTGTTTTGACAATAACCTGCAAGAATAAAAAAATAGTTAATGAAACACAACTTTTGCATGGGGAGATATGGTTTAAAGTAATAGAGAGGTCTGTGGACTGCAGAGGATTATATTCTAGTGGAAAATAGCTTTGGTTTTATTCGAAAATCTACAAAAATAACTCAATTGTAGGGTTTTCAAACAATGTTGGCTTATCGTATAATGCCAGAGTGGGATAGATGTATATCTGCAAATGGAGTAGGTGCTATCACAATGTCTCGGGGTTTTTATCATGCAGTAGAAAGGTGGTTTTAACATATGTGCAGACGGATTGGTGGTTTATTGCATCAGCAGCAACGGTTTGATGGTTTCATATGAGGGGATGCGATAAGATGGGTGAACGCCATGTAGTAGAGGGTGGAGGAACAAAAAAACCTATTTCACAACCATATGTGGTTTTAAATGTCGAATGGTTGGGGAATGTGAAATGGTTTGAGAACCGTTGGTTTTGACAACTGAGATCAGATCGTTGAATGAGGAGTGATGTTGTGACTGGTGGGACTGGGAACTAAATATGCAGAGGCTTATGTAATATGTCGGAGGGTTTTAATATAATGATAGGTTGGGTTTTAATATATACTAAGGGGTAAAGTATAATATGGTTTAGGATTTATATATTTAAACATGAGTTAATATATGCGTGAACAGTTAATAATGATAGTGGGAGTTAATGTAAATGATATAATGGGGTATATATTAATATGGGGATTAATATAAGATAAGGATTAATATAATATGAAGCGGGGAATATAATATAATGTAAACTATATATTAAAATGATTAAAGGGGGTTGAAAACTATTAAAATGGGAATTAATAAATATGAGGTGAATGAGTATGGATGCAGGATGTTAGTAATATATTAGGAATAAGTGTTAAAATGACATCGAGGAAGAGTTTTTTGAAATGGGTCCCGATATATATATTTCAAGTAATACAAACCTTGGGTAAGTGGGTTTTGGGTGTTTTATTAGAAAAGGGGAATTAGTAAAGGAGAAGGGAATGAGTTTAGAATTAGGGAGAGGGGTTTTTTATGAGGGGAAAGTGATAAGATATTAGTGATAAGAAACAAACCAATTGATGCTTTCCAATGCTTGTAAAAAATGTATCTGCCTACCCTTTATTTACCCTAACATTTTTATTTCCTTTCTTGGGCACATTTGAGCTTGCTAACCCTTTATTTTATTTTAATAAACAAACTATCTACTTCTAACCTTTTAATTTCCAAAGGCTTAGATTAAATTGATGAGCTCTTTTATTCTCTACCTAACTACTGATCTGCCAAGATTAAATGGATTGGCCAGATATTTATTCACTAACTATCAAAATATGAAATTTAAAGCATGAATAATCAAGATTAAACTATATGATTATCATGAATTGTGGCATTTTGGACAAGCTCCACACAATTTTATTGAAAAAGTAAAGTAAACTAAAGTAGTGGCATTTGAATGTGCAACAATTTCATGATCTTATTTTTATCTCTTATTGTGGGGTTCATATTTTATATTCTTTTTTTTTCGTGTTTATTTTTTTCCTTTGATTGTTCTTTTAGGACTTGGCCCTCTTTTAATTTTTAAATATGGGAAAACATTTGCAGAAAGCAAAGGTATGTATAATATTGCAAAATTTTTACATAGTCAATTCAAAATTATGAACCCTATTATTATAGGCCCCTAAAAAAGGGTGGAAAAAAAATTTTCATACCTGGAAAATTCATAACTGCGTTACCTCAGGGTTTCAAGGAGTAGAGGGAATGAGGAAAATCGAAATACGAATCCCTACAATCACAACAATAAAACGAAATTAGTTCATAATAATAAAACCGGCATGGAGATAAACGAAAACATAGCAAATTTCATGATTAATTTCAACGCAAAACAATCACTTACCTGAGGTGAGTAGGTTGTCGTGAGCAAAGCAGAGAGGGCTGCGACATTTTCATACAGGCCTAGATGGAAAACCAGAGTCGAGGCCTTACCGACGTTGACAATTGCAAATGGAAATCCAAAAAAGGGTAAACCATCTAAAACCTAGCATAGAATGGAAGAAAGGTATATGGCATAATCCCCTCCGCAAATGTGGCAGCCATCTATGGCACAAGAATTCGAAAGATCAACCGAGCCATGTGAAGAGATTAATTACCGAAGTACCATCAATTAAGTAGTGATAGCCTCGAACAAAGGAATTACATAATAGATCTATCAACATTTATGGTAGGGATATGACGTAATCCCAACATGTATTTGCAAATATACAAACATTGAAATCATATCCTAGTACATCATATTCGCTGACAGTGAATAGATGCATCAAAAATAGAATACAATAAATCAAAGCAATATCATAAGTAATATATGTACACTTGTAACGTTATAGGATATATTCGATTTAAGGCTAAGTTCATAGATTTAAAATGTAATTCGAATAATGCTCTAAGGTTTTGAAAGGTAAAAGGTTTTGTAATGTAAATCAAGTGGAATGACGTAAGATAGTCATTGTTAACACTGGAAAATCATACAGCAGAAGACGACATCAATTAATGTCGAGCCCAAGGATTTACAGGACAGGAATACATTATGGAATCAAGAAGTATTTAAAATCTCTAAGGTTTTGAGAAAATAAAATTTGAACTAGTCATAAATGCTCAAATATGTGCTTTTTCCTTCGAGAAGAGTGCCTTCTGTGCGCCCTTTTGCCCAAAAAGTGCGCATTCCTAGGAATGGAAAAAAGTCACTTTCCGAGACCACTACAAGAAAAGGACAGTTACTCCTTATGTGAAAGCTGCCTAAGGACAGCGACCAACGCCTCCTTAGACATTATGTGAGCACACAAAAGAATATTTGAGCACACAATGGAATCACACCTCTCCCTTGGGTCACCATCCATCATGTACCAAGGGAGGGAAGGATGATTTGAAGCTCACTTATATAAACCCACCAAGAGATGAAAAAATGGTGATCACAAGGTTATGCTAGCTAAAGTTGCCCAAGAAACACCAGCACTGTGTGTGACCCAAGGAGCTGGAGCTAAAGAGGACTCGATGGTTGGCCACCCAAAATCTTAGTCCACCACAACAGAGAGAGAGAGTTAGACTGCATCAGAAGGAAGAACTTGAAAGACAAACATCCTTGCATCGGGACCTAGAGCCATTACCTAGGGTCCCTTTGGCAAGTGAGTAAGATTTTATTTTATTCCAAGCACTCAATAAGAAGACGCCATCGAGCCATCGTTTGCATTATTACTATTTGGAACTCTCTATATAGCTTCTTTTGTGTTTTTAGTTTTAGTTTTTGAATCAGAGCATACTTCAGCATATTATTTCATTTAATTTTTATGCTTTTGAGCTCCCCCCACATACTGCCTGTTACCAATAGTTTAGAGATTATACCACACTCTCTAATCTCATGCGATTTCGTACACCCGTGTGTCGAATCCACCACAATAGGATTGGTGACTCCACTGATGTGTTTCAAGTTTATGTGGTTGTGCCATCTTTTGCAAGAGACCCTTAGTCTATGCTAGAGTGGAGCTGATAGTCCTTTGACCCATCTTCTAGTCCCTAGATTCACCGAGGTGACAGAATGAAGAAGGCAGCTCCTAATATTTTACTTGCAGGACTTTTGCGCACATTTTTTTCACACAGAAGCGTATTGCACGCGTTCAGGAGTGACCTGTGCACAGGAAAGCGCACATGTCAGTGGTTTTTGCATGCAAATTGTAGAGATATTTTTTCTCCCTATTTTCTGCTTGTAAGTGTGTTGGGCAGCCCCTATTGTATCTGCCAACACCTGTGTTGATACCCCACAGCTTCTGAGAATTTATTTTTTGTTGCTTTTTGTAGGCATTTAGTTAGTTTTCATTTAAGTTGGTTTTTGCAAAAAGTGTTCACATAGCTTAAGTAGGGGGCGATTTAACCATTTCTTTCCGAATAATTTATGTTTTTTGCAAATTCTAGTATGCACACTAGTTTAACTAGTCCAAGTAAGAGGCTCATGACCACACATCCATAAGCTAGTGTAGAAATTGTTTAGTTTAAATGCAATTTTTACATTTAGGAAATTGTGGGACTAGGATTGAATCACCAATTAGAGCAAGTAATCTCTATTATATTTGCACCATTTGGTGACCCTAGACAAGCATATGAAAACTCTACATTTGTGATTCATCATCTCCCTTTAGTCACTCACATAGACTAACTAGGAGGTTTTGGAAGCGACCCATTATCTGCAAATGCTTTCTATTTGAGCAAGGAACAACGTCACATAGTTTAACTAGGGGACTTTTGTAAAGGATAACCGATATCCATATGTTCAAATTATGATATTTTTCACCATACGCTCACACACATTCACCCACTAAGAAAAGAAAGCCACCTAAAAACAACTTAAATCAACTCACTAAATTCTCCCCACAGGGGCCACAAGAGAAATTATAGATTAAGTTAGGATCAAGGGGGTTGGCATCCAATAGGCCGCCTTGATCACACTTCACATTCTAAATGTAGAAGTTTCATTTTTAGGGAGCTTTAAAATCCACCTATCAGCCCACGGAAAATAAAACCTAAGCACAACAGAGACCCGATTCAGAGGGGGTTAGGCTTAGGCGTGGTGCGTGTGGTATTAGTTGGGGCTACCTGACCCGACTGATACTCGATACTGTTAGCTGACTACCAAGGAGCCCAAGACTCGAATTTTAACGTGGGACAGTGGTTCTTAGTGGCCAAAACTAGGGCATCCTTTACCCTATAGGTGACGGTGCAGGCAAGCGCCAGACCCTCTACCCTTACCTTGGTTAATTCTCTTCGGCTGACTGGGGGCGTCACCAGCTCTTTCGGGATGTTGTGCCAGCACTCGCAAGAAATCATCTCAAGGCCCAGATACTTTTGAGTGTGTGAGGATGCACTAAGTCTTCTAGGATTTTGAGTATCACGCGCAAAAAAACAAAACCATTTTTGTCTTGATTGATCACAAATATTAAGTTAAAGGAAAATTCATTTCATTTTCACTTTGTTTTATGTATTTGGCCATAAATTTTTCATGATCAAAGACTCGATCTCCTCAAAAAAATTTTCCAAAACCTAACCTGGTCGACACTCAAACGGTTCCAACGGAACCTCGTCGGTCCAGGCATCTTTTGGACCTCCCCCCTTTACTGGGAGGGGTTCCAGGTCTTTCTTAGTTTAGGTGTCAAAGACGGAACATTGCCACAGTGGTTGGTTCCTCCTTTCTTGGAGCAACCTTAGTTGGGAACCCTAGTCGGTCTCCCAACACCACACCGAAGCCAGCTGAATTCACAACAGGGTACGTCATAGATTCACCCTCGTTCTAACCAGAACTTCGTGTCTTCACACGTTGCCATGGCGTCAACCTCCCAGTCACCCTTATTAGCGGCATTAAATCTACCAGATTTGACCAAGCTCACCAATGACCCCATCGCACATGACCCCAATTGGCCTCCCATGCCCACAAAGCTCCCTTCAAACATACCAAAATTTGAAGGCAAGCAAGTGGAAGACCCAGGAAATCATATAATGACCTTTCACCTGTGGTGCTCATCGAATAGCATCATCGATGATAATATTAGGTTGAGGCTATTTCAACGCACTCTCACAGGAGTGGCCACAAAATGGTACGTGGAGCAACCTCCTGCTTCACATAGAACCTTTAACGCCCTTGCTATTGCATTACTCACATACTTTCAGTTACCCATTCACCGTGATTCGGGAATGGAGTTACTGAATCATTTCAGACAATCCCCCTCTACCCATATTTCAGAACATCTCCATCAGTGGAGACGGTGTCACAGTTTATGCAAAGCAAAACTTGACGACCGAGTCCTTTTAGAATTATTCTTGAAAACTCTGACGGTGGAGATTTCAAAGGATGTGGTGCAACGCAACCCCACATCTGAAGAGGACGCAATCAGTAAAGCCCAACAACTTGAACTGATCTACACACAATCAAGATACATATACAATATCCTACCCAACGCCTCACACCTACAATCTTACCAAGAATTTCCAGGCACGTCAAAATCTGCAGACAGACTTATTGCATCAATGACCCAAGGGTGCCTAGGCAAGAGCAGTCAGAATCTTGGTTACACACATGGGTCTACCCAGAACATGTCTCAACCCAGATTTCAAAGTCTTCATATGCAGCAGCAAAATTTGACTAATAGGGCACCAGCGTATCACCAAGGAGGACCTTACCCTCTGGTTGAGGGGACCCAGTACGTAGGAAGAAAAAATGACGAAATAACTCCCCCCCAACGGCCAGGTGCAAATAGGGGAAAAAATTATGCTCAGTCCTGAGCACATAATCCACTGACGCAAAACAATGCACAGGTGAAATTTGTGCAGCTGTCCCAAAATCAACCACACCAGTATGATCAGGAGAACTACCCTCCTAACGTGTATAAAATAAAGGTAAAAAACAAGCCGAAATGGAACCCTGGACAGGGGGGCAGCAACCAACAGCGCCCACCGCGATCCCAAGCTAGAGGTAACTCCAACCGAAATCATAACTAGGAGCAAAGAAATGCCCAAAAGCAAGGCAAAAGGACACCTCTACGAACAAATAATTCTTGTTCAATATGTGGTGAGTATGGGCACTATACTCATCACTGTCCCAAACTCCCTGAACTTAAAAAGCTTCAGAGTAACTGAGGACAAGGAGGATCTTCCCAGACAACTACGGTTATGCAAGAACCCTTCCCCCATCAAGGAATGGTTAGCACTCAGCAGCAAAACCCCGACGATTCCGAGAAAAACAACCATGAAATTTACATCGCTGGGGAAGAATTTTTTTTTCAAACTTGGAATCGCAGCTACGACACCCCACCAGACACCAGTACGTCAGGGGCTAGTACGAGTGTGACAATTTCACCTTTAACCATTCCAAATATTCCTTTGGAACCATTGCCAACAATGGTAAAATGGCCTAATAGGCGAGCAGGTAACTACTCCAAAGAAGCCCACAATTACAGCATCGTAGACGATTTAGCTCAGTCACCTGCTGCTATGTCCACTTTGGAGGTACTGCAGTCATGCCCAAAGCAATGGAAATCCCTAATTTCTGCATTAGGCGCCTTCGACCGTGCCGACACGTGCATGATGGTATTTTGACTTAGACAAAGCCACCCCTAGGATTCCTTCCATGGTCGCCTTCTAGATACCAGTATTGGTACAAAATATCACCATTCACTCATTTGTCATTGACGAGGGTGCATCCACATGCATTATGTCGAAAAATGTATGGCAGAAGTTAGGATCCCTCGAACTCAAACCTTTCGTCATGACACTCAGAGCATATGACGGTCATCCCTCGACCCCCGTCGGTCTCTTCCCAAATGTACCGGTCTGCTTAGCGGGAAAAACGGTCCACATAGACATTGAAGTCTTGGACGCTCACTTGGATTACAATATACTCCTTGGGCAGAGTTACATGTACGCCATGTCTGCCATAGCATCCTCCATTTTCCGCATTATGATGTTCCCCCACGAGGATCGAATCATCACAGTAGACCAGCTGACGCACACGGAAAAGAGTCCCTTGACCAGCACAGATATGGTTCTACCCTTTGTAGATACAACCACAGATGGTATTTTACAGTATCAAGAATATGGCCCTAGCCAAATCAAACCATTGTCCGTCCTAGGGTCATTCCTAGGAGATCCTCCTATTATCCCTGAGCTATCGCCCAATGCCATAGGGGCCCCGGTATGCATGATGTCCACATCAAGCACCGAGGTTGGTCAGGACACGGACTCAAGCAGTAATGACACTGAGGCATCAGCTACTACAGCCTCCCTAGTCTATGCCGCCTCCCAAACTCCTTTCCTCTACCCACCTCCTTGGCTTCACCTCCCAACAGGTCTTGGCAACACTGGTGTTACCCAATATATCATTGAAATTTCCAGTGTGGTATCTCGTTCCCCCTCCAGGTATGCCATCTACCAGCATTACTGCGTTTGGGTTAAAGCCCCCCGGTCCCGAGGAGCCCCAACCTACCCAGGTAGCAGTCGAAATTGCCCCTGCAAGGGAAATTCCCACTACGAAAATGGCGACCACGATAAAGAAAATCACCAAGAAAAGAAAGAAAGTGGTGACCCCCACCATGCAGAGGGAGTCATCAGCCTGCACTATATGTGATGTCACAGGACACCCTACTCACATATGCCCGGAGTTGGATGAGTTAAAACCACTCCTCGGCTGCGAGGCAGGCACCTCAAAACAACATTCCCATAAAAAGGAACTTGCCACCAAAAGTACAGGAAAACTACTACGTACCAATCACACATGCACCCTCTGTGACACCTATGGGCATTATACCCACCATTGTCCAGAAATACCATGATATAGGGAGGCCTTACATGTGATCGAGAGATCCTATCAAGAATATTCCTCCACCCAGTCTATCAATGACGAGCTGTGTACCATCCTTTACTTACAAGAGGAGCACCGATACGTAGAGCGCCCCCCAGTGATGCCCATTATACGTTGCATGCTATGCGATGAATGTGGCCACTACCTCGAAGAGTGTGCCGCATTGGAACTCATCCACAGATGGTATTCAATCGAAAGAGTTTACTACGTGGGGCTACAAGCAGCCCAATTCACATGCCCGTTATGCACCGAAAATCACTTATTGGAGGATTGTCACTACATACCTCGCTTTCGGCTAGCCCTTTCTAGCCTCCACTCAGCCATAGTTCATCTTTCCCAGGAAGACGATATGGATGCCGAATCCATCGGTATCTCCATGACCCAAGCGGAGGAGATGAGCGGGTCTATCATGTTCTTGTCAGCCGAAGAAAAGCCTAGCAAGGAACCCATAGCTACCCCTACATGCACTTCACGAAACCCACCCACATGCACATTATGCAAGCAGATAGACCATATAGTAGTCCATTGCCCTAACTTATCAGTGTTGATACCCCGCCCGTCCCCAGACCACGCACGATGGGACCCCCATATCACGGAAATTTTGCCTGATATGTCAGGGTGATCATTATGACCGAAATTATACTTATGTCTCATGGATTCGTCCCACTATCGACATGATTAATGCCGTAGAAAAGAGGACGAGCAATCTCTAAGAAAGGCATAAAATATATGTCGCCGGCTCAACGTCCCCACCACCACAATGGTTTGTCAAGCCTAATAAGACCACACACCAAGCACGTAGACCCCAGAACAAGCCTAGAATAACATGCGGCCTATGTGATCTAAACGATCACCGATTCAACCAATGCAGAGAACTCAAACCCCTTGTAAATAGTCTTGGCATAATCTCACCTCTTCCTCAAAAATTTCTCTCTAATCAAGAGAAGATCACATGCACTTACTGCCAAATTTTATCACACTTTCATCATAGATTTAAGTGCACGCATCTCCCCAAGCTGAGAGCAGCTAGAGTGACATTAATTCAACCACCCACCAAAAAGGGAGGCAAGTTTCAACCTACGATGCAAAATGGAAACAGAAGACAACCTGGTCTGCAACCAACCCTTTCCAAGCATCCACATCTGGAACATTGAGTAGTGTAGATTCTCACACTATCTACTCTGTCAGCGCTATGATACCTTGCACCATTTGCACCAGTCATAATCACGTGCTGGAGGAATTTACATTGCTACAAGCGTTCAGGAACCTTTGTGATAAAAAAAACTTTCACCTACTGGGAATTGACTATCCTAGTGGGAAATCCAACCATCGGCTCACGCAGGACTCCATTTCAGAGATCCTTCCCCTACCACATGCCAGTGACACAATTCATCACACGCCCAAAACAAGATTTCAACGACCTCCCTATCACAGGAATTTCGGTTTATTCTTGTCACAAAATACCAAGGCTCCTTATGCCTTTGCATAGATTTCCGTGAAATACAAAACTTGCATACCGCCATCAAACTCCTTGATGACACCTAGCCTCTAGAAAAACGCCTAGGAAAACTAGAGTTAGTTGATGAAAATAGGCGACAATTGCTGCAACACAATGAGGCCCATAAGAAAAGGGTAAAAGCATCATTCGACTGCCACATCACCCCTCGCTCATTTACCGAAGGAGAGCTAGTCCTTCGTTATGATGTTGCAAAAGAAGCCTTAGGGCCAAGAAAGTTTGAAACCCTGTGGAAAGGGCCCTATATCATCAAACATTTCCTTTGGCAGGGGGCATACATCTTTATGGAACCGGACGGGACCTACCTCACTAACCCCGTTAACTGCCTTTACCTCAAGAAGTTATACCCATAAGGGCCCCTGTAGCCCTTATCCCCTAGAGTTAGAGTACACAAAAATTCCAATACCAAAATATTTTTGACTCAAAAAACCTAAACGCGCTCAAAATATCACCATGGATCACCAACTTGAACCCTATTTTAGATTTTCTGATGGAGCATCGCGATGGTCTCAAAACTTAGCTACAGTCGCCTGGGTCATCTACTACCCTGACTGATCACCACTGTGTTCAAACGACGTGTGCATCGGATCAGCAACCAACAATCAGGTAGAATATGACGTTGTATTGGACTTATGTGCGAGGCCCTCCATTAGGGAATCCACCATATGCATGTCTACCTAGATTCCCAGTTAGTGGTATCACAGTTAAACCAAACATTTGAAACCAGATACGCAAACCTATTTATAAAATATTTGCGTGGCAGAATATTAAGTAGATAATTTGATTATATTACATTCTCACATGTATCAAGGAGTCAAAACCAAACAACTGATTGCATAGCTAACAATATCCTAGACTGGAATGCATCGTGAATAAACCATCATACATAAAAAGCCAAAAACATGTATATCCATCAGCATAACAAAAAATGCATAAACCGAAATAGACACCACACCATGAAGAGCCACAAAAAAGATCTCTCATATATATATAAAAAATATGTGTATCAGAGTACAAAAATAATATCACTGGCCCATTGGATAGCCCAAAAATACAAAGGTCATCAAAAATAAGGGAAGCATCCTCATAACGGGTGCTTTCCCTATGCACAAATCTACTCTAGAGGGGTTCCCCCTCAAGAGGAGCACCTAGGCCCACCACTGCTCCTGGTGCCAACACCAGAGCTGTTGTCACCACCGCGATAGCTACCCGTCGTAGAGTAGGCCGGTAGTCCCTCTCGCGGGCCATCACTATCTCTAGCCATGCCTCCTCGAAGTCATCCATGAAACCTTGCACAGGCATCCCATGGGTCAAACGGTCCAATCGACCCTAGAAATCCTCTAGAGCCTCCACCTGAGCCGTAAGTACTACGATGTGCACCTCAACTGCATCCGCACGAGCTCTCTCGGTTGCTACCCTAGCTGCAGCTGAGCTGCTGCCCTCACCAGAAGTTCCAGCACCATCCCCGCTAGGTCCACCGGCAGCCCCACCCGGTCCACCTATGGCACCTCCTCCCCGACCACCCGGCAGTCGTGGTAGAGGATCGTGACCCATTAGTCGAGCCACTAGGCATCCCACCTCGCCAAAATCTGCACGAGTAACCAAAATAATGTGATTGTCAATAAAAAACACTCAATTAGACTAAAAACTCAAAGAAATTCAAAAATATATCACGTACCTGTAGGACCCCAAACATAACCGAAAGGGGGACCAATATCTGGATCACCCTAAAGGTCCATCCCCACGTAAGGGTATGGAAAAAACATCTATGGATTGGCCTCGAACTAGGCCTCCTTCATGTCATTCCAATAACGACCCACCATGCCACCACCGCCACGTGGCATCACAGTAGCCCACCTCCTCATGCGCGACTCCCTCGGCCACCCAACAGGCACAACCACCATGGGCCTTAGTAGCACGACCCTCTCGTACATAATGCTACACAGAAGGCTAGCGTACGCAAAGGATTTAGATCCACGTCGAACCTTGTTCAGCTGTGACACCATACCATCAAAGCAGAAGCGGGAAAAGTCAAAAACATGCCCGTTCCTCAAATGGTGTAAAACCCCCACCTGTGGGCCCGACGCCCGATGAGGCGCAAACGACCCCGCCAGTGGCACAATAATGGCTAGAGCACACCGCTCGGCCACGTCTGTCACTGAGGCGATATTGATGCACCCCTCAGTAATAGGCATATCACTGCAATGCCTCCTTCGGAACTTGTCCAGGTTCACTCATCTAGCAGGAAGTGGGTACCTCAGCGCCTCGCCCTGAGGTAGTAATCCGGTCACAAAGTAAATATCCTTCTCTAGATCGATAATCAAGTTCATCTCCCTCAAGACAAACATGTTGCACCTCTGGTGCCAGTGTTGTATGATATAGCATAACAATTGGTCCTGTAACCAAAGGAACTCGTTTTCAGCAAATTTCAGGAGGCCCCATGTGGCCAACTGACGACGCACCCAAGAATCAATAGCCAAAGCGGTCCGGATCTTGGGCCAATCTCATTCTCTCCACACCAACTTGCCAAGCAACACACACCCATCAATACAGAGGAGAAACATCATAAGGGATAGCAAAAAACCCAACTTTTTTCAAAAACACTGCCCTTGCACGCATGTCTTGTTCACAGGCGTGCCTTTGCATGCAAAAATGAAGGAACAACGCGCCTTCGCACAGTTGTACCTCGAAAATGGGCGCAAGGGGGGCACCTATTTTCCTAGATCGGCCCTCGCAATCTAAGGCAAAAATCCCCTTTGAGGCCATAAAAACCTAATTTGTATGGCCCCTGGTGTCACCAAACTGAAAAAATTGAAATTCAGGATGTCATGGAAGTTACCTCGGCATAATATCGCTAATCCCCGGTACATAGGCTAACCACAATGGCAATAAAGGCTCTGCTATCACCTCTGATCTCCCAAAACTCAACAAGTACAAATGAATAGGATTAGGGCCATAATCCCATATTTATCGCCCTTTTCCAGAACTTCGGATGTCGATAACATGAGATCAGAAGATCCGTTCTGCAAACCATAAGTTGCACCATCATCAATATACCATGATGAGAGAAAGCGATGCCCCACATTCTCTTTCCGAAGAAATTTTTTTTCAAGCGCCGGTAGGTATGCACCCTCCCATCTTCCTTTCCAAAAATCATGTTTTTCAATAATATTGGATGAAAAGAAGATGCTTTCACTTGAGGTAGTTTTTTTTTGCAGAAAAAACCCGCAAACCATTCACAACACCACCCACTAAAAGTTCTGGAGCAGGTATCATTCTACCATCAGCATGATAGAGTCCTAGAAAACTTTGCATATCCTAACATCATTTCTCCATCAGAAATAAACCATACGGTCCTCATACTCGACCACGTTTATCATCACCTCACCCTGCATATGATAAACACCCGCGATGGTCGGTAGAGCTTCCCCTCCATGACTATCGTCATCCAAAAGTAGACCATACATCACCCCACAAGTGACACCATGGCCATACCATTTTAGTCTGGGAAGAACCTCATGCCCATCCATACATCATGCATAAGGTTAAGTTCACCATTTAAACTCAACCCCCTTCCCGGACGATCGGGTTGTACAAGAAAAATAAAAACGCACCGCATTTGGCCCACCATACCTCCATCAGCATAATCCCATCTCCGACATATTCCGCTTCATCAACCCCGCACATGAGACCAACCAATGGGACCCCTACCCCCAGCAAAACATCATCCTCACACCTTTAGTGAGAGACCCTCTTTCATGTTTTGGGGTACCCGTCTCTGTGTTTTGTACAAACCAAACCCCATTATTTTATTCTTTTGGTAAGTGTACAAAGACTGCAAATGATGCCCTTCGCCACTTCGCCCTCATTTTTCACCTTTTCTCCCATGGCAGTAGTCCCCCATCTCCCTTGGTCGAAGTATTTCATCTCCCCCATGCATGCATCATTACGACAATCATAGCCAGTTCATACCCGCCCTGGAAGTCCTACCGACTCTAAGGAATTTTCCCTTCAAAAATACCTATGACTGCCGCCAAGATGCTCAATTATACTTCGACCTCGGGCCATTGAATCCCCATCATCCGTTTTCAGCTATCGCTCACCAACATGCCTATGTTAAACCCATCATGGTTCGGTTAAGGCTTCCTTTTTTTCGCCCTCAACACCTCTTTTCCAAAAAGGAAGCGGTACCTTGGATGACCCCTCCCCATGCAAAGGGGTATCCTTGGGTGGCATTATGGGAGACATCATTGTCTATATATGTCATCGATCCTCTTGACATTCAACTACAACAAAAGCTTTCATGTCACGATGGTATCGTACCTTACAACCATTGCACTTTGATCAAGATCCGACGAAGACTCGTGCCTTTATAAGCATCTCTGACAACAATGCTTACACGAGAAGGTCCCAACCAGTACATATGCGTACATGGCACAGTGATATGCCATACCAAGATTACGCATATGGGTACCACATTCCACCTATCGTCAAAGAAAAAAATGCCCCTGAGGGCATCAACAGTCATCGTCAACAACCACCAGCAGCACTACCACAGTAGTGACACAGACATCACATGTATCTGTCAATTTTGTTTAACTAGCCATAGCATCACGAGCATGGGACATGCTCGCCTCGTTGAAATTTTGCAAATATGTTTTATATTTTGTCTGCTTGCAGGGGGTCCCTTAGGCTGTTGTTATCTCGGAAACAGTGCAAGGTGTTGTCTATTCCCAAAATACATGCAGGCCTCTCTCTCTCTCTCTCTCTCTCTCTCTCTCTCTCTCTCTCTCTCTCTGCGTACGATACAGAAAAGAAACTATAATTTATTTCTGCTTTACAGTTCTTCCTAGACCTCACACATTAGGGGGAAAATGTTAACACTGGAAAATCGTACAGCAAAAGACGACATCAATTAATGTCGAGCCCAATGATTTACAGGACACGAATACATTATGGAATCAAGAAGTATTTAAAATCTCTAAGGTTTTGAGAAAATCAATTTTGAACTAGTCATAAATGCTCAAATGTGCGCTTTTTCCTTCGAGAAGAGCGCCTTCTACGCGCCCTTTTTCCCGAAAAACGCACATTCCTCGAAATGGAAAAAAATCACTTTTCAGGACCACTACAAGCAAAGGACAGTTACTACTTATGTGAAAGCCGCGTAAGGACAACCACCGGTGCCTCCTTAGACATTATGTGAGCACACAAAAAAATATTTGAGCACAGAATGGAATCACACCTCTCCCTTGGGTCACCATCCATCATGTACCAAGGGAGGGAAGGAGGATTTGAAGCTCACCTATATAAACCCACCAAGATATGAAAAAATGGTGATCACAAGGTTATGCTGGCCAAAGTTTCCCAAGCAACACCAGCATTGTGTGTGACCCAAGGAACTGGAGCTAAAGAGGACTCGATGGTTGGCCACCCAACATCTTAGTCCACCACAACAGAGAGAGAGAGTTAGACAGCGTCAGAAGGCAGAACTTGAAAGACAAACATCCTTGCATCGAGACCTAGATCCATTGCCTAGGGGCCCTTTGGCAAGTGGGTAAGATTTTATTTTATTCCAAGCATTCAATAAGAAGAGGCCATCGATCCATCGTTTGCATTATTACTGTTTGGAACTCTCTATATAGCTTCTTTTGTGTTTTTAGTTTTAGTTTTTTAATCAGAGCATACTTCAGCATATTATTTCATTTAAGTTTTATGCTTTTGAGCTCCCCCCACATACTACCTGTTACCAATAGTTTAGAGAGTAGACCACACTCTCTAAGCTCATGCGATTTCGTACACCCGTGTGTCGAATCCACCACAACAGTCATTATCAACGATAGCCATATATCGTTATGATAGTGAGATTGCATAGATTAGTCGTTGGACTAAATGCTAGGACCATATGTGGATATATAGCCTAGGTTATTAATCTTACAAAATTAAATTAAAATAATGTTAAAAAGAGTTTTGATGAGTAGGATGTATGAGTAAGAGTATGGAGTATAAGGTTAGAATATATATATATATATTCTGATTAAACAACTTTAGTATGATAATTATTAAAGTTATTATCTTAATAAAAATGCTAGTAAAGGCATGATGTTATTAAGATGGAAATGATAGTAAAATAAGTTACTATTATAACATAAGTATGTATAGTGAAGAAATGTCACCAACGACAATTAAAAACGAAAGAGAAATGGTGGAATCATTGAAGGCTGGTCTCATGATCATTGATGCTAGAGTTTTATTCAGTTCACACACATTGCCGTTGTTAGAGAAATTGTTAATGAAAAAAAATGCACGTGTGTTGAAAGATAGTAATATGACGAAATTAAATAAAGTCAGTGACGACAAAGTAGCATAAAGTGTATAAATATATATATTTTTTTGGGTAAGTAGAGTTGTTACAAACGGTATCAGAGCCCATGTTGAAATCACTGGGCGTATGTGTCCCCACACAGAAAAAAGAAAAAAGAAAAAAAATATATATATATATATAAACTCAAATTTACAATTTTTTTTTGATGCACTAATTTATTTATGTATACAGTGATAAAGTGCAGAAAAGTACAGATGTTATTATGAGTGACTGAGGAGGGTTGTACGTGGATCTGGGTGGTGAGGGAAATCCACCAGATCAAAATGTTCAATTGCTGGAAATGGTTAGGGATATGCAACGAGAATTGATTTGGCTAAGAACAACCAATGAATGATTGTTGCAAGCCAATGAAGAGCAAGAGAGTTTGATCAAGGAATTAACCTCAAGGTCTAGTCATGAAAGTGAAGACCTTGGAAAAAAGAGGAAAGAAGATGAAACAAACTCAAAAGGATCTGAGGATGGTGAAGCATCTAGACATCAGTCCAGAAAAAAAAAGGGATTGCAAGGAGAATTCCGGAAAATCAAACCTCCTACTTATGATGGTGAAAATGTGCAGGATGCAGAAGCTTGGCTTTGGAAAATGGTTAAATAATTTAAATTCTATGAATATGGAAGTAAATTGAAAGCCAGATTGGCCATTTACCAACAACAAGGTAAATCTACCCTTTGATGGGAAGAAACAAAAATGGTACATGTGCTAGATGAGAAAACTGTTACCTGGAAAGTCTTTCAAACAAAATTTAAGTCTAGATATCTGAATGAGAGATATTATGATGATAAAGCCAAAAAATTTGATGAGTTGAGATTGGGACAACTCACCATTGATGAGTTTGTTACCAAATATACTAACATTCTTCATTATTTCCTTTATATCAGAGAGGAAAAGGCCAAATTACAATGATTTTTAAACTTCTTACCTACTATCTATAAAGAGAGAATAGAATTTGACAATCCAAAGACAAAGGATGAAGTTGTTCACAAAGAAAGACTGTGTTATCAGCAATTCAAAGGTAGAAACGATTAGCTGAAAAATTGGAAAAACAAAGAAAAAGGGAAAAGTAACTCTAATGTTAAAAGAGTAAAACCAGCATCCTTGAAAAAAATTGGGAAAAACCATCAAAGGAAGAGGTTTAACTAAACTGGAGAGAACCAACCAACACAATCACAGACTGGGTCTAAGTAGATGGATGCAAAAAAAAAAAGGAGGGTGCTGTAAAAGTGAAAGAACCATTAAAGTGTTGGGGATGTGGAGAACCTCACCCGTTACGTGACTGTCCTCATAGAACAGATCAGAACATTCAAGTGTTACGAAAGGCGGCTAATGTGAACGACATTTCTAGAAACATTCGAAGGATCAGCGCTTCACTTGAGGATCACCAAGCTGAACACTAATCAACCATGATATAAATCAAAGGTATGATTACTGAACAACTTGTTTATCTTTTAATAAATTGAAGAGAAAATTTAAGTTATATAAGTCCTCAGATGCTAAAAAAGTGCAAGTTAAAATCAGAAAAATTTCAGCAAGCATGGTTAGTTCAATTAACTACTGGAACAAAAAGAAAATTTACCCATAAACATCCAAAAAAAGTGGTAAATTTAAATGGGTATGAAACTTAAATGAATTTAAAAATTTTCCCTCTAGGATCATAAGATGTGCTAGTGGGAATAGACTGGTTAGAGAAGTAGAAAGCAATGGTTAACTGTATAGATAAAACAGTTCATGGTATAGATGGTGACGGAAGGACCTGTGATAGTGAAAGGAAAACCAAGACCCATATCAATCAGGAAAATTTCTACGCTACAGTTAAAATGGACAACAAGAAAAGGTTGTCAATTGTATGTTGTACAAGTGGAGGAATTGGGACAGTAAACTGAAAAAGAATTTGTAGAAAATTTACCAGTAATCAAAGAGTTCAAAGATGTATTTCTGGAGGAAATCCCCCATCTACCCCCTAAAAGAGAAATTGATTGCTCAATTGAATTGGTACTATGAGCTACACCTGTCTCTAGAGAACCCTATATAATGAGTACTCCTGAATTGTTAGAGATAAAAATGAAATTACAAGAGTTATTAGATAGAGGATACATCAGACCAAGTATGTCTCCTTGGGGATCATCGACACTGTTTGTTAAAAATAAAGATGGCACATTCAGGATGTGCATAGACTATAGAAAAATGAATAAATTGACCATAAAGAACAAACATCCTCTACCAAGTATAGATTATTTATTTGATCAAGTGAGAGGAGCCACTGTCTTCTCAAAGATTGATGTAAGAACAACATATCATCAACTCAGAATCAAAGATGAGGACATCAATAAAACAACATTCCGGACTAGATATGGACACTATGAATTTGTAGTCCTACCTTTTGGACTTACTAATGCACCTGCTACATTCATGTTTTTAATGAATAATGTACTACACAAGTATTTAGAAAAATTTTCATTAGTGTTCATTGATGACATTTTGGTATATTCCAAAAAAGAAGAAGAACACAAAGAACATCTCATAATTTTCCTACAAACACTTAGAGAACATAAGTTATATGCCAAACTCAACAAGTTTGAATTTTACAAGGACAAAATGCAGTATTTGGGTCATGTGATTTCAGAGGATGGCTTGGCAGTAGACCCAGAGAAAATACAAGCCATTATGGATTGGCCTATACCTACTGGTGTCCCAACCATAAGATCTTTGATGGGTATTGCTGGATACTACCGTAGGTTTGTGGAAGGATTTTCAGCCTTAGCCTATCATATTACTTCTTTATAGAAAAATGGAGTAAAGTTTGAATGGATAGAAAAGTGTCTAAATAGTTTTGAACAATTAAAACTTAAACTAACAACTGCCCCTATATTAAATATTGTTGATCCATACAAAGAATTTGTAGTATGTATAGATGCATGTGTAGAAGGATTAGGAGGAGTATTGCTACAAGAAAACTCAGTGGTACCATATGAGTCAAGAAAAATAAATAAACATGAACATAATTATATTGTATATTACTTAGAATTAGCTGATGTGATACATGCATTGAAGATGTGGAGACATTATGTGTCAGGAAATAAGTTCATACTAATGACAGATCACATAAGTTTGAAATACTTCTTCAATCAATAAGTTTATTTGTTATCTTTTCTTAGTGAGTTTTATATGGAAATAAACCATATTAAAGGAAAGGAAAATAAGATTGCAGATGCTTTGAGTAGGAATGCTCATAAAATGTTTAACAATGTTGGAAGTAGTGTGAAATTTGACATAGAATAATTGATACAAGAAGTGACGAGGCAAGATCCAAACTATTTGAAATTATAAGAAAAATTGCAGAAAACTGAACTAGTGGGATATACTCAAAATCAGAAGGGGTTTATTTATTACAAAAAAAGATTTTATATTCCAAATGTGACGTTATTAAAACAGGAAATTTTAGATGAGTATCATAAAAGACCTTACGCTGGACATCCTGGTTATCAAAAACTGATTTCAGGATTGAGGAAGAACATGTTTTGGCCAGGTATGAAGAAAGATGTGGCTGATTATCTAGCTAAATGTTATAATGTTAGCAAGTAAAAGTGGAACATCAGCATCCAACAGGATTTCTGAACCCTTTACCTATTCCAAAATGGAAATGGGAAGTTTTTTTCATAGATTTCATCATTAGATTTCCTAGAACAAAGTATCAACATGACTCTATAATGGCGGTTGTACACACATTGACTAAAGTTGCACACTTTTTACCAGTACAATCTACTTTTGGCATAGCTCAAGTAGCTAATGTATTCATGAAAGAAATTGTGAAGCTACATGGTATTCCAAAAATGATTATATCAGATAGAGATGCAAAATTTACTTCAGCCTTTTGGAAGATTCTGTTTGGAGGAATGGGTACCAAATTGAACTTTAATACCGCATACCATCCTCAAACAGATGGAAAAACTGAAAGGACCAACCAGAATTTAGAGGACATGATACACATGTATGTTATGGACAGACCTACAAGATGGGAAAATTTTCTGCATTTAGTAGAATTTGCATATAATAATAGATATCAAGCTTCAATAAAGATGAGACTTTTTGAAGCATTGTATGGTAGAAAGTGCCACACACGGCTTAGCTGGAGTCAACCAGAAGATAAGTTAACTCTTGGACCTGATGCATTGTAGGAGATAAAAATAACTGTGAAGAAAATTCAGCAAAATGTTAAAACATCTCAAGACAGACAAAAAGACTATGTAGACAAGAAGATAATTCATAGATAATTCAAAGCGGGAGACCATTTTTAATTGAGGATTAAGCCTAAAAATATTTCCTTATATACGTAATTGTACTAAGTTAGCACCACGCTACTGTAGACCATTTGAAGTTCTAGAAAGAGTGAGGTCGGTAGCTTATAAATTAGCTCTACCTAGTCACATTAAGGTTCACAATGTTTTTCATGTTTCCTTATTAAAAAGTATGTACATGATCCTAATCATGTAATTGATTGGACTGTGATACAGGTGGAAACAGAAGGGGAATTTCTTCTAGATCCCCTTCGTATACTGGCACGAGAATAAATCGAGCTTCGGAATAGGACCATACATAGGGCGAAAGTGCAGTGGAGGCACTTTACACCTGAGGAAGCTACATGGGAGCGAGAAGAGGAAATTAAAGATAAATATCCATTATTGTTTGTTAAGTGAACTGATATTTTGCAACACCGAGGACGGTGTTTTGTTTTAGAAGGGGAATATGTAATATTCCTATTTTTACTACTTTTATTAGATAGTTGAAAATCCTAAATGTTAAGTGGACCTAAAGAAATCAATATTTTTGGACATATTATATTTTTTGAATTTATAAATGTGGAAATTTAATTATTGTGCAAAGACTAGAGTATATTTGACACTAGGATTTCAAGTCCATGAGGATGGAATTAAATCCAAATACTTTCCCAAATTCTCCAAAAATCCTTGGAGAAAATAAAATATTAGATTAAAGATAAAAATCTAAAAGATACCTCAGTAAACTGGAAAGTTACTGAGAAGAGGTGAAATAAAACTAGAAAGAGGAAAAAGCTAGTTTTAAAGTGTTTTTGTGGAAAAAACAAAAGTAAAGCCTAGGCTAAAGGAAAACAACATCCCGATTTAACTATATGCAGTTATGGAAACATGCTGAAGGGAAAGCAAGCTTAAATAATCCATTCTTGGGTAGAGAAGAGGTTTTCTACACTTTAGAGGAATTGGTCTCTGCTCAAGTGGATCTGTGGAGAGAAAGCTCAAGGTTGGGTGGGAAATAGTCTTACCAAAATTGGTATGCACAAGTAATTTAATTCTGTCTTATGAAATTTTTGTATGATGAGAGTTAAAGTAATGATAATTTATGTAGAAATATATGTGGAAATTATCTTTTCTGTATTATTAATTAGTAAAATAAATTTCTATTAATTGTAAGCTACAAAGTCTGATATATTTAACAGAACATACTATCATAGACATAGTTAGCTCTGTATAGTTACATAGACAAACGAGATTGGTAAACCAACAAACAGAATGTCTAAACCCAAGTAGGAGGGTTTAAATATTTTGTTAGATTGTAAGAATATAATTATTAAATATAGAAAATACATCAATAAATGCAGAAAATATGTAAGAGAAATAAATAATTTAACCAGTTTGTAACCAATAATTAAATAGAAATCTAGACACAGTAAGCGATAATTGTCAATCTAAAAGAAAACATGATTGTACAAATTAAATCTAAATACTCTGTTGTACATTAATAAAAAGGTTACATATAGTTATTCATTCTTATATTGGATAAGAAATTAAATATCAAGTCCATATTAAAGTACTAGAGGATAGTACAAGAGAAATAATGCAATGAAGTAGACCAATACATATACCAACTACTTATAAAAATGAATGTTTAGTATTATAAACATAACCTGAAAATTGTACTATCAATGATAGAAATTATCATTACAAACTGTCATAAATTCTTTGACAAAGTCCATTGTTGTGTATAAATAATTACATGAATTATAAATAAGGACATAGCCTTGAATTCAGTGGAGTGAATTTTGTAGATGATATGGACCAACCTGTAAATAGAAGAAATAAAATACATTGTCAAAGTTGGCAGGAATGAATGCCAAAAATTGAGGAATGGTAATATGAGAGAAGTGCAATACCTGCAAAAAGATAACATATGTAAACATTAGTATATATAATAAAGTAAATAATTAAATAAATTATAAGCAATTGACGAAGGTAATTGAATTAGAAGGATTACCTTGTTAGTTAAATGTAAACAATGGAACCATCCCTGTACACAGAGAGAAAATTAATAAGTTCATGTGAGTAGATGAACAAGAAGAAACTGTAGTGACAGTATGAAAAATATCAAAAGGAAATTCCTTAACTTGGGTAGATGAGGTGTGTACTGGAGTTGCAGAATTTCACAAAAGATGAAGAAGAGTTCCTGTACGTTAAATCATTTTATTAATTGAGGAAAATTAATAAAATGAAAAATACTAACGAAGAGAAGAATATCAAAATTCTCTTATCAAATTAATTACTGAACAAGTAATAGATATATAATTATAAGTCATAATTATAATCATTTAAAATAAAATAGAATTCTGTAAATTAATACACAGTCATCATAATTATGTATCTGTGTATACATAAATGGTAATTGGGAGTTAAACTGTAATGAAATTATAGACCCTGTTACATAAATTGAAATAGCCATTGTTCCATATACTTTGTATAGCATAATAGAATAAAAAAATAATTATATAAGAAATCGAATTTCGTCCCTTACTATAAGGGTTGCAGTAACCAGAGAAATTTGACCGTCGTTGATGATAAAACGACGTGTTTATGCTTGAGGGTAAACGCCGGTACTACTAATGCCAAACGAAAGCTAAACATCAAATTTTAATACTCATAGTGGAGGAAAAATTTAGTAGAAATGAAGTTTACAGAAAATGTAATAAAGTAATACAGAGAAATTTATACATAGATAAATTAAACCCTTTCATAAATTTCAAATATACATTCTCTAGAATTTTCAAAACAGAAGCCGAGGACTTAAATGTAAATTCACTAGGAATAGGAATTTCTTATTTGAGGTTAAGTCCAGAAAGAGAAAACAAAATTATATTTCCTTCCTGAGAATTAAAACAAAAGTAAATCTATGTGGATTAAACAAATATATTTTGGGCAAATCGAGAATATAAAATCCAACAACTAATGCATTAAATTGAAGAAACCCTATTTTGGTATAAAATATTTAATTCCATAAAAGGAATGAAATTAAAATCGTTCAACAAAGGAAATTATCTCAGCTCGCCGAAAAAAAGTCATAAATTGAATGAATTTCTCATAGGAAGAAAGGGAATACCAAAAACGAGTTAAGGAGCAGTAAATTCAATAAATTTAACCCTAAAATTTGATATAAATTTCCAAAGACAAAATTGTCTCCGTAAAACGGTGGAAAAACGAGTTTCATACCTAGAAAATTCATAATTGCGTTACCCTAAGGTTTCGATGAATAGAGGGCACGAGGAAAATCAAAATACAAATCCCTGCAATCACAACAATAAAATGAAATTAGTTCATAATAATAAAACCAAAATAGAGATAAACAAAAATGTAGAAAATTTTCATGATTAAATTCAACGTAGAACAATCACTTACCTAAGGTGAGTAGGTTGCTGTGAGCAAAGTAGAGAGGGCTACGACTTTTGCATACGAGCCTGGGTGGAGAACCAAAGCTGAGGCCTTGCCGGCATTGACAATTGAAAATGGAAATCCGAAAAAGGGTAAGCCATCGAAAACCTAGCGTAGAATGGAGGAAAGGTATACGACATAATCCCCTCCGTAAACGTGGCATCCATCTATAGCACAAGAATTTAAAATATCAACCGAGCCATGTGAAGGGGTTAATTACCAAAGTACCATCCATTAAGTAGTGATAGCCTCGAACAGAGGAATTACATAACAGATTTGTCAACATTTATGGTAGGGATATTACTTAATCCCAACATTGATTCGCAAATATACAAACATTGAAATGATATCCTAGTACGTCATATTCGCTGACACTGAATAGAGGCATCAAAAATCGAATACAATAAATCAAAGCAATATCATAAGTAATATATGTATACTTGTAATGTTATAGTATATATTCTCATTAATGCTAAGTTCAGAGATTTAAAATGTAATTTGAATAATGCTCTAAGGTTTTGAAAGGTAAAAGGTTTTGTAATGTAAATCAAGTGGAATTACGTAGGATAGTCATTATCAATGACAGCCATATATCATTATGATAGTTACATTGCATAAATTAGTCGTTGGACTAAATTCTAGGACCATATGTGGATATATTGCCTAGGTTATTAATGTTACAAAATTAAATTAAAATAATGTTAAAAAGAGTTTTGATGAGTGGGATGTATGAGTAAGAGTATGGAGTATAAGGTTAGAATATATATATATATATATTCTAATAAACAACTTTAGTATGATAATTATTAAACTTATTATCTTAATAAAAATGCTAGTAAAGGCATGATGTTATTAAGATGGAAATGAATAGTAAAATACGTCACTATTATAACAGAAGTGTGTACAATGAAGAAATGTCACCAAGGAAAGTTAAAACTGAAAGAGAAATGGTGGAATCATTGAAGGTTGGTCTCATGATCATTGACACTAGAGTTTTATTCAGTTCACACACATTGATGTCGTTATAGAAATTGTTAACGACAGAAAGTGCACATGTGTTGAAAGATAGTAATATGAAGAAATTAAATAAAGTTAGTGACAACAAAGTAGTATAAAGTGTATAAATAGAATTTTTTTTTTCTTGGTGTAAGTAGAGTTGTTACACTTAAGCAACCATCTTTCTGGATTTTTGGGTAAATTATGGAGAGGACTTGCTAATTGAACAACTCCTGGATTGGTCCATGATCAATTTTCCATTGTATGACCTGAAGGATTGTTTTGTCCTAAAGGAGGATTTGAAGAAGAATAAGTAGTCCCAGAGGTGGATGTAGTTGAAGAGGAAACAACCACAGAAATAGTATTGCTTGAGGAAGCAATAGTTGACTGAGACTAAGAGATATGAGTAGATGAGTAAATTGGTTGAGAGGATGTAAATGAAGGAGGAATGAATGATGGAGTTTGAGGAGGAGTAGATGAGAGAATTTCAGTAGCAGATGTTGGTGTTTTACTGCGATGGGAATTAATAGGAAACTCAAATGAAGTTATTCCAAGTTTTTCACTCTAAGAACGAGTCAATACACAAGTACCTTGAAAATTTGAAGTAAAACTTCCTTTACAGGCTTCAGAAAGCACAAGATTTTCTACTGAAATAGAAATTTCTTATAATTTCTTTATCAAAGTCTGTACTTTAGGTGATTCTAGAGTATAGTCAGGGGAGAGTTCTTTGGGAATTAAACTAGGATACTTGGGAGGAGATTGAGAAACTTCTTATCTAAAGGTAGGATATTTTGAGTGTGGGCTTGAAGTTGTAGGATATTTGGAGGGGGATTGACTCTTTTGATGGTCTTTTGTTTTAGGATTAGGCTTTGGTGCCATTCATAGTCAAGTGGCCCTCCTTCTAGCGCCAAAAAAGTTGATGCCTTGAATTTTTTTGCAAAAACATCAGGGAAAACCACCCGGGCGGGAACTTAAAACTCGTCCCTTATCCATTTGAGATAGTGGCTCTCACTGGGGATTATGGGAATAGTTTCCCAATGAAATGTAATTGAGTGGATGGGTGGTATTTATAAGTGTGACTTGATGAATGAGAGTAAACAACAAGCATAAAAAAATTATATAAACCTATCTCTATCCCGGGATGAATTATATTTCTTTTATATGTGATTTAAAATATTACCTTAAGTGTATGTAAATAAATATTTATTAGGTTCTTATAGAAATGTAAAGAAATTTAAGATAATTGATTTGATTAAATAGTTAATCAAATCAATTTTTTAAACACATATCACATTTAATAATTGTATGTATTTGTTCATGTATTAAAAATGGCAATCTAAGCATGTTTAGAAGTGAATTAATGTTGGATTGTGTTTAAAAGGATACATATAACAAAAACATCATGAGGAATTTAAACTATTTATCATATGAAATAAAACATCAACATAAAGATAAAAATACCATATATATCTTAGCTTTGCTCATTTGAAAAAACAGTCCTTGGTACAACCTTCCTATTAAGATAAACTTTAAGAGTACAAAAGTGCAACTTCTGTAAAGTATTCTTTTCAAAATTTTAGGATCCTTTCTTCAAATACATGGAATGGTCTATATATTAAAATAAAAAGTAAAAAAATAGCAAACACATAAAGTGATGAGGAGGTTTAAAAAACTCTCCTTAAAATAAGTAAAAGAAAAATAGAAATAGATTTTGTTGGGATGACTCACTTCATGAGTGTGGGGTTGTCTATGTTTTCATTCATTCCTTGACCTGAAGGATGTCTATCATAGGCTGAAATTTAGGAGGTTTTCCTGGCCTGACGTGTAGCTGTCCTGTATAGAGTGCATCTGATAGTGGATGCATCATGTAAGAGGAAGTGTTGGTAAGACAACACAACATTAGCCATTGACTATGTGGCTTGACTAAGTGCTTCCAGTACTTTTCCCAATGAAGCTTCACCAAGTTTCTAATGCTATATTCCTTCATTATAGACATCTATTGCCAATGTTTTATCAAATATTTCACAATAGGTAGAGAACCAGGTGGGAATTTATCGATTAGATTGGAAGCAATGAGGTTTTCACTCACTGTTTCAACAATGTTATTGGCAACATCTGTTTCCCTGCAAATTTCCTTTTCTGCTTGCTTTAATTGTATATCCTAATTTGTGAACAAGATTTCCTCTTTTGAATCTTCGATCCTAGGAAGATTGGCCTTCCGACCTTGTGCAGTATCTTGCTAGTTGACATATTGGGAGACTTTATCATCAATTTCATCAAAGTTGATCCACTGATTAGCTACTTGATTCATTATCGAATTACTCTCGTCACATAGCTCATTTATGTTAGATAGTTTTTGACAAAAAAAAAACTTGTTGTTGAGCCAACAAAGTGTTTAGTTCTAGTGCTTCCTTTTTAAAATCATCCAATTTTGCATTATCCTTTAACTGTTCCACAGTAAATCGTAGTTGGTGGATTTGGGCATCCTTAGCACTAATGTCAGATTGATGTTGCAGTTTTATTTGATCCATACTTTTCTGAATTTGTGCGACCTGTGCTTGAAGCTATAGGTTAATACTTTTCTTTTCTGTCAACAGTTTTTGTTCTAGCTGAACAATTTTCATCCTTATCCTTTACTAGTTGTTGCACTTTTGTGGCCTTATCAATTGAGGCAGATGCATAAGCACCTACGAACTGAGTTAAACTTGATAGATCCTGAGATGGATCTGATTGAGGGTCTTTACAAACTATCTCCATGGGCAAATCACTAGGAGCTAGAGCCTGTGATTGTTCAATTCTCCTCCTTTTCCTTTGTCTGCTCATGATAGCCTCATTTTTTGGGTTGTAAAAAATATCCAAAGGAGGCATTTCCTTTATATTCAATACTATTTCAGATGTTGGGTAGGTTCAGATGAATTCAACTCCTTCTGTTCTTACAGATTTTTCAGTATACCCAACATTAAATGGGTTTTGAATTTTGTCATGAGGTGTTTCAACTATCACTTGATGATCAATGATCACCACTTCTTGATTTCCCTTAAGTTGTTGATTGAATTTTTTCCAGAATTCTTGTATATCACTAGAGAAAAATGGGCTATTAGTCTGTAACCTTGCTAGATTAACTTCTTTTGATCTACTAAGGACTTGAGTATCCTTAGGAGGCTACTCTTTTTCCTATTCTACTTGTTGACATTTTTTGTGCAGGTAAATCCCCTCCATGGACAGAGGTGATCCCTCTAGCCCTAGAGTGGGTCTAGCAACAAGGGAACATGCTAATCCTTCAGATTCCTAGTTTATGAATGAAACTAATTTGGGATAGATAACCTACCTTTGTTCAAATGCACTTATCGTAGATTGTGGTAGTGATCTCCCGATATTCATCTTCACACGTCATGGTTCTTCAGCAGAAATATCCATGTACTTGCACAAGGATCAGAGAATTGTGATAGCATATGAAAACATACTTGCATTCATAACTATTTAATTGGTCAAGGAGAATCAAATGTATTGCAAAATATTAAACACATCAAATGCAAAACGGGAACTAAAAAACTAATAATGTATCAATAAGTAGAGAGAATAGTTTACAACCAAAAGAGCCTTGACGTTGCAGCCTCCTTTTATGGGTCTAATCAAACACATCTCAAGCATTCGTTGGGGATTATACTTGGTGAAGTAATGGGTCTAGACTCTCTCTCGACAATGGATTCCTCTATGCTTTACTCTCACACTAGCTATATTAAGGATTGTTCAACTAGCTGCAACTATGTGAGAAGGGTGTATTTATAGGAGAGGAGGAGGTGGTTTAGGATCCCTCATAAGATGGAAGGGAGGCCTTATCCTTTGGGGAGTTACTCAAATTTAGGAAACAAGAATCCAAAGGAAGGACTTCGACATTATTTAATCGAACATACCATGCTAACTCCGCTCACGAAGTGGTTGGGAATTGAAAGTTCGCATCTATTTTAAAAAACTTTCCAAAAATAGCTCAGTGCAGGCAGTCCACTGAGATAGAGCACCAATGGGCACAAGGCAGAGTGCTAATTTCTCTATGGGCGCAAGGCCATAACTGCCTACCAGCGTCGAACCAAAATCATATGTTTTTGAGAGCCTTCTCCAGGAATAATCAACAGAGGAAATGTTCTTCTCATGGCAAGGGATGAAATGACACTTTTTTCAAGGTATGACAATACACATAAGTCACTTAAATGACCCTCCAATGTTCGGGATGGGGATTGTTGGGACGGTGATAAAATGTTGTGTAATAGATGCCCCCTAAAGCATGAGGTCCGAGAGAGAGGGAGGAGTGAAATATCCGATACATGAACATGTGGCATGGGCACAACCATCCATAATAGAGTACATATAAAAATGAGATCCGAGGTATGACGCAGTCATCCAGCAAGAAGAATCAATAAATAGACTGCGGTATGGTCGTAGCCATCCAATCAAAAGAGTCATGCATATAGTCATGATAAACCAAAATATCTCATAGCCTGGATTTTATCAAACAAAATCCAGGGTCTTGTGCTCCATCTCGACTCAAACAAGTACAAATTCAAGCATTCGAATAAGTGATTTGAAGTCGAACATGCAAGAAAGTCACCTGATTACCAGCCAATGATGAAATTTTTTAACAAGCACGAGAGAAACCACCAATAATGAAAATGTCTCTCAGGGTACAAAAAATACAATCCACGGAATGTGAACAATGATCTGGCGTTGAACATCCGTGGAATCACTCGATCGAAGTCCAATGATGAGGACTTGTCGTCGAGTGTGAAGAACTTGCCGTTGAGGCATGCAAGCTCTAAGGTACCAGAAAGGAGTCTCTAGATCAACTTACTAGATAATGAGCTGAAGTATATAGGAAGTGACTTGGTTGAAGGAGGGCCATAATGCTTCCCACATCATCGACACGAGACAGAGGAATAAGATGATAGTGAATCAGGTCCGAAAAGAGGATCAGAGGTTCAAAACTGCAAAAGGAAACTTCTCTTGAACATATCGGCGACACGACTTCAGAAATTGGCAGTATTTGACATCAAGGGATCTGAGGTCATGATGACGCAGAAAAGAGAAGATGAGAGGTAAAAATAGATTACCCAAAACCATGGAGGAAAAAATGACGAAATGACATGTCCCCAACCTGACACGAATGCAGATGAGTGTCATGTTCAAGAGCGACATACTGTCGACACGACTGAGAATTGGTTCCATTTTCCCCCCACCATTGCTGGCGAGTACCCCAATTATTTTTGGAAACAAGCTTGAAGGGGATAACATATGCTTGTCATGTAATTTTTTCCTTCGGAAAAATCCATCCTAGTACATTTTATGAGCCCTAAGAAGGAGGAACTTGGTTATGTCATGGTGACGGTTTCTGATGTCATTTAGGTTTTAACGAGTCTGAAAAAGGAAAAACTCAACATATTTTCATGTTTAGAGAGTTTGAAAAGAAGCGGAAAAGAAAACTCCAGAAGGTCCATTTTCGTAGGCAGTCTCACAAATCCGAAAAGGAAGAAAACTATGTCTGAGATAACCTCTTAGTCGTGATAGGATAAGGTATTCCTTTTCCGTAAATAATCTATCCCAGCCCAAAAAAGGGATAACGTGTACTGGTTTGATATTGTTTCACAGCCTTTAGCGAGTTAAAAACAACAAGAGTCTTGGTAATCTTTTCAATTTTTGAGAGTCAGAAAAGAGCTGAAAGATGACTCCATGGGAGTGACTTTTTCACGTTTTTACCAAGTCCGAAAAAGTATAAAATACAACTCGTCACTTCATCGTCGTCACGTTGAGGACCTGTCGCTACACAAGAGGCGAATGTAAAACCCATTTTTCGAAATAAAATAGCAAAATAATTGAAAAATATACTTACAAACCTAATTAGGGTTTTGAAAAGTTTATAAAATGCCAAAAATGGTAAAAATAAATTAAGTTTCACTTTTACCTCTTGTGAGCACTTTTTACCCTTTCTCACTGTGATTTTGTGGAGTTGACAGCAGACAATCCAGAAGGCCAATCACGAATCTGTCTTTTCCAGGTAAGAGCTCATATCCTTGCCTACATTTTGATATAATTTTCATTGCTTGCAATCCACTTTTTAAATCTGTGGAGGGGTTTTTGTGTAAATTAGGGCGCGGCAATCGGTACGGGTTTCGGGCACGGACTGGCACCAACTTGTCTTGAAGCCAAATGGGGGCACACCACTTGGCGCAACTGTTTTTAAAACAGGCACACCAACCGTGACCACGAATTTTAGCTTGTAATTTCAAACAATTAGCCCATTTTAAACACTCAAATAGAAAATGATATGACTAATGATGACCCCATTGATGTTTTTGCAGGTGTGAAAGAGAAAAATGGTGATCGAATGGAAGGAAAGAGAACATAGTGAAGAAGATGAGCAGGCCTTGGGAAATGTAATATGCATGGACATTCTTAGGGACTGGGGGCTTAAGAAATTCTTCATGTCACCATCTCTCTGAGCTCAACCTGAGCTATTACAGTACTTGATCAGTGTATGGGACATTGATCGGGAAATATTCATAATTCACGATCAGGAACAAGAGATTGATGTCTCGGATTTTTACTTCATAACTAGATTTTCACGAAGGGGGGAAGTACCAATCCTGACAGGTACCCAACCCACAATGGAAAAAATGAGCATGTTCATTGAGAGAGTGTGTTGAGGGGAAAAGAAAGGATCCAAAAGCAAGAAGGTGGATATCCAAACCATTCCCGATTTGGAACTGAAAATAGTGTTGCACACCATCACACGAGCTGTTGGGTCACAGGCTCCACATGAGGCCACAAAAACACAGCTACTTCTTGCAATATATTTCATGGCACCAACTCTCTACAACTGGGCAGAGGTGGTAACTATCAATATGAAACACTTGTTGAAAAAATTCAAGAACGGTAAGTTGAAATAGTTCAGCTATGGGTCCATACTGGTATATTCATCTTGGAATGGTTACCAATTTTCCAACATCTGGAAGTGATAGTTCCTACGCCACCAGCCCAAGAGCCACATATGGTCCGTTGGGCAGCTTTGATGCCAAGATCGGGGGCGGTCAACAGATGTCTTGGAGACCGGAGTTCTTTGAGTGGCTCTGCCGACAACTAATTTTCGTGGAGGACTAGCCCTATTCTAGCATAGACTTTACCGGTGATGCGAATCTCCCACTCCCAGCAGGAGAGGATTGGGATGAAGCATTGGGGAAGACTCATTTTTTGATTTTGATGACTATTATAATTTTTTTTATTATGTAATCCATGTATTTGTAGATGTCGGTCTAGAAAGACCTATAGGAATGTCTTCAATAGCACGAAGGTTCCTCGTGATTTTGATATGCCCCCTCATGGTGAGGGAAGTGAGGAGGAGGAAACCATATGAAACGTGGAGGGACTCTCCAGTGGGATCTATGACTATGCGATATTGGATGATGTTCCTCACGCGTACCAGAGACACACTACAGGGGTGTCAAACTGTGTTCACTGCTTATTGAGGCGGCTCGTATGGGCAGTGACATTCTACCATGAGCATCACGCCGAATAGACACCTAGGCTTTATTTCTGCATATTTTTTTAGGGAAATGATGTCTCAGAATATAACCAAAACATACATGTTTTTTGAACTTATGATGCATGTGGATGCAAACACTCGATATATAGATATATGCATATTTTCCTGTATGAATCTTATCATGTGATGATGATGTTTTACAAATTATGAAAATGTCTATCTAATACAATATTGTGTGTAGTAGGACCCATCGAAAGTATGCAACATGGGTACTCCTTGGATGAGGAATTAAATTTCGCATCCAATGAGTACTCCCACTCGAAATTTGAGTAAAAAATTTGGGAGATAAGTTGAAAATATGAGTTGAAAAAGTAGTTTTTTCATTTTTCCCTCTAAAATTTGATGACATCTCTAAAATTTGATGATGTCATCAAATCTTATTTTATTTTTTCCACTATTATTTTATAATTTCCTTAGGAGGCCCATTTTAGACCTCAAAATTCCCCTAATTAGTGCACGAATGTCGAGAGCAATGGCCTCGGTCAAGAGTTTAATGATAGCACTATATTCAATGACATTGTTTGTGGTTCGTCCTAGATAGATACCTTGAAGGTCTATCAACTCACCATTAGGATTATAAATCACCTAGGCCGCAAAATATAGATTCTGGGTACTGTGGGTGACACCATCCACGAAACCGACATAAGGAGTAACAGACATCTGCAAAATAAGCAGGAAAATTGCTCGCAAAACACACCAAGCCAAAAATGTACAAAAATGAAAAAACACCTATGTAAAAAAGAAACATGCACGAAAGACTTATGCATAGTATTTTTTGAGATACAACCCATTTCTAGGCTGATCCAAAGGATAACCTTCATAATCAATTAGCTCATAAGCCTCATTCTACAAAACGTGCTTAAAAATATATGGCCCATGCCACATGAGTTGGAATTTGCCTACCCCCAGGTTATCGTGAGCTTGGTCGTATAGGAGGATGAGGTCTCCTTCTATAAAGGAACAAGGGGAAAATGACGGGTCAAAATGAGCTTTGACCCACTTTTTCTGTGCTTATATGACAAGAGCAGAAAAGCGGCGAGTCTCATCAAGCCTCTCTAAATATAGAAGACGATCTTCTTCTGGCGAAGTATCAGGCAGCAATTCAACAACTATTTTGAGAGAAGGGATTTCACATTCAATTAGAAGGGTAGCTTCCAGACCATAGACAAGATGGAATGGAGTGTATCCAGTCACATCCTTCACTGAGGTTCGGTAAGCCTAGAGAGCTGAAAATAACATGAGATGCCAGTTTGATTTGTGCATCGCAGTCGTACGTTGAAGGATAGTGACGAGAACTTTGTTCATGACTTCAACCTGGCCATTGGCCTGAGGGTAGTATGGCGTTGAGCTGTCATGATGCAGGCCCAACTTATAAGTCAATGCAGCCACCATGTAATGACAAAAATGAGAACCATGATCGGTAACAATGGATTGAGGGACACCAAACCTAGTAATGACATGATTGAATAGAAATTGTGTGGTTGTCTTACCATCAGCTGTAAGTGTAGGCATTGCTTCGGCCCATTTTGTGAAGTAGTCAATGGCTACGATAATATAAGCATGCCCCCCGGTCGAGTGAGGGTTACACGTCATAAAATCGATGCCCCACTTCGCAAAGGTACCAACGGTAATGACAGGATGAAGATGGGTGGGTAGCATGTGCATATTGCACTGATAAATCTAGAAATCGTGACACTTACAGACAACAACAATGGAGTCTTTAAAGATGGTGGGCCAGAAATAGCTAGCATGAAGAATATTTTGTGCAGTAGCATATCCGTACATGTGACCACTCGAGGCGCCAGAGTGGAAATCATTGAGGACTTTTTCGGCCTCCTCAAGAGTCAAACACCGACGAAGAACAGAATTAGCTCCAATGCAGTAGAGAGTATCTCTGACTATGTGATAAGGTTGTGAATTATGGTGGATGCGGCAATGAGCATCCTTCTTCAACTCGGATCCAAAGGTGGAAGTCTGAAAATATACGATGATATCACTGTAACAAGGATCGAGGATGCTAATAAGAAAAAGTGTGTCATCGAGAATGTGTTCCTCGAAACCATATGGATCAGAATCAGAAGGGAGAGAGAAAATCAAATCAACGAAAACCAATGATTTCTTCGATTTGGTGGTAGTGAACTTCAAATCGAACTCTTGGAGGATAACAATCCACTTCGATTATTCCCCCCCCAGTAATTGACGGGTCAATATGTAGGTCATAGGTTTGTAATCAGAAATCACGGTCACTATGCGCAACATAATATAGTGACAAAAACGTTCAACATCTTGAACAACAACCATTTCCAACTTCTCGACATGTGCATAATGCGTTTTGGTATCGAGAAGGTTGTGACTCAGATAGTAAATGATTTGCTCGTCACCATTATCGTCGTCTTGCACCATAACCATGGCAATCATGCTAAACACGGTAGCCAAATATAGGGAGTAACCGCGATGATAATTGGGAGGATGCAACAGAGGAGCATTGATCAGAAATGTCTTCAGTGCATCAAAGGATTTTTAAGTGATCTCATCCCAGAGGAATGGGACTCCTTGCTTAAGTAATCGCATAAATCCTTTGGCTACTTTAGCATAGTTAGATATAGAACGACACAGGAAGTTAGCTTTCCCTTGCAGAATCTATAGCTAATGTAAGGAGGAAGGAGAGGGGAGATTAACGATATCTTCAAATTTGAGGGGATCGAGACAAATTCTGTCTTTAGAGATGATAAGCCCTAAGAGTCTACCGAAGGCAATGCAGAAAACACATTTATGCGGATTGAGCCAAATGTTATAGCGTCGACATCGAATAAATATTTAATGGAGATGATCAGGGTGGTCTTTATGCTTAGTTGAATGAGCCGGAAGGTCATCTAGGTAAGGTTGAAAAATGTGCTTAATATCATGGAATCATATGACATTGCTCGTTGAAAGGTAGCCCCAACATTTTTAAGACCAAAAGGGATCTTCTTATAGGTGAAGGTAACCCAAGGACAGATAAAGGCAGTCTTGTGTTGATCGGTCGGAAGAATATTAATCTAGTTGTACCTAGAAAACCCATCCATAAGGGAAAATATCTCACTCCCAGTGCAGCCATCAATGATCTGATCAATAAAAGGAGTGGGATAATTATCCTTAGGTCAAGCACGGTTGATGTCATGGTAATCTACACAGACCCGAATAGTACCTTGTTTATTATCCATAGGAACAATATTGGAAACCCATTCTCTCAAGGGAATCGGATAAATAAAACCAACGCTAAGAATTTTTTCAATTCCTCCTTTAATAGCAGCCACCTTTCTAGGGTGCACAAGATGAAGATGCTAGCAAACATGCTTCGCACTAGGATAGGTAGGAATTTCATGCACCACTATACTCAGATCGATGCCAGGCATTTCTTCGTAAGACCAAGCGAAAACGCGTGAAACTCGTAGAAGAGACTAGTATAGACCTCTATCTCATTAGGAGAACATGTCACTCCAATGTGGATGTTCTCAACAACCCTCGATTTGACAGAGATGTCGATAGGCATCATTTGTGTGATGTTTCCCAAGTTACCTTTTGCAAAGACTTCGTGTGTCAGGATGAGTGTTTGAAGCAGATGAGAAGGAACCTGAGAAGCAAACCTCTCGAGACAAGTAGACATGGCCCCAAGGCCAGGCATGAATGAGGAAGGATGATGACTATCATCCCAAGGAGGATCCTCAAGATACATAATCTCCACAATGGCCTCATTGGTGGGAAATATCTCTTTTAAGGGATCGTGCGAATCCGAATCGTCGAGCCAAGGGGATTGAGAGGAAGTTTCAAGAGACATACTCAAAGGAGCATGATCATAGGGCGAAGGATCCGAAGCCAAAACAAGTTCACAATAATCAATCTCGATTGGACTTAAAAGCATCGAATCACCAAATGAATCAATATGCTCGGGTGAAGGGATGATCCACGGATCAGAAGACCTGGAGATCATGTTAACCTGAGTAGTTTTGGATTGAGGACGAGGAAAAAGACCCATGAGGGCAAGATATATAAAAATAAACGGCCTACGCTCTCATAAGGCGTAGGAATATGATCTACATATGGGACGTTTCTCTCGGAAGACGAAGAAGTGAAAAAGGTCAACTGATCGACAGTGATGGTCTTTCCTTTGTGCAGAAATCGAAGAACATGAAAGAGAGTGGACGGAACACACATCATGGCATGAGTCCAACTGCGACCAAGGAGAACATTGCAATTGAGATTGGCGTCAACAACTTCAACCTCAATGTTAACTGTCTTCCCTTCTAACGTAATGGGAAAACTATCAAGAACACCGAGAGGGCGAGATTCCCTTCCATCAAAAGCTTCTAAAGGTTTGGAGATGAATTGAGAGCTGGAGAAATGATGGCTTTCTAGCAGGTAGATGACATGACACATAGATGCACCCTCGTCCATGACCACTCGATGGATATTATTTCCATTAATTCCAACTTGGATGATCAGTGTAAGATGGTGAGGGAGACGCAGGATGAAATTTTCCAAATCGAAAGTGATAAGGCTTGAATTGGTGGGATTGACCCCTCCGATCGCAGATAACAAAGCCTTCTGTTGAGACAGAAAAATTTGAATTACTTCCAATGTAGACATAGCATATGGTGCCTAAGCCAAATCCTCAATAATACTGTAAAGCTAAGCAGAACGAGCGTTAGGATTGTAAGAAGACTTACGGAGTACACCTTTGGAAGGTGGTCGTACAACGAGCTCAGTACTGGGCCTTTCAATCTGAAGAGGGCCAGAAGCAGGCAGGGGAGGAGGACCATCGGCGATTTCCTTCCCTACTGCCTGACGTGGTTCGTTATAATATTTTGATCTGGTAGCAATAGAAGCAGATGCAGTACTATTCATCATGAAAACTTGAGAGCCAAAAGGGGCAGAGGACTGCGGTTGCTCTACCAACTAGGTCTATTGTGATGGAAATGGTTCTTTAAGAACAACCAAAGTGCCTTGGGTGCCTTTGAGAAATCGACTCACCTCAGCCCGTTGGGGACAGTCCTTGGTGTAATGATCTTCGTCACAAATCAAACGAGGGTACTTCGGTTTACGTTGCGAACCATCATCAACACGAGATTTCTGAGAATCCTATTTTGAGGTATCGACTTTGGCCTTATCTTTAACCTTATTTTTACCCTTGGAAGTTTTATCTGTCGGATTGGACTGGGCGACATTCACTTCTGTAGTTCTACCAAAATTCGTAGGTGGCTTAGAAGCAGCATCATTGGAAGGAGTAGATTTTTGCTTCGTAGGATTTGGAGAAGACTTATGAGAATTCTGAGACACAGAACCGATGATACCGTCGACAGATGGAATCGTTGATGCTTTGGAAGTTCCAGGTCAAGGGGCATCAGGCAAGAGTTCATACAATGTGTCGGACTGAGAGTAAACGAGATCAAGGGACTGGGCATGAGCGATGGTTTGTTCCTCAGTAACGCAAGCCCCCATAACAATGTCCTTAGCAATCGGAGCAACGAAGGAGGTAGTGAACCAATAAGTTAGAAGTTGATCAAGAATATAAAACTTGATTAGATGACGATGATGCCTCCATTCATGAATGTGTTCAGAGATATGGGTAGTTCGATCTTGCTTCAAGGATGTGAGGATGTGTGTCCTGGTTTCATATCGAACTCGTAATTGAAAGTGCGTGAGAGATTCCATGGCTAAAGAGTTGAAATCTTGGAAGACGTCGCGGAAAATTTCAATGTACCACTTGGCAGCGGCACCAGTCAGAGTCCGTTGGAAAAAAAGGAGTTGAATGGAATCGTCAACCCAAGATTTAGAGGAACACCAAATGTGGTATGTCATAACATGCGCTTAGGGGTCTTCTCCGGACTTTCCCTCAAATTTGGGACAATCACTAGGAATTTTGGTTGGAATTGGAGGCCAATATGGATTATGAAGGATAGGATCATTCATCAACTTCGACACATCGAGCAGTTCCAAAGTAGCAAGTAAAGGTAATTGAGGATTGAAAGGCATTACAGGTCATTGATAAAGACCAGTATTAGGATTCCACCCAGGTTGAGAGAAATTTTTCCCCCATATCTTTAGTCTCGGAGGATTCTGTCCATAGGGGTTATAAGCCTGATAGTTATGCCCATACATGGGTTGAGGACCAAGATATTGATTCTGATAATACCACTGAGGTCCTGCCTGAGTAACATATGGATTTTTGTGTGGAATGTAAGCAGTTCCTTGAGGTGCATTATACAACACTTTAGTTTGACCTAGTGGAAGATATGCAGTGCCCTGAGGAGCACTGTATACCATCTGGGATTGACCTTTAGGAATGTAAGTAATGCCTTGGGGCGTAGTATATACCACCTGAGATTGAAATTGGGGAATGTATGTGGCACCTTGAGGTTGAGCGGGTTGTCCCTAGGGTACAGGTTGGCCTGGATATTGTGGTTAGACAGGCTACCCCTGCAGAGTAGGTTGGCCTGGATGCTGAGAGCCACTGAGTTTCCCTTATGGAAAAGGTTGGCCCAATAGTTGGGATGGGCCAGGTTTCCCCTGAATACTAGGTTGACTCGGCGTAGGACCATAGGATTGTCCTTGTTGTGAAAAAAAATTGGCCTTGCTAAATGTAAGGCGAGTGTTGTTGCACAAAATTTTATCCTTTTTGTGGATAGATTTCCCCCCCAAGAACATAAGATGAACCGTGTTGAACATGAATTTGACCAGCAGGACCATATCGTTTTCCTTGTTGGACCGAAGTTTGTCCCTGTAAGGGTTGTCCTTGCGGACTATAAGGTTGTCCCTATGAACCAGAGGGTTGTCCTTGTTGGATCGAAGGTTGTCCCTGTAAGGGTTTTCCTTGTTGACCAGAGGGATGTCCCTGTTGATAGGTGAAATGACTAGGATCAATAGGAGGCAAATAGATAGGGTTACCGTACATTTCATAATGATGCGGAGGATTTCTATAAGTTTGTAACTGTTGAGAAATTTCAGGGGAAAAATTCCGCTGTTGAATGGCCAACAGATTCTCATTGAATGTAAAACTGCTAGGAATAGAAGTAGAAGCCATAGGCGCACTACTAGCAGGTTGGGTTCCTGTGATGTGAGGCTATGATCCATTCAAGGTGGGCCTAAAGGGTATCATGGGATTGATAAAAATGGACCTACGAACAACAGAAGATGTTGTCGATGACTGAGTCATACTAACAACCGGTGCAGATGAAGCCACACAGACAGTGGGACGGACAGGAATAGAGGTTACAATCGTCGATGTTATGGGAGTCGAGGGTGATTCCCTAGACACCGAGATAGATAAGTCCCCTAAGGGAGTCGATGTATTAGACCATATCGTGTTCTGATACATCGATGCAACACCAGAAATGATTTGACCCAAAGTATGATAATCGCGTGGAAGAGATATCGGTTGTGAAGAAGGTCGACTTGAGACATAAGGAAAATTCTCCAGAAGGAGTTGATGATCTCTGGTAGAAACATAAAGCTCTTCACTACTGACAGGACTCGAAGAATCCATGTCGGATGAAGCCATTTGATCGCCGAAAAGGTGACGAGCAGTGGCAAGTAAAGTAGTGGCTAGTAAAGATGGTTCTGAAGTAAGAGGAGGAAACTGTTCCTTGTTCCCATAACCAGACCAAGCATCTTGAGGTTGCCAATTATTATAAAATGGCTCGTTAAGAGGAGATCGGGTAGCGAGAGGTAAGATACTTGGAAGGATAGACTGCCAGAAATCGACAGACCTAGTGGGTTGAGATGCTTCTGAAGAAACTTTAGGAGAAGGATCACCACTAGGAGGCAATGAAGAGGACGACGAAACTGGTGGTTCTGCCACCGTGACTTTGTTTCAAAATAGGAAGGAAACGAGATAGCCTATTTGAGGCTTTAAGATCAAACATTAAGGAATTACTTAAGAACAAGCCAAGAAAATATCTTTAACGGGCATGTGATTATAGGCAATTGATTTTATGACATTGAAATGAAACTCTGGTGTTTCATGTTTTAAGAGTCGAGAAACACGCAAAAGGTGACTCTAGTCATTTTCAGATTGAACAAGCGTGAAAGGACAAGTGCTCGATGATATTTTCAATTTTAGAGAGTCACGAAAAGACCAACATGACTACTCAGGGAATCTAAGCAAGAGGGTGTACCAATTTTCCATGAACTGCAATATAAACCTTGGTGATAAAATGAAAGAGAAATGACCAAGGACTTGACGTACATGCAGGCAGTCTCCTCGAATGTTGTGTTCGTTGTATCACGGTTACAGGTCAGCAGCCTCGACTTCCTATGGATAAAGGATTGCAACCTATGAGGGTCTCCCTTTATATACTCGATGGTACAGGGAGTACAAGTTCATGCTAGTGCTATCTAAGGCCAAATTGTGAATGATAGCTACTAGGTTTAATGATGCTAGAACATGTCACTAGCCTAGACCTCTAAAATATGTGCGTTAGTTTCAATGCTTCCTTAGGTTGATTGAATTAATTTTAAAGTTGATCTTGAATTAATGTTGTGATTTCAAGGCATTACCGAATGTGATCTTCAATTCTTAATGCACAACTACATGCAAAAGAAAATCATTTCCATTCAATGAATGCTAGCTAGCTAAGAGAAGGATAGTAGTCTATAAAAAGAAACAATCAATTGAATCACAAGAAGAATTTCACTAATGCATCTAAGACAACCAAAGTAGAAAACGAAAAAATCTTTCCTTGTTCACTAAAAACTTCTAATGCAAAAGAACATTTTCCATTTTCAAACTAAGCAAAAGAATGCAAATTTTGTCTTTTTAGATGAATGAGAAGCAAAATGCATTGTTACACTAAAAAGCAAAATGGACACTAGTTTTGAGCAATCTGAATGAAACAATAAATCCAATTCAAACATCAAAGACACTAAAAAATAGAGACACACTCCTTCAGGCAAAAGAGGGCTTTCTAACCGATTCAACGAGCAGTGTAATATATGCTGAAAGTGATGGACGGAGAGATAAATGAAAACAAAGGTGATCATTCAACAAACCAAAGACACATAGAACTGAAATAAAAGCTAAAACAATCAGCCAATAAACTGAAATGATAAATACCAAACTGACTCAAACTCTACTCAAAAGGTTCAGCAAGGAGAGATTCGAACAAGCGACAAGAGACACCTAGAAACCCTAGGATGACAAACTCCACTGATAAGATGAAGGACAAACAACTGAGAAGAACAAAACAAGAGAGTCAAAACAATCCCAGTGGACCAATTGCAAGATACAAATCCAACCTAGAGGCAAGAAGAACTGACAAAACTTATAAAAAGGCTAAACTTTAATCCTAAAGGATTCAGCACGTCTGTTTAGCTGTAATACGCGCTAAAAAGAGGTTGGAGCACATGTGAAAAAAGAAACAAGAGCTAATCAACTCGATTGTTCAAGAAAAAGCAGCGCCAAGCTAGAAAACCATGGGAAAATAAAAAAACCACCGAGCAGAGGTTAGATCTGACACTCTAGAACTGAACAAGATGGCTGAAAACAGTCAGGCAGGTCAAATAAAGCAGAAAAACGATGAAACAACCAAATTTCTCTCAACAAAAAAAACAATAGACAAACAATGAGAGACGACAAACACACTGATCCCCAGTATGGTCGCCAACTTGTTGTGCATGTAAATCCCCTCTGTGGACAAAGGCGATCCCTCTAGCCCTGGAGTGGGTCTAGAAACAAGAGAACATGCTAATCCTTCTGATTCCTAGTTTATGAATGAAACTGAGTTGGGATAGATGACCTACCTTTGTTCCAACACTCTTATCCTAGCTTGTGGCAATGATCTCCTGATCTTCGTCTTCACACGTCGCGGTTCTTCAGCAGAAATATCCGCGTACCTACACAAGGATCAAAGAACAGTGACAACATATGAAAAAATACTTGCATTAATAACTATTTAATTGGTCAAGGAGAATAAAACATATTCCAAAATATTAAACACATCAAATTCAAAACGGGAACCAAAAAATCAGTCATGTATTAATAAGTAGAGAGAAGAAGTTTACAACAAAAAGAGCCTTGATGTTGTAGCCTCCTTCGACGGGTCTAGTCAAATGCGTCTCAAGCATTTGTCAGGGATTAGACTTGGCGAAGAAATGGGTCTAGACTCTCTCTCGACAATGTATTCCTCTCTGCTTTACTCTCACATCAGCTATAGTAAGGATTTTTCGGCTAGCTGAAACTATGTGAGAAGGGTGTATTTATAGGAGAGGAGGAGGTGGTTTAGGATCCCTCATAAGGTGGAAGGGAGGCATTATCCTTTGGGGAGTTTCTAAAATTTAGGAAACAAGAAGCCAAAGGAAGGACTTCGACGTTATTCAGTTGAACAATCCATTTTTACTCCGCTCACGAAGTGTTTGGGAATGGAAACATTGCTTCTATTTTAAAAAACTTTCCAAAAATAGCTCGGCGCGGGTAGTCCACTGAGACACAATGCCAATGGGCGCGAGGCCCAGTGCTGATTTCTCTATGGGCACGAGGCCATAACTGCCTACCAACGCCGACCCAAAATCATATGTTTTTTTAGAGCCTGCTCCAAGAATAGTCAACAGAGGAAATGTTATTCTTATGGCAAGGGATGCAATGACACTTTTTGCCCTCCAATGTTCGGGATGGGGATTGCAGGGAGGATGACAAAATGTTGTGTAACAACCTTTCTGTGTAATAGGTTGGAATACCTTTGAAAATTTTAGAGGGATGCCTTCCAATCTATTGTTTCTGTATTATTTGTACTGTTCCATTTTCTCAGGGTTAAGGTGCATGGCTACCAACTTTCAACATCTAGATAAGTATTGGAAGACTAAAATAAGTCATCATAATTATCATCCTCATGAAGGAAGTGTTTAATATTAAACTGAGTTGTAACATTTAGAGAAACTTTATTTGGATCAAATTGTCTATTACGAATTGGAAATAATTTCAAACACTTGATTTGACCAATTTCTAATCTAGCATGTTTGAAATTTTCCAATTCATAAACACCGTAATGAATGGGAAAGGTAGGCTAGGAAGCTTTCTTTGCCTCTTTCAAGGCTTTAGTAAACCCATGCCCCACTGTATGGTAACCAATTTCTCTAGCTAGAAGTTTGTCTGGCACATATAGTGGGAGTACATGGGGTTCAACAATGCTTCCATAAACTCTGAGGTAAGTAAATAACTCCTCATTGAGCCATTTCCCGATGCTTGTAAAGTCATCTTGAGATTCCTTAGACAATCTTGGGGATTTCTCATTAAAGACAACTTGGAAGAGTGGAAAAATAAATCCATGAAAAATATTGTAAAAATTGGATTCATACTTAGATTCTCATAGAATATCACGGTAAACATGAATAGGAGTGGGATCTTGGATGGTCCATTTCCAACCCATGGTTGAAAAATCAGAGGTAAAACAGACAACACCCATGATGTATGCACTCATAAAGAATGGGAGGATTTTCTTGGAATTAAAAGAGCGCTTTTTTCTGTATTCAAGGATATGGGAAGAAATATTATTTGAAAAAATGGTACCCCAATCCATAATGTAGGAGTCTGTGACGACCTCCATAAGAGGGACCCATTCAATTGAAAATTTAGTGGTATTGGGCGAACCGAATAGTCTACACTTCCTAGCAGAAACATAATTGTAGGGACCAACTAGAGAAGTAGTGGAATACATACCCTTTTCATCATTTTTGTGTTTGCTGGGGTTGTTCCTCCACTATTTTATAGGGTCTGACTATAGCTTGTTTTCTTTTGCAAATTGCTCGAGGAAATACTAGCCATACACCTTCTAGGGGTTTGGTATTTGGTACATTCTCTTCAAATCCTCTGCTCGAAATGATCCTATAATTATGCCTTTTGTTGTGAGAAAATATTTGTCGCCAATGTTAAGTTTATCACACTAGTAAAAAATGATGAAATTAATGACCAGGTGACTAAAAAAGTTAGTCACCGCTATTATTTCAAGTGAATTACTACTAAATTTGAGCAATTTTAAGTGATCGAACTAAAAATGACTAACTTAAAGGACTAATTTAGTTTAGGAATAAAATATACGACTAGATAATAAGTGACTAAACTAAAAGCGACTAACTTAAATGACTAATTTAGTCCAGGGATAAAATATATGACTAGATAATAAATGACTAAACTAAAATCGACTAACTTAAATGACTAATTTAGTCTATGATTAAAATAAATGACTAGATAATAAGTGACAAAATTAATAATGGTTAATGTAAATGACTATTATAGTCCAAGAATAAAAACATGACAAGTACAACAAGTATATGAATTAGTCATTTATGTCAGTAATTTTTAATCGTGCCACATTATAAATGGAAAATTGCAATTTTGATATCGAAGTGTTACATTTCACTACAAGATTCTCTGAATCCATCTGCAGTGTTAAAATTCTCTCAGTTGTGTCCACTCTTTCCATTAGGTTGTTGATAAGTACTAGATGATAGTTCTCCAAGAAACATTATAAAGACTGCCACCACCAGGAAAACCAAATACCACCACCCACCATTAAACCAACACAGGAAATTGAACAATAAACGATGACAACGTAGCTAATGTCTGAGGGTAACTTCCCGTAGGGTAGCGACCAACCTCCAAATTCTCCGCACAGAGACCACACACCAATCCACCAAACATTGTCGCACCCACGCTGAAGGGCACAAAATTGGGAAAAGAAACTATAGTTTTCCACCACCACCCTCGAGGTTTCCTAGACTAGAGATTCCAGCTTCCTCTCTTAGCACAAAAAAACGGGCTCACCGAAAACCAAGAAAAGCAAACGGGTGAGCTCACTAATTCCCTTCAACCTCTTATCCTTGACCTAGACGTAGTCAATGGTGAAGAAAATGAGCAGCAGGGACCGGTTGAACACACCGCACCAACAAATGTGCACAACAAGCAGTACACACAATTAGCCACTCCCTATCATGTAAACCTTCCTGCGACGTTTACACTTCCTCGACCCTGGAGGCCACCGCGAGGACCGACACCTCTCAATAATAGCAAAGTTCGATGGAAACCCCAAATTTACCTTCAAAATACAATTTTCTGAAGTCCTACCAAAATGCGTGCAACCCAAGTCACCAGGGTCACTCTTTGCATGTGTTTGCCCAAGTCGACCCATTGTCATGCAACTCAGGTCAACTAGGTCACTTGCTGCACAACTTTGCCCACCCCCTTACCTCCTCCACACTTCTAAACGCCTTTTTTGAACGCGCACCCTGAATCACCGAGCTTCGCCCACTGTTTAGAACGCACCTTGGAAAACACCCAAATGTTGTGAACGCGCCTTGCAAAATCACCGACTCGCCCCGCGCCTGTTCTTGCACACAGTTTCTTCTCGTGGTGCGGCAGTGTGGGTACATGGTCTGCACGACCTGCAACCCGACTTTGCTAGAACCTTTATGCACAAGTCTTGTTTTTTTTCCGTTAATGCTCCCTCAACCCTTCTCTTTAATCCTTCGCCGCAACTCCGTGTAGCAACCCCAGGTCAAGACTTTGCATCAGTCAACCTGCCCACCATCACGTCAACCTGCACACAATTATGAAGTGTCGGCCCCTCAAATAGTGATAACACATCAGCCCAGCCATAATTATGTCTTAGCCGCTCCATATAAACTTCCAATGCTTGCACTCTCCATTGCACAAGACTTTCTATGCCGGTCAGTCGCTTGGGTCAATTGATTGGTCGCTGGTGCCCTCTCGTGCCCAGCTCATCCAACCGCTACACTGCACTCCCCTATCACTGAATGTGCTCACCAAGACGACTTTTCCTGACACCTTTGACTCGTCCGCCCGCTATGGGCTGGCACACACCCGTCCGACGTTGCCACTCGTTGCGTCTGCCAAAACGCATGATTCTGCCCGCCGCTACACTACACGCCCAAGGCGAGCGTTTGCCAATATGGCGCACCCATTGCACATCGTCATCACACATACTCGAGTTGGGAACCCATCGGGGCAAGGCACGCCCCCCGCCACTCGGTCGTTGCGACACTAACTCGAGAGCATGACACTCCCTCATCCTCACTCCACTTGTATTTACTCATGAGAGGCACCTTCCACGTGTTGCTCAAACCTAACTCCAACCTAAATCCCATTGGAGAGCGTATGGAACATTTTTACTTTAGATATAAACCTTAATTAATTTATTAAAATAGTAAATATCAATATTTATATTTTATTGAATTTATTAAAAAAATAATTATCAATATTTATATTTTATTCATTTTAATTATATTATATGAAATTAACTTGTAAATATATTACGGTTTTGTATTTAATTAATAACTAAAATAATAAATATTAATATTAATATTTTAATTAGATTTATAAAATGTTTGAGCGCATGGCACTACAGAAGTTTATCAAAGTCAAGTGGTAGTCTAGGGGAGCGCATGGGTCGATTTAATCAAAATTTAATTAAAAATATATCAAACTAAGTCTATCAAAGTCGCATGGGTCGATTTAATTAAAAAAATATCAAACCACTGTGTGTGTATCGGTATGAAAGTAACTTGTCACTGGTATAAAAGGGGCAGACTTACCACGGAAAAATTTTGTTCTTACCACGGACTGGTTCAAGAAGAGGATGTCTTTGATGTCCAATTTTTGCCGATGGTTCTAAAGTTTAGATGAAACTGGATGAAAACTGGATGTTCTCGTTCTTTGGCGCCAAATTTTTGCTGTTGACTGGAGGGTTTGGATATATTTCTTGAGAAATAGATAATGTGGTTAAATATTTTAGGGCTGGCAAAATTTTCCAGGGATAAAAACGCATCAGAAAGAACTTGGAGGCTTTTGAAGAGGAAGAGGCGGGCAGCAGCAAATTCACAATTGAAGTTTGCATACTTGGAATCACAGGTTAGTTGGATTTATAAGATTATATTTTTCTATCTCTTGCATTTGTATTTCCTCTATTTGTTCTAAGATGTTGTTGATTCTTAAATTTTTTTTTGGGGTAAGGATCGACTGGCTATGAATTTTTTCCCTTTGTTGTACGATGTTGTTGGTTCTTGGATTTTTGTTATTGATGTTGTTGGTTTTATGATTTTTTTTTTTTTAATGCTGTTGGTTCTACGATTTTTTTTTCATGCATCACTTTTACTTAATTGCTCGAAGCTCATTGAACCCAATGTGTAACCTATCTCACCGTGCCCTCCACCATCGTCTGTACTATCTGGCTGTTGATATCGGCAAACAACAGAATAAACCTATCTCTATTGGTGAACCTCACACTACTCCATGGGCTGTTGTTGGTCCAATGTCCCCTACCATACCTCCAATGGGGGCTTTCAAAAAAATAAATCCTCAATGTCCAAGCTCAAAGTGAGATGCCATCTATCATGTTTAAGGGTAAAATTTTTCAATTTTTATTTAAGTTTAGCTTCAATATGTCCTCATCGCATCTTTTTTAATCTAGTTTCGTAAAAGTGTCTCCAGTTCTGCCTTATCATTCACTAGTAAAAAATCCCTTCTTCATGTCTCAAAAGTTACTTTATAATTACATCAATGATATTACTCCAAATGTATCTTCAACCGATTTAGTATATTTCAAAAGTCTACTAGTAACTCAACAAATCTTCAATAAGATCTTCAACAATTCTCCCAACAAGACGTATTCATGTTCAAACAAGTCTTCAAGCACTTCAAAGTAGCTTTATAAAATGCTTCAATGATGGCTCTATTTTGTTCACAAAAATAAACACTGGCAAGATCTGTCTATACAAGCCTAATAAAGTTTCCAAACATGCCGAAAAAATATTCCCAATCATGATTTTTTTAAAACACTTCTGAACTACCTACAATGGTTCTTCAATGCACTGCTTTTACAAGGTGCTCTTCAAGATTTTTATCCTCAACTCTTTAGGTCTTCTTATAAGAAGCAACAAATTTCCATGCAATTCCTAATAAAATATTCTCAAAATATTTCAAGAATTTCTAATCCAATTCCACCAGTCGAAGGATGAGATGGTGGCATAGGCTTGAATGGATATCCTCCATTGTCCACAAATTATTCAAAGATTCAAGTCTGAAATCACAGTAGTTACAAGACCAAACTATATTGTGTCCAAAGATCTGAAAATTACAAGAAAATTTTCTTACTATACAGGTCCAAAATGTAGGTCTTAGGAGGCCTCAATACAATATTTTCGACAGGACAATAGAGTATACGGGTCTTCAATATCTAGTACAAGTCTAAGCTACTTAACTTGCAGCCTGAACCATTTTTCTTGATCAATTTGATCAATGTGGGCTTTCAAAAAAATAAATCCCCAATGTCCAAGCTCAAGGTGAGATGCCATCTATCCTGTTTAAGGGTAAAAGTTTTCAATTTTTTTAATTTTAGCTTCAATATGTCCTCATCGCATCATTTTTAATCTAGCTTTGTAAAAGTGTCTCCAGTTCTTCCTTATCATTCACTAGTAAAAAATCCCCTCTTCATGTCTCAAAAGTTACTTTAGAATTACATCAATGGTATTACTCCAAATGTATCTTCAACGGCTTTAGTATATTTCAAAAGTCTACTAGTAACTCAACAAGTCTTCAATAAGATCTTCAACAATTCTCCCAACAAGATGAATTCAAGTTCAAACAAGTCTTCAAGCACTACAAAGTAGCTTTATAAAATGCTTCAACCATGACCCTATTTTGTTCACAAGAATAAAATCTGGCAAGATTTGTCTATTCAAGCCTAATAAAGTTTCCAAACATGCCGAATAAATATCCCCAATCATAATTTTGTTAAAACACTTCTGAACTACCTACAATGGTTCTTCAATACACTGCTTTTACAAGGTGCTCTTCAAGATTTTTATCCTTACTCTTCAGGTCTGCTCACAAGAAGCAACAAAGTTCCATCCAATTCCTAATAAACTATTCTCAAAATATTTCAAGAACTTCTAACCTAATTCCACCAGTCCAAGGATAAGATGGTGGCATAGGCTTGAATGGATATCCTCCATTGTCCATAAATTATTCCAAGATTCAAGTTTGAAATCACAGTAGTTACAAGATCTGAAAATTACTGGAAAATTTGCTAACTGTATAGGTAAGAAAATGTAGATCTTAGGAGGCCTCAATACAATATTTTCGACAGGTCAAAAGATTATACGGATTTGAAATATCAAGTACAAGTCTAAGAAAAATTCCAGGTTGCAGCTGGACTAAAGCAAATAATAGGGTACATGCATTTATTGTAGGAGATAGATCTCATCCACAATTAGAAGAGATTTATGCAATGATGGAAACACCATCTGAGAAGATTAAGAAGGAAGGGTATGTGCCTGACAAAAACTTTGTTTTGCATGATGTGGAGGATGAATATAAAGATGACTTTCTGAGCTATCATAGTGAAAAGCTGGCGATAGCTTTTGGTCTTATCAGCACACCCAGTGGGATTCCAATCAGAATTGTTAAGAATCTTTGTGTCTGTGGTAACTGCCACACTACCATTAAGTTCATTTCAAGAATTGTAGAACAAGACATTTTTGTTAGGGATGGCAACCATTTCCATAATTTTAAGGATGGAGTGTGCTCTTGTGGAGACTATTGGTGGGCTAAGATTTGTTATGAAAATTATTATGGTATTACCATTTCTATGTCATGCAGAAAACATGCAACATAGTTTTCATATGATGCCATGCATGGATTTTCATGGAATGATTTTTGAATAAAATTAAACAATGATAGGAATTCTTTGATGCTTGCTCACGCAGACTGAGAAAATAGTTGTATGTACTCCGTCATGTGCTACAACTATTGGAACATAAACTTCCAAGCATTTTTCCATTACATGGACCTGGGAAATGGTGTATTGTTTTTCATAACAGAGGAATTCAAAGATGTTGAAAAGGGAAATCAAACTAGAATTGAGACTCCTTCAAAAAGAGATTTCAAATCAGTATGAATTTATCCTTCAAGAGTTGTTTCCCAAAGTCAGTAGGAACAACTTGAGAACAACAATAAGAGAATGCCCATAACATGGGTTGTAACAACAAGAGGCGCCTTAAATCACGAGGATCAAGGGAATTTTGCAAAGTAAAGCACAAGGAGAATAAGGTTATCACCAAGAACACTTTTATTATTCTTGTTATAGCAAAGCACCAACAATTGAACCTAGCCCCAAAAACTCCTATCCTGCAGAAATGATCATCTATCACCAGCAGTGTGCCAAAAACTCAGCTACAACCCAAAATGCATTAAAACAAGGTAAGGAGGAACTCAGCCATATATTGATATTTTGTTACAGATATTTAGAAATGGTCATTTATTATTGGTTTCTTAGCTTTTCCATTATCTCCAGAAGGAAAACTATAAGAATTATTCTTCATTATTTGCATTCTTCGAATTATTGAAAACACTTGTCCATTGTGCATTTGTAGGTTTTTGTTTGGTAACCTATTTCATTTCTGCAGTTTCTATTTATTTTAGTTTATTATTTATGTTGTCTTTTATAGTTACTAATATGCACCTGTGCCAAACAATCGACACAACATAATGCAAATTCTATGTAACTCATTTATTTTTATGTTTGTTTCTACATCCTTGTGGGTTCATAAGGCTCATGCCAGGTGGGCCTAAATGATTCCTAGGGCATATGGAGTGATAGCCAACCTTAGTTTAGTTTCTACTATATAGTATACATTAGTTTGCCTACAATAAAACCAAAAAAAGTAGTATATATTAGTTTACCCAAAATAAAAATAAAAAAGTTCTTGTTTTACACATCAAAGTCTATATATTTATTGACTATATTTCAAGCCCGATAGAATTTCCTTCTTCATAGCCATGATGACTGCTTTATGACACCCACCATATCAAGCTTAAAAACCACTCTTGAATGGCATAAAATCTTTAAAAACCCACTTGTAACATTTGTCAATATTCTTGATTGTGTCATGTCAAATTTGAAAACTTACTCAAGACCAATAAAAAAAATCGCAAAATACATTAAAAGTAAAATACATGCAAGTTTTTTTCTTTTCTACAAGTTAATTTTGGTCAGTGACTGGGGAGATATGTTGCAGGAAACGTTGCCCCCCCATGTATCAGCCGTGTTTCCATATCGAAAAGCTGAAATGCGACTAAAACGCACTTGAACTACCTACAATGGTTCTTCAATACACTACTTTGACAAGGTGGTCTTCAAGATTTTTATCCTTAACTCTTCAACTCTGCTCACAAAAAACAACAAATTTCCATCCAATTCCTAATAAACTATTCTCAAAATATTTCAAGAACTTCTAACCTAATTCCACCAATCCAAGGATGAGATGGTGGCATAGGCTTGAATGGATATCCTCCATTGTCCACAAATTATTCCAATATTCAAGTCTGAAATCACAGTAGTTACAAGACCAAACTATATTGTCCAAAGATCTGAAAATTACAGGAAAATTTGCTTACTGCACAGGTCCAAAATGTAGGTCTTAGGAGGCCTCAATACAATATTTTCGACAGGTCAATAGAGTATACAGATCTGCAATTTTTAGTACAAGTTTAAGCTACTTAACTTGCAGCCTGAACCATTTTTCTTGATCAACTTGATCAATGTGGGCTTTCAAAAAAATAAATCCTCAATGTCCAAGCTCAAGGTGAGATGCCATCTATCCTATTTAAGGGTAGAAGTTTTCAATTTTTATTTAATTTTAGCTTCAATATGTCCTCATCGCATCATTTTTAATCTAGCTTTGTAAAAGTGTCTCCAGTTCTGCCTTACCATTCACTAGTAAAAAATCCCCTCTTCATGTCTCAAAAGTTACTTTATAATTACATCAATGGTATTACTCCAAATGTATCTTCAACGGCTTTAGTATATTTCAAAAGTCTACCAGTAACTCAACAAGCCTTCAAAAAGATCTTCAACAATTCTCCCAACAAGATGTATTCAAGTTCAAACAAGTCTTCAAGCACTTCAAAGTAGCTTTATAAATGCTTCAATCATGGCCCTATTATGTTCACAAGAATAAAATCTGGCTAGATCTGTCTATCCATGTTAATTTTGGGCAACTAGGTCCGAACTTCGGGTTGTGCTACTCAGATGATGATCCCAATATTTTTATTGGATTCCTCTTTCGAGGAGGTGTAATATTGATCGAAATATCATCTCAATCGGATGAGCAGAACATGTATTTTGAATTTATTCCACTTATGTGCTAGGTCATCTTCGAATATAATATAGACTTAAATGTCTTAAAGGACGTGTCACACACCCCCACATATGACTATAAGTAAGAGAGTTTTGGAGATCATTTCACACACATTGTGTGGAGGAAATTATCTTCTCTCTTCTTGGTGCTTCTGTGTTAGGGCTTTCTCATGGAGCTGAATTAGGGCTTCTAGATGTAGCGTTCTAGGGCTGTGTGAAATGCTTGGTTAAATTACCTATTGGAGACTTTGCTGGTTGAAGCATCCTGTTGATCGTCATAACGCCATCATTCTTCTTCTTTGTTGGCTTGTCTTCCATTGATCGATTTATTTGTTCTATCTGCTTCAATATTTTGTGCCCTAATCTGAAATGGCATAGAACATGTTCAGAAATTAACATGGTATCAGAGCTAGGAGAAGACAACGCCCAACTTATCTAGGGTAGCGAGATATGGGTTATTCTAAGGGCAATTAAGGGTGTCGTTAGAGTCAGAAGAAAAATAAAAATAAAAATGCGGCAGGCCGTAGGCCATACCACAACAAGTGACATCGTGAAAATTTAAGCATGCAATTTTAAAAGTGTTAAAGTGTTGAATATGACACAGTGTAAGAGCAGCGTATGTGGACCGCAACCCAGAGAGGCTGGTGTACTGAAAGGAACAACATGTGCCCTAACCAGGGCTGTCAGTCACTTTTCAACACGTTTTTTTTAGCCGCAACAAGCAACAGGAAGGTTGACGACTGGATATGTATAAAATAAAGGTGGGGGTCATCTATCGTGGAGAAGGTTATGGTATGAAGCACTGCCCACCGGAGCTCCTCACCTAAATAATTTAAAAGACAATGGGAGTAATTTCTATTAAGTTGAAGCTAAAGAGAGTCTCAGTCATGGCGTCTTCCTCAAAGTCAAATTCCATAGTCATGGCTACTTCCTCAAATTTCAGTTTAGCAGCCACAGGAATTTCTTCCGTTTTAGGTCAACTAGTGGAATGGCAATGGCAAACTGATGACCTACGTTGGCGTTCATATGACGCTTCATGTAGTGCAGCCATCGAGGTCGTGCATGCGCGGGGTGAGTCCTTCATTGAGATAACCATCGACCAAGCTTCGACTCCTATAGCAAATTTTACAATGGTCACATGCATCTTCTGAACCCAATATTTTTCTGTTGCAATAGCTCTGGGAAGTTCGCCATTCTTATCAGAATAGATGGAGAGTTGCTCATAGACTTTGAGTCAGTGACGCTTCTCGATGTGCCTGTATCTACAGTTGGTGCACTGCAGTCTTACAAGCTGGATGCCAAGGCCATTTCCAGTCTCTACCTGGTGGATATATTCGATTGCTGTGTCACACTGTGGTGTAGGAGGTGCGAGAGCTTACTGGGTATGACCGTGTGATGGCATATTGATTTCATTAAGATAAACATGGTTTCTATTCATGAAGAATAGAGCGAGAATGATTTGTGTTTTTTGTGCCCTCCTGTGAAAGTAATCCAAGACAAACGGTTGCGTTGACTTTTTTTGGCTCCCACTTCAGGCACCTCATGACTGCCATGTGCAGTACATGCTCAACATCGATTTGTCTGATCTCTGGCGCAACAGTGCGAAACCAAAAGTGAGTGAATAATCCAATTCTATGGAGGATCAAGAATGGCATGACAACATTAGTTCATGCGGTGTTTACATTGTGTTGAATTATAATATCCCTACATTGTTTGAATTAATGGTGTGGTGAACCATCACTATCCCTTCTGTATCTGTGTAGTAAAGGCTTCATCATAATTTAAATTACAGAAACCATTTTGGGCTTCTAATGACCTCTCAATTATCAATGTTGATTATCCAGCTGAAGACACATTCACTCAGCATTACTTTTCTCTCTACGGAAAGTTGTCGAGCAATCGTTGCAGGGCCATGTTCCAGAAAGGGCGCAACTTTCCAACGACCCCGATAAGAAATTTAGGTGCTTCAACAGAAGCTAAAATTGAAGAAAAGTCCTTTTAAATAAGTCAAAAAGGAGTTGAATTTGACTTAGTTGCAGATTTTGGAAGTATTTTGGAATCCGATAAGAAAGTCAAAGGATGATTTCATTCTCAAATTGCATTGCAGAATATTTCCAGAATCTACTATAGAAATAAAGATAATGGTTGTAAAGGAAAAAGATGAATTATATTACTTTTTCATAATGGACATTGAGATCGGCTATTATACCTCTTTTCTATAGCTACTGGTCCTATGTAATATATTTGTGATGAACTGTCTACCTAAAAAAGGAATCTGCCTTTTTCCACCTGTCTTTAAACCATAGGCCAAAGTTCTAGTACAAAAATGGGAAGTGTCAGCCTTTTGTACATGCTCAACATGGGTTTTGTTGCATCTCTAGTGATGTGAGTGATGATAAATGAAAATGGAAATGACAGTGAAGGCTGTGGGCAACAAAAACCATAGAAAAGAAGTAAGAATGTAATCTATGATTCTATGTCACTGTCATTATGACGATGACATAAAAAGTCATACCTATGTTTACAAAATTCATATTAGCAGTAAACTTGTGACAGTATCCTTAACTCAGGAGAGTTTCCATCATGAACAGCTTAGGAAGGAGGATCTTGTGGAGGTGAAGCCACAGTCCTCTAGGCAGCTGTTGGAGTGTTTAGGGCCTTAACAAAATCTATGGGTTATGACAGAGTATGTATGACCTCACCATATGACAGATGGCAAAATCTATATCTGTGTTATTTTCAGAGGCATATGGAAAAATATATAACCATGAAGATTAATATCTTCTGATGAATATGATAAATAATGCTATATCATCACTGTAATCCATGATATGACAATATATGACCCCTGACAAGATGTATGACAGATATGTGGCAGTATATGGCTATGATTCTTGAATGGCATATACACTACGTGAGAATCTTGGAATTGTGGAATGACACTATTTGGAGGGTCCTGTTGGATGATGAGCTCTGGGAGTTCTAGGGGGTTTTTGGGGATAACGTCTTGGTGCTATAACCAACCATAGGGCTAGGCTTGCCGAACCTAGTTGGTATGCTTCCGTCGGACCGTGATTATATTGAGTTGGTTTACCTCTCTTTGATCTATGCCCCATATGCATCCTACCCATGGAATTTCGAACTCATGGGAAGTACCTCTCATTTGGCCAATGAGGTGGGAAATGTGAATAGAGACCATAGTAAGATTGATGGACGCATCGAATATTGTCGTACTCTCTATGTCTAGGATGGAACGTGTCCAACCACTTGATCTAGGATCAAGTTTAGCGAGGTTTCAGACCTCTAGCTAACTTCGGGTTGGTGTGTGACTCCTTTAAGTCCCAGTGAGGTTTCGGACCTCCAACTGACTTCGGGTCAGGTAAACCAACTTCAAGTTGGTATGAGACTCTTTGTGAGTCCTATAGAGGTTTATGACTTCTGGTTTGAATCTGTCAGTCGGGAATGATGTCTTGGTGACTGACCCACTTTTGTTTTGAAATAAAGAAGCCAGCAAAGCAAGTTACGGCGGGATGACGCACGATGTTTGGATCGCACAAGTGGACGAAGTTCTCCCTAGTTGAGAGGGAGTGTTAATTTGGGAAACTAGGTCCAAACTCCGGGTTGTGCTGCTTAGATGATGATCCCGATATTTTCATTGGATTCCTCTTTCAGAGAGGTGTAAGATTGATCTAAATATCAGCGTGATCGGATGAGCAGAACATGTATTTTGAATTTATTCCACTTATGTGCTAGGTCAGCCTGGAATATAATATAGACTTAAATATCTTAAAGGACGTGTCACACACCCCCGCAGATGATTATAAATAGGAGAGTTTTAGAGATCATTTCACACACATTGTGTGGAGGAAATTATCTTCTCCCTTAGTGCATTTGTGTTAGGGATTTCTCATGGAGTTGAATTAGGGCTTCCTGATGTAGCGTTCTAGGGTTGTGTGACATGCTTGGCTGAATGACCTATTGGAGACTTTGCTGGTTGAAGCATCCTGTTGATCGTCGTAACACCATCATTCTTCTTCTTTGTTGGCTTGTCTTCCATCGATCGATTTATTTGTTCTATCTGCTTCAGTATTTTGTGCCCTAATCTGAGATGGCATAGAACATGTTCGGAAATTAACAATCCAAGCCTAATAAAGTTTCCAAACATGCCGAATAAATATTCCCAATCATGATTTTGTTAAAACACTTATGAACTACCTACAATAGTTCTTCAATACACTGCTTTTACAAGGTGCTCTTCAAGATTTTTATCCTTAACTCTTCAGGTCTGCTCACAAGAAGCAACAAATTTCCATCCAATTCCTAATAAACTATTCTCAAAATATTTCAATAACTTCTAACCTAATTCCACCAGTCCAAGGATGAGATGGTGGTATAGGCTTGAATGGATATCCTCCATTGTCCAAAAATTATTCCAAGATTCAAGTCTGAAATCATAGTCGTTACAAGACCAAACTATATTGTCCAAAGATCTGAAAATTACAGGAAAATTTGCTTACTGTACAGGTAAGCAAATGTAGGTTTTAGGAGGCCTCAATATAATATTTTTAACAGGTCAAAAGAGTACGGATCTGCAATATCTAGTACAAGTCTAAGAAAAATTCCAGGTTGCAGCTGGACTGAAGCAAATAATAGGGTACATGCATTTATTGTAGGAGATAGATCTCATCCACAAGTAGAAGAGATTTATGCAATGCTAGAAACACTATCTGAGCATATTAAGAAGGCAGGGTATGTGCCTGACACAAACTTTGTTTTGCATGATGTGGAGGATGAATATAAAGATGACTTTCTGAGCTATCAAAGTGAAAAGCTGGCGATATATTTTGGTCTTATCAGCACACCCAGTGAGATTCCAATAAGAATTTTCAAGAATCTTCATGTCTGTGGTGATTGCCACACTACCATTAAGTTCATTTCAAGAATTGTAGAATGAGAAATTGTTGTTAGGGATGCCAACCATTTCCATCATTTTAAGGATGGAGTGTACTCTTGTGGAGACTATTGGTGAGCTAAGTTTTGTTATGAACATTATTATGGTATTATCATTTCTTTGTCACGCAGAAAGCAGGCAACATAGTTTTCATATGATGCCGTGCATGGATTTTCATGGAATGATTTTTGATAAAAATTAAACAATGGTAGGAATTATTTGATGCCTGCTCACATAGACTCATAAAATAGCTTTATGTTCTTCAATCATGATTTTGTTAAAACACTTCTGAACTACCTAAAATGGTTCTTCAATACACTGCTTTTACAAGGTGCTCTTCAAGATTTTTATCCTTATCTCTTCAGGTCTGCTCACAAGAAGCAACAAATTTCCATCCAATTATTAATAAACTATTCTCAAAATATTTCAAGAACTTCTAACCTAATTCCACCAGTCCAAGGATGAGATGGTGGCATAGGCTTGAATGGATATCCTCCATTGTCCACAAATTATTCCAAGATTTAAGTATGAAATCACAGTAGTTACAAGACCAAACTGTATTTTCCAAAGATCTGAAAATTACAAGAAAATTTGCTTACTGTACAAGTAAGAAAATGTAGGTCTTAGGAGGCCTCAATACAATATTTTCGATAGGTCAAAAGAGTATACAGATCTGCAACATCTAGTACAAGTCTAAGCTACTTAACTTGCAGCCTGAACCATTTTTCTTGATCAACTGGAGTTTATTAAGAGACATTTTATCCTAGGTAATATTATTACAACTTGTGAAGGTCTTAAATGAGTATCAAAGACCAGTCACATAATTATGGATGAAGATAGGAATAACACATATGACTCCAAAGACATATTTTCTACTAGGGTGAACTTTTTCAAGCTTAGAAAAATAATGTAAATCTCCAATTTATGTACCCTCTTGCATGCTAGGAATAAGGAGAGAATGTGGTGAAATCCTTCATTAATGTGCCCTCCATGCAAGTGGCGAAAAATAGAATGTATTCCCTTTAAGTGCCAAAAAAGAGATAATCTGTAAGTTATAATATTATTCTTCATCATTCAAGTAAGTTAGGTTTTGTTAAACCTCGTATATGATTAGAACCAGACTAAGCATTGCTCTGCATCTAAGGGTTAGAGAAAAAAGTTTCAAAAAAGTTTGTAAAAAAAAACATCTACAGTTATCTCTGCCTGTTCTATGTATTCTATAAAAATAGTTGAGTATTTTCAAGTTCTAGAACACTCTTAGACTTTAGTATAGCTACCTACAAGGGAAAGCTTAACAAGCCATGTAAACTATTTAAAATCTTTGTGCTTTATTGATACCATGGCTACTTCTAGTATTAGTACTTAAAATCACAAAGTGGAATAAGACACAGTTAGGTACTAAACTTCACTTCCACCTCTCAATAACCAATACATCTCAAACAAAAAATTTAGCAGCTCTGTTCAAATGGTAACAAAAGTTCTTGGGATTCTTTCTTTAACAAAAAAATTGGCACTCAAAATCGATGCAAGCAGGCTTAGCAAAAGGATAACTTGTACACATATAAATAAATTTCTGCACATAGACAGGAAAATATAAACACAACCTATAATCATCTGTATATGCAATTCTAGTATTTCATGAGTAGAATAGGAGTACCCCAACAACTCAGTAGACACTGGGATAAGGCTCTGAACCTCAAATATCATATTCACTGAAAATAAAAGGTAGTAAAATAAAAACAAAACATTCATATCTACCATTTATACACTTTACAGGTATTATGCAAATCATTGGGACTTGCCTGGGGAGGTGCTGAATCAACATTGAGAGAATTCTTGCTCACCATCCTAAAAGCAGGAAATTACAGTTAGGACACTACAAAACCCAGCAAAACCCAAATGGATTCCTCGGCCACTCCACCTGTTCCAGTGATCCAATGGATACATCGACTTAAAGAGAAATTCACATATGTTAATGCATGGAAGCACCCACATCAAGATCATGAACAATCTCCTTCCTGGCTGTTCCTTCACAAAATAAAGGTGGTGGGGTCCCATAGAGATATTAACAAAGCAATGAGTCCAGCCATACATAGTTGGTCCCTCCTTCCATAATGGGGCCAATTTGAATGAAAACGCATCGCCATTAGCATTAAGAGCCAATATGCTTTGTGCACAATAGAATATTGCTACTGTCCCACTCAATCAGTGTTGTTGTAGGTTTGCAGGAAATTTCTTTCTTTCATGCACCCATCGCACTCACATACTCCCATGTTATTACAAGGAGATGTTGCCAGAAGGGAATCTGAAGCCACCAATTGAACTCTAAAGTATAAGTATATATATATATATATATATATATATATATATATATATATGATTGATGAAGTCCGCATGATATGCTAGAGTACATGCCCTAAATATGCTAGAGATGGACCTCTATTTGCACCTAATAGAGGTTGTGCTCTAATTAATTCAAGTTCCATTTACTATGTCTATAGGTGTTGAATTCCACCATGAACAAAAAAATTGCAATATTAGTACAGTCCAACCAAATCTTTCTAAAATATGTCCATAGTCAAAAGAATATGCGCGAGTCTCTATTTCAACCTTACTACAATTTTCTAGGAGGCTTAAAGGACTATATCAAGATGGCTAGTGTTTAGTGATTTGTATCAAGTCTTGTGCTATAATCATAACTCCATTGAAGTTATATGATAGGCCCAAAGCCCCTGTATCTACTAGAATAAGTTTCCTCATCTAATAATCACATTTAACACTCTAGAAGAGAACCATGAATTGTAAGTTATACCTATCCTTAGTCACATCGAACATTTTTGCCAGTATGGGATTTGCAAAGAAGTTGGTGATGATTGAGATATATTCTAGCATACTCATGAGATCTTGGAAGAAAATTTTACTTATGACAGGTTAAATTCTCCAAATGATATATCATGATTATATTATTTTATGTTTATGTTTTAATTTCACTCAAATCAGAAATAGTTCAACTATGACCATTCATCTTTGTAATAATATAAACTGCTAGCACATTGGACATTAATTTCTTGTGCAACGATGTTGGAGGTAAAGTTAGTGGCAGAAGAGCAGTCATAACATGAGAATATTCTTGACAATCTAGATAGAGCTTCCCTGTCATGTGCTAACAAGCTTGAAGGCCATGGCTAAAACAAGAGAAACATCAAATCCATCTTTGTTACACATTGTTCATCAATCCACTTCAAAATGTCTAGTTGAGATACATGAGTGTTATCTATAACAACAAAGCTCTTTCTAGTCTTACACTGTCTTGAGCTATGCCTGAATTTGCTAAATGTGTCTATGACTCATCTCTAGATGTTACAACTCTAGTCCAAGCTGTTGGGGCCCAACTAGCATCAACATTATTTTTGTGGCTTCTTGGTCATCACATTATTTTCAGAAAAACATGGATTTGCAATATTGGATGCTTGCCAATCTCATCTACCTTGTATCCTCCACAAAACCAGTTACTTCTTTGAGAGGAAGGTTTGGGATTGTCTTTGAATTTACATAATATGACTGTTTGTTCATATATGATTCTGCCATAATGGTAATTGGAGGAAAATTTCCCTGTTGAATATTCACACATCTATTGAAGGAAATGTAGGATAATTTTGAATATATTGTGACAAATCAATTGTTTGAGACACATACAAGGTGTCTCACTTCAACAACAAGATAAACTACACAAGTTTCAAGATAGACAAGAAGATAAACATAGTGAGCAATTGTCGGCCTATCACATTTTGTAATGTGTCTTATAATCAAGAATATGGCAACCTAAACCATTTTTCACTCAGAATCTGTGAGTGAATTGATTTTTGCTGATATTTATTCATCTTTTGGAATCTCTGGTGAGGTATATCAAGGAAAAACAGAAACTTTTGGGCTAGTTACAGAGTTTTCTACAAAGGATGCTGGAGTAGTAAAAAAAGCAGCAGAAGATATGAAGTTTGATAACAATAATGTTATTATAAGGGACATTCAGACTAAAGTAGTTCATCTAGAAGAGTTAGTGGAGGAAAATTTGATGTCCTAGAACATCAAACGAGAAAATCCTTAGCTGAAGATACATTTATCTCTTTAACTGCCGATATTGAGAGCATTGGAAGCCCAAGCCAAAAGATTGGAGATTTAAAAGGTTAGGTTAAAAAGGGGGCGATTATTTTGGCACAGGTGGATTTGATTCAGGGGTAAGCTTCCAGAAATTAATGACTCAACACAATATATCCATGAATAGCTATAATGTATACAGTGAAGAAGTTAAGCCTTACTCTGTGCATTCAAATGTTGAAGCAGCGGCAGCTCCAAAACATCAACTGAAACAACAGGAGTCTCATGATGTGTTTGGTAGGTCTAAGCCTTTAAAACCAATGATATCTGATGGGCTAAAAAAGGTGCATTTTGTGAACATTGTCTCTTCAATTAAAGGTGAAATTATTGAGAATCCAAATTCATGCATTACAGACACAAAATAAGAAACTCTATCCATCATGTGATGACCAACAAGTGTAGTTGAAGTTAAGCAGCTTGTTGAAGCATGTTTCTGATGGCAAAAATACATTCTCAAGATATTTTTCTAAAGATGACTCCATTCACAGTAAGCCCTACCCTTCACTCATAAGTGAACATAACTAAGAAAGTTTTTCTAGAAGGGGCCAATTTTTAAGTTATGATCTTGCCTTCGGTTGTAGTGATACACTAAAGAGTGATTGTTATATTTCTGATGTTGAAGTTAGTCCGAATATTTCATCTACTCCTATTGTTTTTGTGTCTGCAGAGGCCTATGAAAAGGTGGCCACTAATATTGGTGTGGAGAACTTTTCATCTCATTTAAATTCACTTGCATTAACAGAAAATCAAGGAAGTGAAAATTTGAGTAATTTAGGGCAGTCATTTACCAGTCATCAACAAAACTCGAAGTAGGCAGGTCTACCTAGTGCAGTAAAAGATATATTTTTGGTTCATAGATAGATCAGCAACAGGTGGCTCATTTCCTCCTCAGCCTCACTACAGCATGGATATCTTCAGGGGCCTTCTAGGCCTCTTTTTTGGTGTTGATTAAAACAACTTGGGTTTCACAAAAGACTTTGAATATATTGCTGTCTGTTTCTATTAAAACTTGAAGATGATATTGTTGTATGTATTTGTTGGGATAGAGGCTTTATAATGGTCATATTTTGTACCATAGCTTAGCTTAGGAAATTTAAGTTAGGAGTACTTTATCTTATAGAGTTATGTTATGATGTAATAAAGTTAAGCTACAATGGTTAAAATTAATTCACATGTTGGTGGTTGGCTGTTGAAGGGTTTATGTAACTTGTGTCTCCTTCATTCAGGTGAAGGCTATGCGATGTTTCTCATGCCCTATGCTTAATGAATCATGTTGTCTTTCTCCCTTCTATCTGCAACTTTGTGAATATGTGTATATGTGTGTAATTCTATAGGTTCTAGTGAAATCTTAGTGTGTTTGCATGGCAGAATTGTTAACAGAGTAGGTATTTTATTTTCCTATTTATGAGGGATTTCTGTTATTTTAATTATAATGTTCATGGACAGGCTTATTTCCCTCCAATATCACAACCAGAAGGGCTACCTCTAAAAATTCAATATGCCAAAGTCAAGGAGTGGATCTTTCAGTTTCGATTTTGGCCTAATGATAACAACAGGATGTATGTTCTGGAAGGGGTGACACCATGTATTCAATCGATGCAATTGCAAGCTGGTGACACAGGTATATGCAAGTTACTTATTAAGCTTTGTTCGAAGACAGTTCTAAGAGTTTTTCAAATGTTTTTCCAAAGTAATTAATACTCTTGGGAGGAGATCTCTATCCCATTTTATATTTTGTTATTTTCTTAAATGGCATTCTGTCCCTGAAGAATAAGCTTTTTCGATAGATGTTGTTAGTTGTTTCCATTTAATTTAAAACTTTTGTTGATCACCACATACTCGCTGTTGTTCAAATTGAGATAGCCTGGAGTAACATTCTTCCTGGTTGGTCTGTATTGTTTTCATTATGTTCCCATTCCAGAGTTAGGCACTTACATACAATGTAGATGCTTGCAGATTTTTCAGTGTTGTCAAGAGGTCAATACCGATCACGATCGATAGTTCACTTCTTAAACTTGTCAATTTTGAGAATGATGCTTTGATTGACCAAATTTCATAGTTATGGCATTTTTAATGCCCATTACATTTAAGTCAACTTGTGGTGTTTCTAATAAGATCTTTAGTTAGAAAAATATGGGTAATATTTTCACCGACAATGTCTTCTGTGATCATATTTGTGTAAATGTTGTTTTCTTGATATGAATTTTATTTCAGGTGCTCTTTAACTCTTCAATTCTGTCTGTACCTGAATTTTCATCATGCATAGCATCAGTATTTGTTGTTACTAATCCAACTTTAGTCCAGGGCCGTCTTCCATATGTACCATGCCGTCCTCCAAATTATCATCCTCTAGGTTGTTGTCCCAGACTCTGTATGATTGATCCTCATTTGCCCGATCACAGTAATTGCTCAACAACCTCAAGTTGTAATGCACACTAAGTAACCAGATTCGTCCAAAAGGGTCATCGAATCCCGAATCCTCGTATCGGATTCGAATTCATATCGAATTCACCTCCAATTCACTGGGTACGGCGTATCCCGATCATACCCTGTACGGATACGGTGAACCGGATACGGCCGGACCCGCCGGTTAGAAAAAAAGCGCTATTTCTTTGATAAAGTGAGGTTTTTTTTCATTCTTTCTCACCCATTTCATTTTGTGAAGTGAGAAGGAGCTAGGGTGAGCAAAGGAGCAAGTGTGAGCAAAGAGAAAGGGAGTTCTTTCGAAGAGATTCGAGCATCCGGTAAGTGCACTAACCCTCTATATTTTGCATTTAGTTTGCTGTTAGTGTTTGCATGTGCATATGTTTTATATATTTGGTTATTTTTTACAGTATTCATGGCTCAATCAAAGGTAGCAAGATAGGGGCAAAGAAAGGGGAAGAATGTCCCCATTGGAGATGCCCCACCTTTCCCTCTTTCATCAGGGTCTGCAAGTATTCCATCCATTGGAAGTGGGGCTACAACAGCAGCTTCAAATGTGCAGGGAAAACAAATTGTTGACCCCAAATACCCATTGTGGAAATATGTGACAAGAGAGGAAGGGGCAACAAAAAAAGGAGGAGGAGGAAATTTTTCATGGAAATGCAATTTTTGCCACGGCAAGTTCACTTGCACATATTTCCGTGTGAAAGCTCTTTTGTTGGGTATTCCAGGTTGTGGCATTAAATGTTGTACAACAATTGAATCGCCAAAGAGGAAGGAATTGGAGAAAGAGTAGGGTATTGGTGAGGCAAATGTGGCAGCAAAATAAAAAAAAAACAAGAATGATGACCCCCTTCCATTCTTAAGGAAAAGCAGCAACAAGTTCCCTTTTGAGACTTTTAGTAGGGGACAATCAGCAAAGAGAAAGGCAACTGCAGTTGGTCCAATGGACAAGATTTTTCAAAAAGAGAAGAGGGAAGAGTTTGATCTCACCATTGCATTTTTTTCCTATCAAAACTTCATATCCTTTAATGTTACACGGTCACCTTTATTTATTGAGATGTGTCGAGCTCTTAGTCATGGGGCTCCATCAGGGTATGTGCCTCTTGGGTCAGAGAAGCTCAGAACCACATTGTTGACAAAGGCAAAGAAAGAGGTGGACAAAATGCTTAAGCCTATTAAATCAGCATGGCCAACATCTGGGGTTAGCATTGTTTCTGATGGATGGACAGATCCAGCACGCCACCCACTCATCAACTTCATGGTGTCATCCTTGAATGGTCCAGTTTTCTTGAAATCAGTGGATGCACTTGGACAGTACAAGGATGCACAATATATGGGTGAGTTGTTTATTAAAGTTATTGAAAATGTAGGTGTGGATTGTTGTGTGCAAATCTTTACAGATAATGCACCTTTTTGCAAGGCCGCTGGCATGATTGTGGAAGCAAAATATCCACAAGTATTTTGGACACCTTGCATTGTCCATTCATTGAACTTGGCACTGAAATCTATTGCTTTTGATGTGCTTTGGATTGGAGCCACTATTGAGGATGCACGACATATCTGCAACTTTGTAACAAACCATACAAATTCCCTCACTATCTACAAGGAGTACAACAATCTATCATTGTTGAAGATTGCAGATACACGGTTTGCCTCTTCATTCATCATGTTGAAGAGGTTGAGGGAGGTCAAGACCGCTCTTGGGTCTATGGTTATTTCAGAGTTTTGGTCTTTTTGGAGAAAGACGGATCAAGCAGCCTCAAAGAAGGTGAAGGACACAGTGTTGGATGATATATGGTGGGAGAAGGTAGATCTAGTTATTCAGATCATGGAGCCTATCATTTCCTTGCTCCGATTTGCAGATACATACCAACCCATCGTAGGAGAGGTTTATGAGGGATGGGATTCCATGATTGAGTCCGTGAGGACCATTGTTTTACAGAGTCAGTGCCCAGAGTATGAGACATCACCTGAGGCCTTCTTCATCATTAATAAGATATTCGTCAAAATAGCATGGGACAAGAATTGCACACCTTTACATTGTTTGGCTCACTCCTTGAACCCAAAATACTAAACCATGAGTGGCCGAATGGTGGACCTTCGGTGGTGGACCTTCCTTACAGACTTCCTTCTCACATGGATGGTGAAATCCCCACAGGGGAGGAAAGAGTACCGATGAGGATTTTTCAGATAGGGCATCCATCGATGAGGTGGAGGATGCCTTTGCGTATTTTTCCACCGGCACTGGCGATTTTACAGCAAGCAAGACGACGAGATGGTGGGGGCTAAGAAGCTCCTATTCTTGGTGGGCAACTCATGGGGCAACAAGCTCCTCCTGGCCAAATAGCTAGCCACGCAGGCTCCCTCTCAGTGACTTCTGATTCCTCTTACAAGTAGAGTGAATTGGAGCACATATGGGAATTCCGAGAAGGTGAAGAAGAGCATGTTTGAGGCAAATTCAGCAAGGCATCCAGGGCAGAGACAATGGTGTATGTGCACACCAACCTTCGTCTCATCTATAGGAAGAGGGAGGATTGGTTGAAGGGAAAGACAAAGATGTGAGATGTCTTTCCTGATGATATGGGTCTGGACAGCAGTGTTGAGTTGGCATTGGCCAACTTGGATCTCAATGCACCAGTGCTAGAGCCTGTCACATTTGATGATGGAGTAGAGGTGTCATCCTCCACACCAGCAGATGCAGAGATGGCAGAGGAGGAGGATGCATCAGAGGCAGAGGAGAGCAGTGGCGAGCATGATGATTGGGATGAGGACAGTGATGTTGATTATGATGATGAGGATTGATGACTCATTGACTCTAAGTCTCTGACTCATTGAGGCTTCAGGCTTGTAGTCTTGTAGACTATAGTTTTTTTGTATTTTCTATTTCTATTTTCCATTGGCAGTGTACTTATGTAACACATTTTGATTCTGATGAATTAATGAGAAAACTACACTATCTTACTATCTTCAATCTTGTCTTTCTGAGTAAATTTGACAATTGTATCAATGTATCATGTATTGTGTATCAATGTATCAATGATCAATGATCATGTATGACTCATGAGTATGATGTATCTATGTTTGAATCAATGAATTTTGTATGAATTTGTGTAAACAATATCTAATTTTTAATATATTAATATATATATATATATATATATATATATATTTAAAATATATATATATATTTTTAATAAAATAATATACAACGTATCGTATCCCAAAAGTATCCTGTTCTGGGGGTCACCGTACCTGAATCCGATTCCTCGAATCCCTGTATCCCCGTATCAGGTGACTTAGAATGCCACATAAACCAAGCTTTCAACTCAGTTTTCATTTAGCCTGTTTCTTCTCACCTTATGTATGAAGTTGTAGGTGCTCCAACACCTCTCTGTAGAAGAAGTGTTCACAACCTGTGAGAGAACATTTTTTGCCAACTTTGGCAAAAGTCCCATGCCGCCATATGCTACCCACCATGTGAGAGCATCAAATCTGTCTCTGTCTTCCATTGCATGGAAAGAACCAAAGTTAGCTGTGCAACTGAAGTATTTGCCTAATTCAAGGTGCAATCTAGCACACTCCTCCCTGTCAGGTACCAACTTGTCTAATGCCTTCATGTACCCCTCTTGTACCTCTGGATCTATGTGAGGTTTGATCCTAACCCCACCTCCAAGTGCAAGTTGGCCCAACCAAGATGGAGAGTAGTATTTTGGCATAAGGATATATGCCAAGGCATGTAGTGGAACATTGAGTTTATTCCACCGTGCACACACACAGTCATGAATCATTGCATACAAGTTGGGATCATTATCCTTAACAACATCTTTTATTTGGCCCAACATGCTATCCATCTGCTCATAAACCTCCCCAATCACTGGTTTATCTATATCTGAAAAACGAATCATGTGATAAATGGGCTTGGTGAAGTTCAAAATTTCCCTCACACGTGCCCAAAACAAAGGGTCAAGGGCGGTCTCCTCTACATGTTCAAAACCTTGCCTGTTAACTATTGTCGTTGCCCTGTCCTTTAATACCTGCCAGTGTGGGCTTGATACCATTGCAGCCAATGACTCTCTTACCTTCAAAAGACGCTTGAAGGTGAGGTAATAGCTAGCAAATCTAGTCTTTGCTATCTTCAACAACTCCAAATTGGAGTGAGTACGGAAAAGCCCATGGGTATTACTATGATTTGTAATAAATTTGATCATTTTTTACCTCTCTTGTACAAATCACCAAGCCATTTGAATTGAGGTTGTTTGTTTTTAATGATATCATGCATCAAAAGGTTCATTGTGTGAACCAAACACTTAGACCAAAATATGTTGCGGTATTTATCCTCAATAATTGCTCCTGCTGCCTTACAGTTAGCAGCATTATCAGTGATGACCTGTATGACATTGTATGGGCCAGTCTTTTCAATTATTGCAAGTAATGGTTCTGCAATGTTAATGCCGGTTTTGAATTTGTCTGAATAATCATATGTTGATAGGAAGATTGCACCACTAACCAACACAGCCAAAACACTTATCAATGGCTTTCCTTTTACATTGTTCCATCCATCAGAGACAATGGACAACCCATGCTCATTCCACAAATTTGTCATTCTAGCCAAAGAATGGTTTATTTTAACAAATCTATTTTATCTATTTTATTCCAGATGCACCTCTTTGGACATGATCATTAGAGCCATGACCCGTTATGGATTCAAGGTCTGGGGACCTGGCTTGCTTTGGGTTGATTGGGATAGGATAGAGTGATTCTAAAACCTTATATCACGATGCTTCTTCTGCTGCTAACATGCAATTCCTCAATCTATCATCTAGGTGGAGTTCAGGTTATTGCTTCAATAGACCCCTCCTTGGTGTAGTTGTTGTGGGTTCTTCTTAACTGCTTCAGTTAGTGGCCGTTTCTATCAATCAACTTGCCCTTTTTAGGTAATATTTGGACACTTTAGGTCAGCTCCTACTATATAAATGTGACTTAACCTAGGATATTAGAGAGCATATCTACAAACTACATCCAAATCACTTGGATTTCCCTCCTTGAGGGCATTAGCTTGAATATGTCATTTTATTATTTTGAGTGCTTTATGTAGCTAAGGGATTCCCCTTGTTTCATTCAGAGTGGGCTCCCACTAGCTTTGGTTTGAGATAGGTTACTGCATCACACACCTCAAATGGAATTTTCAGCTATGTGATTTACAAGAGACCAAGTTGGGGGAGCACATTGTCTTCAAATGTTCCATCTATTAGGAGATAACACTGTTACATATTTATTGGATATATTATTGACTGATAACACTTTGCTGTGTGGTTGTTTTGTGATGACTCATATATTTTTTATCAATTTTAAAGTTCTGTTTGTTGCCTAGAGTCTGTAGCCTAGGGATTAGGAACTAGGTCTTGCCTAGCTTTCCATTTTAAATCTTAAAAGACAAAAACAATATCATTTTGAAATTCTGTTTTTTTAGCATTTGAAGGACAGATCTGTAGGCTTATCATGGATTCCTCCCTTATGTTAGAGGAGAGCTAGCCTTATGTGAGAAAATGGGCATTGGTGCAGAGAATGAGTTTCCCCCGGTTTCACTATTAACTCCATAGCTCTGATAAGTGAGAGTAGAACAGGGCATCTGAGCAGCCTGCAAGCAGTTAAAAGTAGTGGGCACTGAAGTTAACTATTGTGGCTGTGCAGACTGATCTGCAGAAGTTGAAACATCAATTGCTAAGTGTGGTGACAGAGAGAAGGCAAGCCAGTTATTCATATATTTCATTCTCTAGCATAGTTCTGCAGCCTTGTTCTTCAATTAAGAACACCAAACACAAAATAGTTGTTGAGAGACCACTTCAACAGTTGAGCCTGCACAACCTTAAAAACATGGGAAGAAAAAAAATTCAAAATAAAATCTTCTCCTTGGGCTTTGATGGCTGGTTAATCATTTTGAAAATGAGTGGTGAAATCCACTTGGGGTAGAAGGTTCTAAGGCCACTGAACGACCCTCGTGTGCATAAAAATGGGTAGCAAATATTTAAGCCAAAGCCAAGCTCTCACACCAGACTTTGCTATAAATAGCCCCACTAAATCAAAACCCAAGAAAAACAGCCAAACCCTCAGACCTCAAAAAAAGAATAAAAGGTTTTTTTTTCTAAAAAAGTGCTCACCCTTCTCATATTGGGATTGGTGTAAACACAGTGAAAGAGCACTGGATATATATATATATATACGCTAGATAACTTGCTAAGCTTGAGAGTTCAACTTCAGGTCTATATATCTCTATTCATACTGCACGGTCTTTGTGCTCAGGGCAGAGCATCCATAATAATAAAATTTTCGACTTGCATACCTCTTGCCCCATAAAGACTGTTAAACTTATCGGGCGTGAACAACAAAAGTAGGCACTACTTTTATTTGCTGGCTTCTGCTACCACTACTACTTGATTACAGGGTTCCAGGTGTGTTTTGGGTGGCAGAATATGAACATGATGGCAGTGATAGGACCGAAGGCCTTGTCACTTCAAGGTTAGTACTAACTCGGATCTAATTAACTCATCCGTTCACTCAATTCAGACAATTTAAAAATACGATTTCAGGTATTAGGGTAACACTCAAATTTAAATTTAAATTATTCATTGGTGGACTCGGTCAATTGACATGACCTGCTCTGCTCTACTTCTCTGGTAGTTCATCTTAGCATAGATTATAAGAAACATAATATGATATTTACTAATATTTTTGTAAAGAATATATGGGTGGAAATAATTTGGCATCTTTTAGAAGCCTTTCTCTGAATCACTTCACTTGATTGGCTAGTCTGAAAGGGTTTCTAGCATCCAACTTTTTTGTCTATCTCACCATATTGGGTGAAATCGACTAAGCCATAAATACCCTCTCCAATGGGAACATTATTTGTTCCAATTTCAAATGAGAATGTATCACTAATATAAGACATATAAATCTCTAGATTCAGTGCCAACATTTTCCACTTTATCATCCCCTCATTGGAAACAAAAAGACATTTTTACAAACTGATCAAGATCAGTATTTTCGATAGAAGACCTATCAACATGAAGACTATTATGGTGAATGCAACTATGAAGTGGAAAATACATACAATATGATAAATATTTAGATATATTCTTAGCTCCTTCAGCATAAAATAAGTGCCCTGATCAAGCATACCTCCATGGCCCACCACCCATATTTCCCTCCATGTCCCAATTGGTTATCAAACTAATTGTAATTTTACTCAACAGCTCAAGCATAAACAACATAAGAACCTGGAGCTACAACTGGGGATGATTGTTCCACAGATATGCACTCGCCTCTAACATAAATGAGATGCATTCCATTGTTTGGTAAGATTACCATCAATGTCAAAATCAAAGGCAAAACCAAATTCCAGAGATACAAAGCAACCCATTTCAATTGATCCAGATGCAATCCAAAAGGAAGCAGAAATAAATGTTCTTCTTGTGCCTTCTTCCCCTAGTGTTTCTCCTGATGCATTGAATCCATTGCTTTCTCCTTCTCCCTTACACCCTTTCTTTCGAAATTCAACTGTCCCAGTCATATCAAGGCTTTGTTCTTTCAATATTTTAAAGCAGCAACATATATAGTAAGTGGAATGGTAGTTTAGTGTTGGAGCTCACTAGCACCATACCTGCGCAATGTGATTTGTTGTCCACAACAAGAGACAATGTTTCATATCCTTATTGGGAAGTCCAACAAAATCAATGTGTGGCTTATTTGAATACAAAAGTTGCAAATTATTGATTTTCATACGTTCAAAATATCTTAACAAGTGAGGGTGCAAATGAGATTCTTCCTTTGATTTGTTCTGCTAAACCATCAACTCTCACTAAAGGCTCTAGTCCTATTAAGAGCGTAAAACAGGTTGAACAACAAATTAATGGGAGTAAACGTTTGACTGGTTGCAAAACAGTGGATCTAGTGAAAGAATGTTGCAACACTAATTATCAACCTGCTATCTCAAAATTTGAAAGAATACTTTATTTTAAGGTGCCTAGGTTATTTATTCCAGATGCTGTGTGAGTGTCACCTGTTAAACAACCTATAGTGAATCATTTTGAGAGTGTTTTAATGTTTCTTTCAATGGATGGCAAGCCATATTACCTTTAAAAAATCCAAATTAGTTCTGAGAGTTCTTTTCAATTGAAATGTGAATAGAGTATGTTATATATTTTCCATGAACCCTTTAAAGGTGTCAAGAAATTGTATTTTTTCAATATTGACTATTTTAGGCTAAGGCCAACCTAGTCAGCTTTCTTGGATTTTTGGCCATGTTATTAGAACACCATTGTCGAGGTTCCTAGTGTAGTCAATGTTCTTTATCCACGTTGTGTTCACTCTTTCAAATGAAAGTGCAACCCACACCTAATCCAATATACCATCATTTTGACATGAGTAGTTGACCCACATGGTAATTTTGACTAATCAATAATCATTAAATTGTGCTTTGTCAATTTTAGATCTTTGGCGATGTTATTAGACCACATTTTCAAGGTTCTTAGTGTGCTTGATGTTCAAGGTGATCAAAGGTTATAGAGATTTTTCCACTTTTAGTGGTATGTATAAGTAATTGATTGATTTCTAGTAATAAAAGTTTGTTCCAATTATATATTGTGCGAGCTTTTAAAAGCCTGAAAAAATATCTATCACTTTTCGGATAATATCATTGGATTGTTTACATATATAATCACAAATGGTCTGCATTTTTTGATGCATTGGTGAGAAACCAGTCCTCATTCTTTGTATTTCAGGATTGTTCCTGGAATCCCTAGTTATTGGTGAGACACCAATCCTCATTCTCTGCTGAACTTTTGCTACCTTCTTTGCCAGTGCATTCTTCAAGCTATCAATCTGCAACATCAAAGATCAGGAAACCTTTGACTCTTGAGTGCTCTAGAGGACAACATTCATTATCAAGATTCTTCAACTACTCATAGGTCCTCAAACAAACAGACCAAAATATCCCTTGTTTTTAGTCCTTTTGATCCATGGAGAACAAATAAGACTATCATTCAGAAAGCAACATATTTTTCAAGAATCATTCTAACACAAAACTGTTCTTTCAGCTCCCTAACTTGACCACTTTCCTTGTTGGAACGTGCAGCACCAAGTTCAACAGTTGCAACCTTCTTTGCAAATTTTAGAGTGCTGATTGTCTCCCCACGTGCATCTAATTCAGGACTTATGTGCACAAACATTAGAGTTACAAACATTAGAGTTTTTGCCTGTCCACCTTAAGAAAAAATTCCAACATCATTACCACCCCAGACTAGAGAAAAGTGGTAGTTTCCTTCCATAACTATTCATCAAGGAAAATATTGAATTTGTTACCTAAAGAATCCTGAAGCAGTTGTGTGAGCTTGCTATTTTGGTAAGGAACATGAGAACTCTTTTGTGCAAGAGCAGCAATAACGTCTCCTAAAGCTGAAAGTGATCTGTTAATATGCCGTGCCTCCTTTAACCTATCTCTGGTGGCCTCGGATTTGTCAACTCTCTCACTTCCAGCAAGGTCAACAAGATGAAGACACCCTCGAAGAATTGTTCCAGAAGTAAGATCTCTGCCCTCAACATGCACTGTCAAAATACTGCAAACAAAACAATGTTTTTATTGTTTGAAGATAGGTTTCAAGAGAGACCAGTATTATTTAAATTCTCCAAAGATTGTGTCTAAAACCTGTGCGAACGGCTGCTCCGATCATTCAGAGTAGTTGCTCCCACAACACGGTTCTTGTGTCCAAGGTTGATTAACTCCATCACAGCAGATGTAGATGCAACGGGTATTAGATTTGCATCTGGCACATTGAATCCATTCTGCTGTGAATTGTTGCGGATTTCCAATGTTCTATGAGTCAAGGATTATTTTATTCTGAGAAACTGAAATCCAAATATTTAAAAACAAGAAAGACAACTCCATATGATCAAGAAGGATGTCTTTTATTGGAACTGTCTGAAACAAGAAGACCCCGAACTTGTTCATTGTATATTTCAATCATTTGAACAAAAACCTCATATATAAAGGTATCCTTTCTTTTTTTGGATATCTGGAATACGTCATTCAAGAACCCCAATTGTCCTCTGTAATCACCTTAGGAGTCAGCAGGAACATCACCAAGTGTTGAGGGGGCTCTGAGACCAACTTTTTGAAAGCAAGACAGGGGATTAATAGGTAAATAAATTCTCTCTTTCAACTTTCCACCAGTTGACCCTTTGGCATTTTAGACTTTCCTTTGGAGCCGAAGCATAAGAACCAACCTCTCAAATCTTCATGTGGCCATATTTTTTCTTAATATGCTGCAAGCATTCAAAACCCTTATGTGAAACATTTTCTGCCTGTTGAGGTGCCGAGGCAGTTTCCTTCTCTACGGGATCAAACTTTTGTTAATATGAGAAAAACTGATCACAGGTTATAAGCTAATCTGTTTTTTCAGTTTTACCCATAATTTTAGAATGAATTAAAAAACACAGCTTCAACAAATTCTGCATAAACTGAAAAAGTCGTTGTGTGCAGAATAAACTCTATAGCATCCTGCAAGTTGATTTTGTGAGATTTATATGGCACAAACCTCTGGATTCTTGTGCTGCTGAGTTGTCAAATATTTGAAAATAAGTGAAGCGCTCTTGTGCTGCTGAATTGTCAATTTTGTTACATTTCAGGCTGGAGTGAGAATATTTTTAATGTGTGATAACATATCTTCACCAGCAGGTGTCAAATGTGCCTAGCCCAGGCAGTTAAGTAATCATAGTTGGAAATATCTTGAACAAATGTAAATCTTTTGGCTTGGCAGGGCCTACTTAGTTTTAAGAATAATTGTTGGGAGAAGTCTTGAATGAACAATAGAGTCTCCATCTAAGAAGAAATTTCGAAAGGAAGGCCCAATGATATAGACAATGATAATTTCAAAGCCGAACACAATACCATATACAAAACTAACTAGATATAAAGAGGCAAGGCTTCAACTGTTGCAAGTAAGCAACATACACATAATCAGAACTCATAGAATGTCTGTGTGAGCAGTCGTTATTAGATATACCATATTAGGGCAACGGTTAAATTATAGCCCTCATAATGTTGTGTTGTTGAGAAATTTTGAAGATGGAACTAAGATCATTCTAGATTGTAAAGCTTCCAAATGGACCTAACAGCTCGACCATGAAATAAAATCAAAATGGGATCCAAAAAAACAATCACTCAACTGTAGGCAGCATAACTTCTTTGCAGATCATTCCCTTTCAATACACTGAATTTGGCAAGTACAATGGAAAATATGACTGAGGATATAATCATAATCCCCTTTCCTACAATTGACAAGATGACTGATGTCCATATTCAGTTCAGCTCTAGAAGCAAAGATCACCCCAGAAAAATGTGAAGTTAGGACCAGTCTAGACAAGCAAGGCACAAAAATTAGAGCAAAGTATTTCTAGGCAAGAATTTCTTCAGCAGTGAACTCATTACCTTATTAGTTTTGCAAGCCAGTGCTTAAAACTGCAATTGACTAACTAGAAGATGGTTGTTATTACCATTGTGTATGTCTTTCCAGAATCTGTTTTCCCATATGCAAAAATGCAAACATTGTAACCATCCAGAACAAATCTGATCAATGGCCTAGTATCCAAAAACACTTCCTCTGCAATTCAACATGAATAATGTTATGATTTAAGAGATTTCACCTTACAATCATGTAAAAGGTTTTCAACACTCTAAAAAGAGAGCCAACCTTGAGTAGCAGATGCTCCAAATACTTTGTTGAATGTGAATGATTTACGTATATCCTTTCCTTGCTTTGCAGGATTTGCAATCATAATTTGACCATCATCCCCAATATAATCCACTGTACTCTGACAGTTGGATTGGCCAAGCAAGAATGGTCTGACTATGCAATACACCCTTATGCTTCCTAAGAATAATAAGAAACATAGAATCAGCATAAATTTGTTATCCTATCAAATGGCATCTGTTGTGCTTTCACTACCAGCTTGGTCAAGCAAGTATGCCCTGCCTCAACTTCTAAGTTTATGTTTTATGAGCAGAATAAGATAACACAACACCATGCAAGAAGAGGCCAAAGTAAAATCAGATTACATAATTTGATATTCTCTTCCAGAATTGCTAATTCTCATCTTCCAGGCCCGAGGCAAGGTCGAACACTCAATTCAAACACAGAGCCCAAAATCACAGGAAGATGGAGCATACATAAGTTGTTCATACATCTGAACCTGTATGGAAGCAATCTTACCCAGTTCATTCATCCATCTCCTACTCTATTGAACCAACCTCGTTTCCAACTTCCCAATTAGTGGGAGCACAAGCTTCTTTAAATGCACAGTAAACTGCCCTTTTCTAGCATTTTTTGGCCTTTTATGTTCCTACTACAAGCCGTGGATATGTTTCCCCCACATCGAATTAGCTAAAACTATTCATTCGCACTGTATTGGGAATAAAGATGCAACAGATTTGATATATACAATTTAAAGGGACTCCTAATTCCTACTCCGTTATAATATTTTTGAGACATGTTAGTTAAACTATAACACTATGATAAACGAACAGGAAGCACACCTTTCAGATCATGAACTTGATTGTATAGTTGTCAATTTTCCTCTAGAACTTTGTGGTAGCCTACTGCAGCCTGCGCTAGTCCATACATATGCTTTCCTGTGCAGAAAAGAAATACAGTCAAAATTGAAGAATGTAGAAAAGCGTGGTTCAAATAATAACAACTGTTTGTGCAAAGCTCACCAAGATTCTACAATTGTTTATTCCATTCCATTTGCATCGACTGAATACCTTCCTTCGTGTTGTGTAGCATCGATTTCAGTTCTTGCTGATTTTATGGAAAAATCAGAACAATCTCTATGTTTGAATCACAATGTCACACACTCTTGTAAGATTTAAATACTTACTCCAATTCCCTTTGTTGGAGATCAAAACATGTTCGCAGATTTGGAACAGTTTTTTCATCCTCATCTGCATCACTTGACCTATTATAGAAGCAGTCCTCATGCTGTCCTCGTCTAACACCATAAATTTCCTCTTTTCCCTCATCTTCGCTAACATCAACCTTTAGATTGAAGTTTCAGTCTCGGATGTTAATTAAAAATAGACATCTATTACAAGTATTTAGTGATGAACAAAACAATATTGCAGCTCAAGCTCAGCTCTATATTTATCAAAGTCCATTTCAGTAAACATCTGTAGTCAGATCCATTTCAAGCATTGAATTTTAGCTTTTCTGTAGCATAAGTGTTAACATTTTATGTATTCGTAGATAATTATATCCTAGCAACTTGAAACTAAATTAACTTTTACATATGCTGTAGTAAGGATTCTGAGCAAACCTTGGGCTCTCTTGAAGTTGTTGTTAATGCTGCCAAATTTTTTGACTTTGGGAAAGACTTTCCATCCCCATTAACAACAAGGTCCTATACTACCTTCTTCAATTGCAGGCCACAATAACACAACAGATGAGAATTCACTTATTAAGTTATTTTTCATCTATTTCTATGCATTTCCAAAGAGCCTCTCTTGTTAACTTTTCACATAGAGAAAAAGAATTGATGTGAAAGCATGATATTGTCGATTTAGTAATAAGAACCACCTACTCTATGCTAGAATTCAACTAGTTCCATCTTCACAGAAGCTTTTGCCTCTAAAAATCCTATACCTGATTAGCGAATATGGTCATTAGAATAACCCGACCCTTTAGCCCCTTGACTCCTATGGTCTAGGTTAGGTAATTTTTAAAATCATGTTAAATCACTCATCAAATGAATTAGGTTCTTTTCTGTTTTTTATATGTAGACAATCTTCCAATTTAACCAAGCATTTCAGGTGTGCTCAGTATTTCCTTTTTCCAACTGAAAAAGATATAATAATGAGCCAGCACAGGACAAAGTTAGGTTGTAAAATGAAAGATTCCCAGAGCAACACCATAAAATGTAAGAAAGGTATAATGATGAGTCAAAAAAGGTTACGTTATAAAATGCAAGAATCCTTGAGTTACACTACAAAAACTTGTCACCAGTCCGTTACAACACCCTCCAAAACTGAGGTGTAATCATAGAACCCAGAAGCATACAAGCTAAACATGTAAAATTATCATTTGAGAAAATCAGATTTCCCTGATCAGTTAAAAAGATGAGACATGCTGAAACAATTGTAGGTGCTTGCTATAATTCATGACATTGTTGACATCTTGTCTTATAGCGTACAAGAACAGTCAGGGTCTTCTTGTCAAGTTTGCTAGGCTGTTGGGCAGTTGGTGTTGAACTTAGGATCTTGAAAATTACAAAATTTTGGTTTGACATTAACAGATTTTGATGTTAACAGATTTTGATATGAATATTTTTTAGAGTAAAATGTAACTGCAGATGAACTTTTCATTTTCCTCTTCTGGGATATTGGTGTGTTCTCTATATGTATTACTTCATAGAGTGTATTTGTATAGAAATTTATTGAAGGTGGTTGTATGACATCTTTTAAAGTTGTTAGAAGGTAGTTTTGGACCAGCTTTAAAACAGTCTTGTGTCAGCAATTGAAAGTTTTTTTAAAAAAACCTTTAAATACCCCTTTCTAGCACATTGAAAACCTTTTGATGATGGATTTAGAGCAGGTTTGAATATTTAGTTTCCACAGTTATTTGAATCATTTGAAGAGCTAGAGAAATCTCCTTGGAGCGACTATTGAAGGATCTTTGATACCATCATTACTATGCCATTATTCTGGGACAATTATATTAGTGTTCCTTTATGTTAGTGTAACTTTCTTTTAAATTTTAACCTCCTATCACATTCTTTGAAAGATATATAGGAACTAAAATTTCCATATATTTCACTTAATTATTGTTTTCCCCACTCCTCGGCGTTACTTTGCACCTCTCGGTGCAAATGCTAGTTACATATTCATTACAAGGAAGACCTACCTAATTACACTCTTCAACATTATAACTATATATAATTTTGATGTTTCTAGGTTGGAGATTGTACTATTTTCATTGGAGGATGCTACTATTGATGCGCACAAGGCTTTTGAGCTACTTGGTAGGATTCTCACAAAATTGGTTGCTAAAGGGATATTCTTTATTCAAGATATAACAAGGGAAATCAAGGATGGAGGTACATAGCCAAGAAGCTTATTAGAAACGAGGGGATTTTGAGGTATTTCTCCAGAAGAAAATTTCAAGGTAGTCTGCTCACAATTTTAATACTTGATCAATTTTGTGGTTTATTTGTGATCTCTCATGTTGACTAGTGAATGGTTGGTTAGTTTTTAGCTCGTGCTCACATTTGTTGGTTCCTGAAGCTTGAGCACTTTATAACAAAAATAGGCAAAGTCAAACAACACAAATGGTCCACTAGCTCTCTTTTCATTTGCTAATATTATAATGAAGTTTTATTAAAGGCATTGTTTGTTTGTTTATTTTGGTTAGAAAAGGGTTTGCTCTTGGTTTTATGTGATTTTCAATTTATCGTATGTAGCATGTTGAGAAATGAGAAATAATAACGTGACATTTATTTTGCAGAAATTGATGTTGAAGGAAAATTGCTTTGACATTGTTGATGTTAAGGTATATGTTGTATAAACTATTTATAGTCTAATTTATATCATATTCTAGTGTTCATTGTTTTTCATTTCTTACAGTGCATTGTATTTTATTTTGTTTTCAGAAAATGAAATCAGTATTGATGGTAAGAAGCATGAATTGAAAAAAGAGAAGAGCAATAACATTGGAGCGACAAATGCAAAAAGAGAGAGGAGAACTAGTTTGGTGATACCCTTAGAACCAATATCTCGCATAAGACACACATATAAAGACTGATGATCAAGTCTTTAGAGTTGGTGAATTCACCTATAATGCCTTGACAACACAACGATAATGTTTTGAAGTGATGAAACATCATTTCATGTGTAAATTGTAGTCCAACTATTATAAAGTTGGAAACTCATATTGTAATATTTTAACATTTCATATAATATAATTTATGTGGTTGAAATTATTTATACTTGCATTTGATGTTGTTTAGTATTGTAATTAAAATATGCGACTTTGTGTTTTCATATTAGATGAATATGCACATTGTATGACATTTTTAGAATCATACAAATTAATTTATGTTGATTACTAATGAACACAAATAAAATGAATATGCGATTAAATTAGTCATTTAGAATGATTATTAATGAAATGCATATAAACTACTAAATTAGTCATTTATATAATGAATAAATGGCTATTGCAAATGATAAATTTGTGACTACAAATGATGACTAAATTTTGCATATATACGACTATTAGTAGCTAATTTACAGTATCTTATACACATGACTAAAATTTAGTCACATTTCTTTGGTCATTAATTGGTTTCAAACAATGACTAAAATTTTCATATATATGACTAGTAGTAGCTAATTTACAGTATCTTATAACACGACCAACATGTTGGTCATAGTTCTTCGGTCATTAATTGGTTTTCTTGGGTGATCATATAGTAATATATTTTGTTGTGTATTTGGTCATTAATTGTGACATTTAATGACCAAATCAAAGACCATATCAATGACTAAATGAATGACTAAATCAGTGACCAAATGAATGACTAAATCAGTGACAAAATGAAAGACCAAATGAATGACTAAATCAATGAAAAAATGAAAGACTAAATGAATGACTAAATTAGTGACCAAATCAATGACTAAATCAATGACCAAATATACAACTAGATAACAAAATTGAGATAACCAATTAATGACTAAGCTAAAAATGACCAAAAGTTGGTCGCGTTATAAGATACTGTAAATTAGCTACTATTGGTCACCGATCGAAAAATAGTCGTTTATATGCGAATTTTAGTCGTTTTTTTAGTAACAAATTAGCCATTTTGTACTAGTGTCAGTAATCCATTTCACCATATCTCAATATGGTAAAATCTTAGGGCGTGTAGATATTCTATGAAGAAAAGAGTTGAATACATCAGAAATAGTATATTTCGAGGTGTTAGTGGAATCTTCTATCGTTGTACTTTTGACTATGCAGGGTTTTTCATCTTCGAAAATCCTGTACATCGATTCCCATGAAGCATAACCATTTTCTGAAGCGCAAGCAGTGTTTGAAAATAGGGGTGGCATCTTGGTTACTTCGACAGTGGAAGGTGTAGGATTAGCAGGAGCCATTGGTTTCTTTGAATTTTAGCAGCTTTAGACATCTCAGAGAAAAATATTTTCTGGACTTGCCTAAAAATAAGAGGAAAAAGTAGTGAAAAACAATATTCGGGAGCGATTTAACAATTAAACCAAAATGATGAAGAATATAGTTTCGCATCCAAAAAAAATTAAAATATTGGTTAACCATCAATCAAATCTCATTTGGAGGCTCAGGGCTATCATACCGTTATGATTATGAATTTATGGAAAGCATGGATTCACGTGCCTGAATGGAAACTTAAGAATTTTAAATTAAAACATCCCCCATCACAGTTTGATCTATGTGGCAAGGTGTCAAAATACTGAGCGTGCTTTGTTTTTTCGATTGCGATTGGACTATTTCCCTTTTCAAACCATGATTTAGTGTATGAAATGTTTTTTAAAGGTTTTGAAACATTGGCGGGGAAAGAGAAGGGTAAATGATGTTGCGATGCGATATTGCATCGCAATCGCAGTCTCGGCGAAATTGGAAAGTGGAAGGATGATAGATGGCAAAGATGTGACGTGATATATCATATCGATCAAATGAAAGCAAGGTGGCATATATGATAGTGGTAGAAACTCCGATCTTGAGATTGCAATTTTTAACGTGGCAAAGGAAGGTCCCGCTAATCACTTTTTTTTATGACATATATCTTCTTCGGGGATCAATTTTCCTTTATTATTGTTTTTTTTGCCTGCATCGCCCTTTTTCCCTAGAAATAATTTTTTGCATGTTTCTAGCTCTTGAGCGATATCACGTCACAAATTTCATGTGGAGTGGTATAACATATTGCTTGGTATTTCTTTGATTTGAGATTTGCGATTGCGATTTGTGTTTTAGGCCTTTTCTTGGATATACTTCTTAAGTATATAAGGCAATCAACTTATGACTTTGATTCATATTTATTCGTATAAGTCACAACAATTTTATTGTCTTATCCTAAAAATTTAGAAGGGTCCCCATTATTTTCTCTAAGGTATCTATTATAAAATAATAGGGGTTGTTGAATAGCACAACAGAGTGAAAGGTTCTCTCAAGCCCATATTCTTCTTTAAATAAAGACTTCACAACATCTGTAATGAATGTATGCTAGAGAACATAGGCGTTGTCGTTGGCATAAAAAATAATACCATAAATGTTCAAATGAATAGTTTCAGCGCAGGTGTCATGGGCACCCACTTAAAGCAACCAAAAAACTGCAATAGAAATAACAGTTTGAAAAAAAATATTGGAACGGAGGAAATGGACCTTCTAATAACTTCAGAGATTAAATTTCAGATTCCCGCAAAATTTTATCAAACTCCTTAAGTGGGCCTAATGGTTAAGAGCATGTGTTTCCTCATAAGAGGTCACAGGTTCAAAACCAGAGGGGGTAGAGTATGTATGCCTTTGTAAACTTAGCAGTCAAATCGTTGTCTTGTCCCACAAACAAAGGGGTCTCATACACCAATTTGGGTCCCTTGTCCCACAAACAAGGGGATCTCATTTACCAATTTGGTATTTGGCGATATTTCTCAGCATCCAAAAGTAAATATGGTACAAATATCACACATCCTGGTGACTCTCAATTTTGCTACTATGTTTAGTTGTCTCTGTTATTCAACGTTGCGATGTCAATCCACCAAATTCGAGTGGTTTTGAAGAGGAATTTCAAAATTTATAAGGTAAAATAATAATCTCCAATAAGTTCCTCACGAGAATGGGAAGAAACATGTTCTGGTTTCAATATATGAGTATTTGATCCCTATCTCTATCCGTGAGCAGTCACTAGAGTTTCTATAAATCGCAGTCCATCGAGCTTAGGCACAAATTCCTCTTCAGGGCTTTTAGAATTCGAATTCTGAGAAAGAGCCATGTCATCGTTCATCTATTTGGCCTCTAAATAACACAAAAAACTACTAAATTCAAGACAAAATCCGAAATATCCTCTCTAATATTTAAATTGTCAGATTTCAGATAACGTTGTAAGGTCTTGTGCCTTTTCTAAATACAGAAAGGGAGGGCTTGTGCCTTTTCTAAGGGTGATACGATGAGATTCACGAGAACGTTGGCCTACCCTTCCTTTTAAATTAAAAAAAATGGAAAATTTGAAAAATGATTTGTTTAAGTGAAGGTGAATGATTTGTTATGCTCCCTCTCCCAACTGGAGTTATTTTTGGAAACAACTACAGTAAATTCTGGAAACCAACTGCAGTGATTTCCTTAATTTATGGAAACTAACTACAGTAATTTCCTTAAATTATGGAAATCAATTGAAGTTCATTAATTTCTTGTTGGGAGCTTCTAAAGTGGTCCATTACACCCACTGCAGTTCTCTACCATGATCAGTGGAACAATTGACACATAGCCAATAGAAGCTTGATGGAAGATTGGCTATAAAGATTTATGTTTGGTCCCCAAGCTCACTAACTCAATTCCCTTCAGTTTTACACCATCTAGCTAGAGTGAGCAGAGCTTGGAAGTGCCTTCAGATTTCCTGTATTATTTTTCTTTCTGCATGTGTGAAGTTTGTGAAACATCGAGGCAATGTTTCCATAATGAGTATTGACCTCTGATTTGTGGATGAGTGGTTTTAACAAATATGCTACGAGATCATGCTTAGGCATTTTGTTTGTGCTTTCGGGGAAACATTGTATCAACGTTGGAGTGATATTATATTTTAAACTAAAATTCAACATGTGCTTCACAGTGATATTATAAGTTGATTCATAAGTGGAATCGAGGTTTTGGGAATTCATTTACATCTCCATCTGAATGCAGAAAAGGAAAATCATAACTGCAAAAGGGAAGCTAAAGACCGTTTTCGTTTTCTTGTATTGAAGAATTTTTGAGAACAGAGATTACAGTTACTTCAATTGTTGCGTGAAGGGATTCTTGCTTCTGGAGATTTACCATCAATGGCTGGAGGTATTTATGTTTTTACTGGGAATTTTAAAGCTTTTATTTTTAGATTCTTTTAAGTTTTTAGAATCGATATTTAGCTTCAGCTTACATTACTAGGCATTACAGTTTTTTTTATTACGCATTAAAAAAATTTTATTTAGTTATTAAAAACTAACATGATTGGCCACACACTTCTATGTGAAGTATTTGTGTTGAAAAATATATCCTTTTCTGATTTATGATATTCTCTAATTTGTGGAGTAGGCATTCTGGCCATCGCTATATACGTTTTCTAGTGAGTTATGTACTAAAAACACTTCAGACCTCCTCTCGAGGTTTAGAGCGCTTGTAAATGAGATTTAGTGACATCGACTTGAACACTGGAGGGGATCTTGAATGCTATGCTATGTTATCATTTTTCTCACTGTTCTATATGATGATTAGTTGCTATATATATATATATGATGTTCAAGAGGTTACAAATTGTTCTAAATTTTATTTTTATTTTTTTTAAGGATTGTTTGAATTTTTTTAACGGTGGAAATAGATTTAGCACTATCAAAGTTTTTTTGAGGAGCCGAAATCTTGAATATTGACCTGTAACCTAGAATTTGCAAAAAATTCCCCAAATTTTAACAAAAATCATATGAGAATTTCCACTATTTTCCAAACGAATTTGTAACTTCTTTAACCCCCCCCCCCCACACACATATATTAAAATTAATTACAATCTGTTTTTATTCCATTATTCAAGTGATATGGAACATTGTGCATCTTTAATATATTACTAATTTAAATTACCTCCCACTCATTTGCTTCACTTGGACTTGTATCCTATTATTATCATGGTTTTGCATATTTCATGAGATTTTGGTTCCCCTTGCATTGATTTTATGGCACCATGCCACTTTTTTTCTTCTATATTAATTTAAGTATTTATTTTTCATATCTTATTTTAATTGTTTCATTTTTCATAAAGGAATTTATTTTTATATTATAATATATATTATAATTAAGTTGTAAGGCATTTATTTTTTAAAACCACTCTCCTAATTATTACTATGTCAATTTTTGAACCATCATCTTATATGTTAGACGATTAGAAGATTTTCTATCGCTGGATGATTATAGGAAGTGGAGAATCTTGCAGTGGAATGTTTTTATAGATCACCACACCGATAATTGATCTCGAAAGGGTCCATGTGTGTCTGCTGCATTTGACATGGGATTACAACGACTCTACAAATTCACTTTGTGCATCGTCTTCATCTTCAGCCCATTTTTCTCTTCGCCCAAGGGCACTAGGATCTGAAGCGCAAATCAAAATAGGCTTGTCATAGAAAAGGCCAGGGTCGCACACACTCGTAAGGTGTAAACTAAAATAGGCATGTCAGATAAAAGGCCAGGGTCACACACACTTGTAAGGCGCAAACCGAAACAGGCCTGTCAGAGAAAAGGCCAGTGTCGCACGCACTGGTAAGGCCAAAAATTTGGTCACAACACAACACCTACTCTGCATCCTTCTAGGCCACTATGGAAAATTCATCTTAGAAAGTGGAAAGTGGTGGTTGTGAAGAAATTGGGTATGCATGCCTTTGAAGGGATGAGGGAATTCCAATAAGAAATGGAGAATCTGGTGAAAATCCAACATAATCATTTGTTTGATATTTTGAGGTATTGTAAATTAGGGAAGAACGATTACTTGTCTATAGATTTGTGGTGCTTTTTGGAGAATTTGAGCTTAGATGAATGGTTTCACGACAGAGGAGATCCAAAGAGAGTTCTTTATTGGAAAAAAAGGCTTAAGATTAGTCGTGGTGTGGTTGCTCGGTTCTACTTTTTGCATCATGTTGTTGCCATAAGGGTTTCTTTGGAAGAAGTCTTCTTGTGCCACTGTGTGCCATCTTGCACTGTTGATTCGGTGTTAGACGATATAAATATCGTATTTCATCAGATTGATCTCGCTAAAAAAAATTGCAGAGGTCAATGAGTGGCTCCATCAAGTGGCATACCACCATCATGATGCATTGTTTGTTACTTTATTAGATATCCATTGTTGGTGGTAGGTGCCACGAATGAGGGCATGGGATGCCATGATAGTTGAGCTCCCTTCATTTCATTAACAGTCCCTTCATGTCACTAACAAACCCCTCTTCATCTAAGGGGTTTTTGACAATTTCTATATATATATATATATATATATATATATATATATATATATATATATATATATATATATATTCAAGAAAACTCCTCACCTCGCAGAGCCTTTCACATTGGAAAAGTTTGATTTCAATACATGTTGGACTGCGATACCCACCTCTAGTGCATCCATTGCAACAAGGCCAACTAGTTCAGAATAATCAACGTATTTTCCGCAAATATTAAATTCTATCCTACCTGTGGAACTCAATAGAATTAGATTCCAAATGTACTATTTTTTTTACTCAAACCCCTAAAAATAAAAATAGTGAATTTGTGTCATTCCATCCCTATTTTGAATTCCCAGTCACTTTGAAATTGAGTTAAAGGTTATTAAATTTCATTTTCTTTGAACTTAGAGTATGTTGGAATTCTTCATTGATGTTTTTGAAAAGTGGTAGGGGCAGTAGAGTCTCTTAGAAAATTGCATGGGGATCTTCTATGTAAACGTCCTGGATTATCACAACATTATTGGTCCAGTCAAGGGCTTTTCTGGTCTCTTTTATACCTTTGAACACCCTCAAAGTGCTACAGGCTATGCTGTAATTTAGTGAACCTTTGAGTTAAATATGTGGCCATTTTTGTAATTATATATGAGGGTTGAATATATGATGGATGTGAACTTGTGTAATACAGGAAATGATGGCATAAATTTAAGTACAAACATATCACAATGCACTTGAAGCGTGCACTCAGACTGAGACCATTGAGAAATTTGTGTTCACTCTTATGTGTTGCAGCTATTTGGAAAGAAGATGGAGACTATGAGGTTAATTCCCTTGATGAAAGGCATTGGAGTGATGCAAATATTTGTAGGATATTTGAAGGTCTATATATTGAAGGATTGTGCGAGCTAATACACAGTGGGCCTTGAGAGTTTGCTTTAAGAGTTTCTTCAATTTCAAGTAATAATACTGGTGAATGTTTTTCAAAGTGAGAAATTTTCACTTGAATTTTTCATATCATAATGAATTCAAATTTGAACTATATAACTATGGTTCCACCAATAGAGAAGCATACAACAAAGTTCTATACAATAGTACGTTGGCCCCCCTTTCAACAGTTCATAAGGTAGTTATGAGAGCACACTAGCATCTCTAAAGAAGAGAGAGATAGGGAGAATATGGGGACCAAAAGAATGCATGTGCCATCCTCAACAAAGTTCTAGTTTTAAATCTCTTTTCTATGCTCAACAATTTAGTTCTAAATATGTTTTTCCTTTATTCAGTTTTGCATGCACAGTTAGAGGATGCATTTCCCTAAGTTAGTAGGGGTGTTGATGCATGTGGACTTTGAGCTTGATAAATAAAGCACATCTCTAGGAAGGCACACCTTAACTTTTCTTGGTTTTCCATGCAAGAAAGGCACACCAACATTAAAATTCAGACTGGGAGTTAAGGCACTATTGTGCATGAAAAAATTAACAAGGGGGCAGATTTTGTAGATGCAATGCAAGCAATAAACTCTGAAAGCAAACTCTCAAAGCCCATTAAGAAGGGACGATTTCAGGTGAGAATAGCTTCAACATACATCATAGATTGTGTGAGCTAATACTCTAAGCCATTATGTCAACATAAGCTAATAAAAGGCCATTGATTTCTACATATCCTCAAAATAGAAAGAATATGCATCAAATCCCAAGCTATTCTGACCTAAAATTGTCCCTTCTCGGTGGGCCTTGAGAGTTTTATTTCAAAGTTTCTTGCTTGCATTGCATTTGCAAAATATGCCCCCTTGTTAAGATTTTTCAAGGCTATAATGGCCTCATTAGTTTGGTCCAGATTCTTCCTTGTGCTTGTAGCAAAAATAATGTTTTCTGACTCGTTGCCTCTAATATCTACTTTGTCTCTTTTGAAAGCCATAAAACTCTCTATAAGTTGTGAAGTCGTCCTGTGACTGGTTGCAATTTTTTCACATGTGTAGAGATGCCAGTATGAATCAAGCATTTTTCCCAATCCAGTTGTAAAATAATGGATATTTTCTGGCATGTATGAGACTACTATGCAGACATTCTTCACGACCCTCAAATTTTTCGATTTTAGAGAGTTCTAGTTCTTCTTTCTTCTGCTGGAAGAAGATGGGTATTCTCCATTGTTGGCCATCTTGAAATGGGAAAATCAACATAAAAAGTGACTATCACACCTTGATTGGTCCTTGATTTCTCACTCTCCACCTGCTTTAATAGGATTATCTTTAGACGTCCTATCATAGTACAGATTGAAATACTTTTAGGGAGTTGTTGACAAATCTAGTTGGAGTCATTTTGGTCCTCGAAATTTTGTTTTAAGAAGATTGAAAGAATGATTTTTAGCGCTCAATATGAATTCCCTTACTCTTTTCAGTTTTTATTTTTAAATTTTAACAGTTTAAGTGACAACCCTTGTTGGAAACTTTTCCTAGTCAATTTGGCCTCAAATTGATATCCCACATCATTTAGACATACTACAAAGTGGCATGATGCTAACTAACACAACATTATGAATTTTTCAAAGGGTCTTTGCTTCCCCATAAATTCATATTTTTCTGTTCTTAAGGGGAATCCTCAACTCACTATTTGTTACTCCTCAATAAGCTCAACACAAGATGGATTAATTACAAGATTTAATGATCTAACCTTATCCTAACTCTCTCAGGAAAATCAAGTAGCCAACTTGTTTACAATTATGATATATCAGCGGCTGGGATCTGGAGCCATCAAAATCCATTGATCTTTATTTCAACAGGAAATTATCAGATATTATGCATAATTTCTTTAGAATTGTCGTTCTAGCATTTCCTAGGGGTGAGAAATTTTATGTAACATTTTTATCTTAAAAAAATGAAACTGAAGTCGTAATTCGAAGTCGTAATTCCTTGTCTATTTGTGACTTTTCTTCTCAAGGAAAAATTCTACTTCCAAAAGTCCTCAACCCAAATTGCTACAAGGTTATTTTCAACCAAGTATTTTCTTATTTTGTACATGATGCTTTTGGTATATGATTTAATGATATTTTTCACAAGCATGCCTTAACATATGAGTGTATTCACAAATAATAGAGGTGTGAGTTTCTATTCTAAAATAGAACCAATCACACACCACAGATATGTCATAAAATCATATCATGTTGAGAAAATTTTGCACTCAACTAACTTGAAACTATATATCGCTAAAACTATAAGTACTAATCAAAATTTCTTGTATAAAGTACTTTAACTTACAAAGGCATACTATTGATAATTAAAACAACATACACGCTAATCTATATTACTAAAAATAGAAAGCTAAAGCTACAGCTAAAAACTAAATTCTCAAACCCTAAAGTGGTCCACCTTGTTTCTCTTTTATAGACTAGTAAGAAGAGAGGTATGGTGAATCTAGATTCATGCACAATAGTTTCTTAAATTCTAGTGTGAACTTTAATTCTGGTGTGTCTTTCTTGCATGGAAAACTGAGAAAAATTAAGGTGTGCCTTCCTAGATATGTGCCTTCTTTATCAAGCTTAGAGTCCACATGCATGAGCACCCCTACTAACTTAGGGAAATGCATCCTCTAATTGTGCATGCAAAATTGAATAAAGAAAAAACATATTTAGAACTGAAATGTTGAGTATAGAAAAGACATTTAAAACTAAAATTCGGTTGAGTATGGCACATGCATTCTTTTGGTGTGAAAATTCTCCCTATCTCTCTCTTCTCTGGAGATTCTAGAGTTCTCCCATAACTACCTTATGAACTGATGAAAGGAGGGTCGTTGTACTATTGTATATAACTTTGATATATGTTTCTATACTGGAAGGGTGAGAATATTGTGGTTGGAACCATAGTTGTACATTTCAAATTTTAATCATTATGATATGAAAATTTTAAGTGAAAATTTCTCAGTTTGAAAAAAAAACACCAGTATTTATTAAGGAGTTGTGGTTTGAAAAAAATTTAGCTAAGGATAGGAAATTCTTTGTAATATTTTATGATAATTTTTTACTCAGTTACATAGATCATGCATACAGATGTATTTTTTATCACAAAAAAGTAAAAGTACATTCTTTCAAATATATTGAACTTTGCAACATCCCTGGTAAAAATCCATGTAAAAATAATAACCACGGATGGTGGGACACTTATTCTAAGTTAAATGGTGGGAAAAACATCCTAGCGGGTGTTCATTTCGGTTATTATGGCTAAAGGAAATTAGCAAAGGCAATGGCCAAGGCCTTGGAAAGGCATGAGGCATTAATTGGCATTTTATTTATGAAAATGGTGGAAAATAGGAGAAAAAGGAGGTGAAAGATCACAAGTTGCATATGAGGAGGAAAATGAATAAAATAGAGGCCTCATCTATAAAAAGGCATATGAGGATAAATTAGTACCTTTTGTTAGTGAATTTTTGGAGCTCTCTCATTATTCTCTCTCTCTCTCTCATACTCTTGGATACTTAGAGATTTCTTGGAGCACTCTTGGAGATTGTGGATAATTGGTGATTTGGAGCAAGAAGGCAAAGGAAGTGAAATAAATCACAATCGGTCATCAAGATCAAAAGCTACAATGGTTTTTTATTCAAGGTACCGAGTTGCATGTTTGTTTTCCTCGCCATTTTTGGCATGCATGGTGTATGCATGTGGATTTTCCTAGCCTTTCCATTTCCTAGATAGCCATGGTGTTGTGGGTTTATTTCCATTGATTATTTTCTGGTTGGTTCTCATGATTCCTTTAACTGTGGGTTGAGTTATTAGTTCCTGGAAACCTAGGTTGGACAAATACTCTGGAAGCTTGACGAATCACTGTGGGTTGAGTTAATAATCCTAGAATCCTTGGTTGGAAAAATGCTCTGGAAGCCCTGGCTGGACACACGCTCTTGAAGTCCTGTAATAGTTGGGGTTCAGTTACTAGTCTTGGAAGCCCAGGTTGGAACAAACACTTTGGATCCCTGGAACAACTTGGATAGAGACCAATCCGTGATGGTTGTGATGTCTAAACGTGAAGTGGAATCATTGGTTGAGGGTTGAGGTGGTTTTTCCTTTGGAATCCTTGGATTGATTGTGATTGATGTTTTTGATGACATCCCACATTCATGCTTGGAATATGGCACAGGAGTGATTGGCTGAAGTGAGACTTGGCTCAGCTAATCTATGATCGGGTGGAACGTGAAAGTACCATCTTCAATTGGTTTCTAAATTCATCAATGATAAATTCATTCCCTAGTTGGTATTTGGTATGAAAATGTACTAACTTATATTAGGATTCTATTTTTGTTGTATTCATGGTATTTGCGTTGTTATTATGCTAGTTATAAGCATGCATTTTTAGAGTGATGATGTATGGCTCTTTCCATGTTTTTACTTGTAAATGAATGCACAATATATCTATGGTCAAATAGAACGTATTGCATCTAATGATGTAAGGGAGGAATTCTTGTTATCTATTCTCATATAAGTATGATACCCCTATGCTTAAATCTGTTGTTTACACATGTAGATTCAATGTTTGTGACATGTTTAACAAAATTCCTGTCATGGCTAGGAGGGGTCCAGATGATTTATTGTTGATGTGATTGCTTTTGTGTAATTTTCCTATTGTTATTCATCATCCCTTAAGTTTTCATGAAGTTTTGGGTAGTGACCTAGGCTCTGGGTCTTAAAATGTGGCTCAAATATCGGAGTCTCAGGCACATAACTTAGAAGTTAGGACCCTAGCCGCATGCATGTTGTATTATGCCTGGGGATATATCCTCCTAGCCATAGGCTTGCAGTGTTATGCCTACAAATATGAATCAAAGATGCCAAAATGCCAGTGTGACTCAGGGGTAACACGTCTAAAAGTTTGGGTTAGCTCCTGGGGGTGTCATTGATGATGTACAAGGTCTGTATGTTGTGTTTCCATCAGTTCCACTTCCTTAAGGTCACCTAGGAGGTTGAATCCCATATAGTAGCCTCTCATCACATGTTTTCCTCGGTTGGATGGTTACTTGGGTAGACGTGTGAAGAGGGTGTTACAAAGTGGTATAAGAGCATGGTTGCACTCTCCCTGGGTGATGTCTAGTTCTCATTCTCGTTGGGTCATATATGATACCATAGAGTGGTATCATAACATGGTTAAACCCTTGGACTTGATGGGAGGTGTGTTGTTCATGCTTTTCTATTGGTTTCATATGTGTTTCTCATACCTAGGGTGTATGTGTTTTTTGCATCTATGTTGAGTTGGCCATGTTGGCAGTGGTGTCGCCATGGAAGGGCTGATGGTGTTGTTATTAACATGTCGTCATGATTATATGGTTGGTTATGTGTTGTTCATTCTTGTGTATTGTTTTTTCATGCTTGATTACATATTTTTACATATTGTACATGCATTGCTTGCTTATGTTAAGGTTACATATTGGGCATGCTTGTGTGTTTTCTGTGTATGCTTGCTTATGAGATGCTATATGTGGGACATGCATTGGTCATTCATGATTGGTTATACATTTCAAGTGGGTGAATATGGTCAAGTTTGCATTGGTTTGGTGAAATTTGTTGTGCATAAGGTCATTGTGTGCAATTACGGTCATCGTGATGCTATTGGTATGTTATGATGTTAATTTGTTAGCTAAGATAGAGCAGGATATGTAGATCATTAAAGTGACGTTGCAACAATGGACTTTGGGGTAAGAGCATATCATCATCCATGTTGTATGTTTGGCATGAAGGTATGTGATTCATGGTTGTTGTAAGCATTATGGTTACTTATATGTGTTTCATTATAGTAATATTATGGTTATGTGTATGCCTTTCATTCTATTGATTTTATGGTTATATACATGCTAGATGTTAGTTAATTAGTGTGATCATATGTACATGCATTGGTTAGTCAAACATGTTATTAACTTGATGGCTATGTTATATGTTGTTGATGAGTATGTTATAGGTTAACTTTTTGTGGTTGTATGATAGTTGGCTTGATTATTATGTTATATGTAACTGATGATGAGCATGTTATATGTTAACTTATTGTTGTTATATGCTAGTTAACTTGATGATTAGGGTTATAGCATTGATATATTGATGTTATATGTATCATGTTAAATTGGATTGGCCTAGGAAGATGGCTAGGGTTATGACATTCAGGTATGAGTCGACTTATTTGTGATATTATGTCATACTAATCTAGGTTAATTGTGCATCTTTAATTGTTATACATGAATGAAAAATGTTTATGAGCTTATGATGTGAACATGTTAGTTAGTTAATGTTATGGATATCATGATATTATTGTGTTTGAGCTGATGTGTTGTGAAGTTATATCGTGCTAACTAGATTTATTATGCAGACAATATGGCCTCCCTTGAGATGCATCTAGGTATGATTTTGTTTATGTCGTCTACTTGGTGTTGAATGTTTGATTATTTCATTTATTCAGTGTTCGAGTGCTTGGTGTTTATTATGTCATTTATATGTTGTATGAATGTTTGATTACTTGCATGACATGAGTATGTTACTATAAGTTTTCATGAATAAATGATATTGTTTTGAGATGGCCGTACTAACATGTTGAGATAGTTGATATCTACTTGAGTGCAAGTAGGTGATAGTTATAGTATTATTATCTTGACTATTAGTTGATTATTACATGGTCGTTAGTCTTGGTAAATGTTGATTCCGAATTGATAGATATGTTGTCTTGATGTTGATACATATGGCTGGCATGTGTATGTTGAGTTATAAGGAAACATGATTGGCACAACAACATAAGGTAACTATCATGTTTTTATTTGTATTTATGCACTAAAAATTATGTGTTTATGGAAGTATGATGCAGGGGATTCCTTGGAAAAAGAGATTGTTATGAAATCTTGAAGAAGGATCATGTTGAGATTTCATTGGGAAACTGTGGGGATTGAGTCATGGTGTTTGTTTCTATTCTTGTGCTTTCGATATTTTATGAGTTGTTTGTGCTTGATTTGTAGCTTTATTTATGTTTGGTGCAATGCCTTACCACTTTGTTCATGGTTTTGTATTGATTTTGGTTTTCCATGTTTTTCTTCTTTTGTTTCTTGTTATTTATTTTTATGTTTTGGGAGTCTTGGATATTGGTTGGGGTAAGAGGAAGTTAATGGATCTTGGGGAGAGCTGAATGAAACCCAACAGGTAATGAAAGACTCAAATTAAGCTCAATGCATGTATAAGGGAAACTAAAGTTAAGAGTATGACATCAGGTTAGATTCGTTGAGTCCATTGGTGTAAATGAATGGTGGTAGGACAGTCATGAGAAAGGTAATCAAGTAAGGTAAATTGAATGGAGCTGAGGTGTTATATGCCTTGGCTATGTTGGGAACTGTTGTTCTCAATGTTTTGCATGTTGTGCACGAATAAAGGAAGTTCTATTAACCTAGACCTTATGAAATTTTGGTAATTATGATGTGATCATGATTATGATGATCTTTATAGATTTATACATGTATGTATATATGTATGTCGTTGTCTGACATGATTATGACTGTTTATGCTAATGATTATATATGTATGTATGTATATATCTATGTCACTATTTGATAGGGTTGTGAGGGATCATTCTTGTGGAGGAATGATTTCTTATGCAGGTGAATGGCATGAAGAGGTTCCTGGCTATGAGGAATCAAGTGGCAGAGTAGCCTTGACAGATTTATGACGTTAGTATCATGTGGATATGAACTGATATTATATGCTTGTACTATTCCTATTTTTATATTATGGATAAGAAATGTTGAGGGGTGCATCAACGAAGTGAAAGTAGTGTGATATGTGGCATGCTAGGATAAGCATGGATAGCGGAAATACACTAGAAGCAAGGTTGCTTGTGGGGTCAGTGTTTGGCCTATGGTCATGGAGTACTACTATTGTGTATATGTTTCACATGTTTTATATTCAATTATTGTACCTATGGTGATGTGTACATGTAACATATGTAGTATTGTGTACCTATGATTTTGTATGCCTATTGTATATATGGTGTTGTGTGTATATTGCATATGCAGTGCTAGGTATAGATGGTGCTATGTACATGCTAGATATGCAATGTTTTGTACATATCGTATTGTGCATATGTTGGATATGCGGTGTTGTGTGCATATGGTGTTGTTCACATGTTGGATATGCGGTGTTGTGTACGGATGGTGCTATGTACATATGGTGTTGTGTGTGTGTTGTATATATAGTGTTGTGTGCATGATTGCACATGTGGTGTTGTGTGCAAGTGGTGTCATGTGTCATGTACATGTCATGCATGTGGCGTTGTGTACATGTGGTGATGTGTACATGTCGTGCATGTGGTATTGTGCATTGTACAGGTGGTGCGATGTACATTTGACATCGTGTACACATTGTGCAAGTGGTGTCGTGTACATGTGATTTTGTGCACACATTGTGTAGGGAGTGTTGTGTATAGGTGGTATTGTGTACATGTTGTGCATATGGTACTGGTATACATGTGGTATTGTGATAATTTTGTACATGTGGTGTTGTGGGCATGTGGTACTATTTATGTGCATGGTGTATTCATGGTATCATGAAATGTGTATTCGTTGTGTTGTACTCTATATACGTATATGTATTTTTTTCTATTGTACACCAGGTGTAGGTGTATGTGTTGTATGTTGGATGTAGGTGTATGTATTGTGTTGTGTTGTACACCAAGTGTCGGTGTATGTATTGTATGGCGTTATACGCCTTGTGTGGATGTACGTGTTTTGATGTACACTTTGTGTATGAGTACGTGATTGAAGAGAATAAAAGGCATTGGGTGCTTGTCAGGTGTGGCAACCGATTTTATGTGTGTACAGAAAGAACAAAGGCAAAATTAAGGATCGATTAAGGATAAGTATCAGTATTTTATTTCAATCGTGTTATGCATGTGATCTACGATTCTAACTTATGATGGTTACATGTGATTTATGATTATGGTTTATGATGATTGCATATGATTCATGATTTTGACCTATGATGGTCACATTTTGAGCTAACCAGATGTGATATGTTTATACATGACAATTTGATCAAACAACTAGTTTGACTTGTGTGATAGGAAGTAAAGAGAAGTGCAAGTGTACCTTATTGATGGCCTAGCAATGAGGTATGATTTGAAGTTTTTTCAATTTATATTTAATCTAATGGAAATTATGTGCTTGGTACAGGAAATCATGTAATGCTTGGTTTGGGATGGTTGAAACCGACTGCAATAATTAGTAGCGTCAACAAAAGGAATTGGAACATGCAGTAGTATGTTGGTAAAGCACTTCAGGAGTAGGGCCATTGTGGTACATTGGTACCCAATAGTGTCCATTGATTTCCATGAGAATGCTATGATTGGTATGGTGGTTTTGAGGCAGGTATATGCCTTGGTTTTTTTATCTTCCGATGCGAGGAAGCCTTTCGTAGGGATGGACTACCCGAGATGGGGGTTCCAGTGGAACTTGGAAGGCGTGTGACTGCACGGAAGTGGGTGACCAGATTGCCCGAGGTTATGTGTAGCAGAGAAGGGAAGGTTGGGGATGGATTTTTTTTGGTCATGATTATTTCCAGATAGAATCATATGCACATTGGGAGTGTAACCTGGAACAATGATTCGGTAATTGTTCACTGAGAGGAAAAGTGCAGTAGGATTGTAGTGTTGGACATTTGATGCAACTTTGACTTTGGTAGTGGATTTTGGACTTCCTGGGAAGGAGATGAATCCTGGTATTACCTTGAGGGTAGGTGTGCACCTGTGGATTCCCTTGTTGATTGATACAGACATCGTATCCTTTTATTTTTTCGTTGAGAAAATGTGTATATGTGTATATTATTGTAAATACTATATTGAGCTATATTTATAAAGCTCCAAAGATAGTATGTTTATTTTCTGGTTGAAGAACATGTGGTTGTTATTAACACTGTTACCAATGAAATAGGTAACCTGACCTCAAAATGGGAACTGTAGCCCAGAAATTCTCAAAAAACATGAAAAAACACCCCAAAAACAAAAAGTGTGTCTTCCAGAATGCATTTGGTTTTTTTTGAAGGTCAAATTTCAACATTTTATAAAATTATACTAAAAGCAAAATTGTTTGTTGAAAAAATTATTGAAAAAAAACCCTCAAAACAAAACCAGTTGATGTTGGAATAACAAAAAAAAAATTGTGTCATAATTTTGACACTTGTAACAATGGAATTAAAGACAACATATTAGGAAATTTTTTAAAATCGTAAATTTATAACATTTTTGATAGATGATGTTAAATATAAACAAATACATGTCTGAAGGGCTTATCATTTCGAACAATTTTCATCCATGTTGTTAAAAATAAAATATCTTGACTCTAAACAACCCCAAAATTGTAATTATTGTCGACCATAACATTAAAGATAAAATTTGGTAGCGCATAAAAACCTTAATGACAAGTTGTAAATCTAAATTTTTTCAATCTTAAGTGTTCAACATACTTGAAAAATGAAATTATGGAGAAATTATAAGACTTAACAATTTTAAAAAATGAACAAGTAAATGAAAAAATTATCATTGAACTGAAACAAGTAAGAGTAATTTTAATTTTAAAGGATAAAAACTTATCTTTTTTCAAATATTAGCATAAGACAAATTTAAATATAATTTCAACCAAAACCTAAAAATCAAGCATCAAAACAAAGTGTTCCCTTTCAATGACGCATATAATTATTAAAAAATTTAAAAGTATCTTATACCAAATGGTAACAATACATAATATCATGGTAATATCACTGCATAATCTAAAAATTCAACATTAGTTTCTATTTTCTATTTTACTTATAATTAAAATATCAACATTATTACATTGAATATAACATAAATTATTTTTGTAATTCATTGTTGCACTGTCGATATTCTAAAGAGTGAATTCTTCATAATTAAAACATATAATCCAACAAACATAAAAATGTCTCATAACTTCATGAAAAATGAGATGGAAGTCAAAAATTTTATTTCAAGTTACCATGCAAACATCAATTACATAAAAGTGTCTTAGATAGTTATTCAAAATCAACCATAGGTTCTGGCACACCATCATAATCTACATCTTCAGATGAATGGCTCAATGCAGATGAAGATGATCCATATTCTTCTCTTTCATCAACTAGTGCTCCATCCAGGAGTCAACATGCATGCCCACCATTTCAGAGTTCAAAAGTCTTGTAGATCTACGTCTACATTCTGCAGAGTCCCATCTCAACAGTAATTGTTCTGGTAGCAATTTCTTCCAAATATTTATGGTCTGCAACTGAAGAGTTCCTCTCTTTGTCAAATTGAAGTCATACACAAGTATGTCAACATTCTCCAATTTTAAGACATCTGTGCGGCGACGATTTATATTTGTGCCCTTTATTTTTCTCTTTCTGCCAATTCTTTTTTCCACTACCATCTTTGGCTTGTACACACCATTGAAAGGGTGGGTACTTGTGGCATACCAATGTACATCAACAGCTGTAATCTCTTCATTTTCATTAATGACCTTTATAACCTTGGCAATCTAGAATGGATAGCCAAGTGGATCTTCATCTGCTAACATTGCTATCATGCAACCCTCCTTAAGATCCTGCACAGAACCCCTGTAAAGGTCTTCCATGGCTTCACGTTGTGCACGTGATCTTCTAGAACCAATATATATTTCTCTTTCCTCTACCTGTGGGGAATTAATAATAGCTTGAGGCTGTTGTTGTTCAAAATTGTGTGTTTCCTGATGTTCATGTTCATTTGGCATATTTTGTGGCCAAAAAAAAGGAGTCTTCAAAAGCATATCCCCATTTATTGATCTTGAAATCATATCACTTTGATTACTGAAAAAAGACTCCCACCAAACTGAATCAGCAACATCGAAGTACTCATATGTATCTCTAATACATCTTTTAATTTCCTCTAGACATTCAAAATAATTTATGTCTCTCTTCTACCTTCGTGCATTATGGAGTTCAGCAACTGGCTGTAATAACAATATCTTTGATGAAAATATTGGACGCTCTGGAATGAACTTCAAAAATGCTAAACCTGATGATGGTCCCCATTCTTCAACTGTTGAATACTTCTTGCCCCATATAAGTGTTATCCCATCATTTTTTTTGATACGAAATTGATGCTGGAAGCTAATGTCGTTAAGTTTTTCAATGCATTTCTCCTCACCATGCGATCCAAAAATAAACCTCCGCATGTCAATAGTTTCTTCCAACACATGAAAAACAAGCTTTGAAATGTACGATTTCTTAATACATTCAATTAATGATGGCAGGCTCCCAACACCTTTCCTCCTCAATGTTACTGAAAAACGACTGAACATTTGATCAATATGATCATGAGTATGCCCAACAAGAAGAAAACCAACCTTTATCTTTTTAAAAATCCCCAATTCAACAAGCATGTTTAGATACCCAAAAAGAACTTGATTTTTGTTCTCACGACTTGTGTTGTCTAATTGTAAATACAAAACTTCAGGAAGAATCCTAGACCAATGAGTAACCACATCATGGATTATAGTTATGGTCAGATTTACATCATTGTGAATATTTGGAGTTGTGAAGAAAACTCTTGGAAACATCTTCTCATTAAATACCATACAACCAACCAAGTGAAACTGAATGAAATTTTCCTCCTGTAATTTTTTTGGCGTGCGGACAAAATGTGGAAGAAGTGTTTTATTTTGGTCCATACCATCAATTATCAATCCCAGATATTTATTTGGATGACCATAACACTTATTTCGATGTTTATACAACTTTTTCCTTTCACTTTTTTGCTGATTGCGATGGTCTTGAATTTTTTTTACAACGGAATCTGTACATAAAATAAAAGAAACATATGAATAAATATATTTTCATAGTTGATAAGTATCAAATTTTAAAAAACAATGTTTTGAACACATACCTCTTTCCGCCCCTTCACATTTCTCTCTTTTTGCTTTAAGAGAAGCACATGTGCTGCAAATCCCCATCCTTGTCTTCTTAGGAATACGAACATTGTTGAATTCAGTTTTCCATATCCTTGTAAAATAAGAATATGTAATAAAATTACCAATTCCTTCAACAGCTTCTGCATAATCTTTGTATACATGAATATTTCTCGTCTCGAGAAATTATTTGGAATATTTATTGTGTCTTTATTTGGCATACACTCTCCATGATTTGAAAAGAAGTCTTTCATCCATGTCTTAGCAGTATTTGCAAACGGCCCCACCTCCCGTTTATAACGTGCTTCTGAATAATATGTGGGATCCCTTTCCAATCTATCCTGGATTCTTGACAAATGACAATTACCAATTGAATGCAACATTTTGAATGCCTTTCTGCAAAGCAATACATTCCCAATATGATAATCATAACATGCTAGTGTAGATTGCATGCAACCCACTAAATATGAATTTTGCATGCTTTTATTCATTGACATATATGTTTTCCTTTTCTCCAAAACAAAGTTGAAATCCATATTTTTCAAGCAATCCCTTCGACAACATTCACTTGAAATCAAATGAACGACAAAACTTCTTGTCGTGAGATATTTTGTCCTCGCCCTTGTATAACTAGAATGCTTTGGATTGATATGAAAAGGTCTACTCCTACTCCTAGTTGCAATATTTGCTTGCAACGGCTTCATCATTCCATCATCCTTTGTAAAAGTAGTTTCATCACCATTAGGAGGAATATTATCCCCACTATCATCATCCTCAACATAGTTAAGAAATTCATCAACATCATTGCCTAGAAAATTTTCTTTACCATCATCAGTTGAAGAAAACATTTCACAAGAATCATCGGCACTTTTGTAGTCCCGACTCAAAATAAATTCTTCACCATCTTGACCCATGCTTTCAAATTCTTCCCTGGGAGGATTCAATTCTTCATCACCATGAGTGTCTTTGAAATGGTCACTTGGAGAAAATGCAATATTCAGATCTGTGCCTCTAAAATTATCATTTTCAAGAAACTCTTCATCCTCCCCTTCCTCAGTGGTGCTCTCATAATCCTTGGGATTAGGAATAAGTGGAAGCTTTGAATTTGTATTCACTAGAATTTCTTCATCCTGCCCCTCCCCTTCCTCACTGAAGCTCTCATAATCCTTAGGATTAGGAATAAGTGAATGCCTCGAATCTATATTTATTGGAAATTCTTCATTCCCCCCTTCATCAGTGGTTAAATTATAATCATTATGATTAGGATGAAGTGAAAATTTTAGCTTTGGAAATTCATCCTCGTCTTCATCAGTGGTGCTGGAATAATCCTTAGGATTAGGACGAAGTGGATATTTTGACGCTGCAAATTCTTCATTCCCCTCTTCCTCAGTGGTGCTGACATAATCCTTAGGATTAGGACGAAGTGCATATTTTGACTTTGAAAATTCTTCATTCCCCTCTTCATCTGTGGTGCTGACATAATCCTTAGGATTAAGACGAAGTGGAAATTTTGACTCTGGAATTTTTTCGTCCCCCTCTTCATCAGTGGTGCTTGCATAATCCTTAGGATTAGGATGGAGTGGATATTTTGACGCTGTAAATTTTTAATTTCCCTCTTCATCAGTGGTGCTGGCATAATTCTTAGGATTGGGACGAAGTGGATGTTTTGACTTTGAAACATTATCATTCCCCTCTTCATTAGTGGTGCTCGCATAATCCTTACGATTAGGACGAATTTGATATTTTGACTCTAGAAATTTTACATCCCCCTTTTCATCAGTGGTGCTGGCATACTCCTTAGGATTAGGACAAAGTGGATATTTTGACTCTGCAGATTCTTCATTCCCCTCTTCATTTGTTGTTCTCGCATAATCCTTAGGATTAAGCTTAAGTGGATATTCTTCATCTCCCTCTTCATCAATGGTGTCCTCATAATCCTTGGGATTAGGATGAAGTGAAACTTTTGACTCTAGAAATTCTTCATCATGCCCTTCATCACTGTTGCTTTCATAATCCTTAGGATTAAGAGTAAGTGGTATAACTAGCGCTCGATTTATAAAAATTTCATTTTGCTGCGCCTCATCAATTTTTTTCTCATCATCTTTAGGATTACGACCAAGTCGATTTTTTGACTCTCTATTCATGGTGAACAAATTCCTTGGGCGGGTAGGCGCATGTGGTGGATTATGTGGTTCTTGTCGATCCATGTCAGGTTCCCAACAAACAAGCATTTGACAAGAAAAAATGTTTTGATTATAAATATTATGTAATTGGAGGGAACCATTCGATAAAGGCTAAGAGACAATTGATTGTAGAATATCCCAATAACTATCTTTTTCAAACAGTGAAATGCGTCATTTACGTTGGCTTAACAGAAATAGAATCAAAGTTATTGGCATGGGATCATAATTCAGATAATGAGTACAAAATGAAAATGACTTTCATCCAAAGGGTCAGATTTATTCATAATGAATTCATAGAAAAATGTGGTGGGGATAAGACACAAGTTAGTGTAGCATTTCGAAAGGAATTTTTAATGGAAACGGGTTATCAAATTGATGAAAAAAAAGCAAAGGATGGAAAATTGAATACAAATTTCTTCAGAGGCACAGTTAAAATTTTTCAGTTGGCATTTAGAACTTGGGGGGTATGGGATTTGATTGATCAGATTTTTGATCGGTGGGAGAATATTTCCATAAAAAATCAGAAGGTTAGAAAGAGTAAACCCATAATATGTACCAACAGTAAGGGGGGTCCTGAAATAAAGCAGCTTCCAGAGGATATGACTATCACACCTTGGAGAACAATGCAAGGTGTGAAGGATGATAAATTATTCAAATCAGTATTAGCCCGTGTGAAGTCGGGTGAATTATCAATGGAAGAAATGTGTGCAAAATTTCAAAAGTAAGTTTCTTGAATTATTTCTTATTTTTCTTTCATTATAATTTTCTTTTAAATAAAACATAATGATGTTGGTAGAATTTGTTATACATGTCAGTATATTAACACTTTTAACTTGATTTATTCAGTCAGAAATTTTTTATGAAAATACAAGAACACATGGTTAAAATGTTGAATGAAGACAGTTGGGATGATGTTGTACGCAACTACCCAAAAGCAAGTTCTACATCAACACTAAAAGAGTTTTATATTGCATTCAATAAGGTATGTTGATTTATAAATTCATTTTATTCATATTTAAACTATTTTTATTTTATTACTTAGATATATATATATGTCATTAAAGATGTCGAAGAAGGATGGAAATGGAGTACCAGATACTTTCAAAATCTTTATTGAAAAAATTAATATGGAGAACATGAGAAGGAAGCGTCTTATGAATGTTGAACTTGATCCTACTCTTAATCATTACATTTGGAATGGGATCGACAGTGTCGAATATCAAATAATACAAGGTGACTGTGAAGAAATTGTATCACTAATACCTAAAAGGGAATATGGCTTAGTTATTGCAGATATTCCTCATGGTTTCAATTTCCCAAACATTGAATATGATAGAGAACCATATACTTATCAAGATTTTAGTAAAGTGGTTACGGGTTTTCAAGAAGTGACAACATCACCACTTTGGCGATTTTTGACATTTCATTCAGACACACAGTTTCCAATGTTATTAACAAGCTTCAAGGGTAAATAAAACTCAAGGATGCAACTTACATGGTAAGATTTTGAAATTGTATGTTTGATTCCTCCTAAAAAAATTTATTCATGTAAAATTTAATTGAAATTTTACTATGTTATGTTACAGGCAAAAGTCAAATATTGTTTCTTCCGAAGATAAGCCTATTATAAATGATTATGAGTTCATCCATGTTGAATGTTGGACAAAAGACGATAGCTATAAGCATATTATTATGAATCGAGTAGATGGGAAGAGTCATAGTCAAGTATTGGTTTATGATGCAGTTGTAAGAAAACTAACATATGAGGATAAAGATGAAAAAGGTGATACAGTTAAAATTTATCAAAAACCACAAGCATTGATTAACTATCTTATATATCTATGTTCAAATGAAGGAGAATTGGTTTTGGATTTATTCTCAGGTTCAGGTAAGTTTTATTATACAAATTTAACTTTAAATATTGTCTTTTTTACTTTTTATGTCTCCATACTAATTTTTTTACTTATTTTTTTTGTGCTTGATGATTAGGTACAATGCTAGCATGTTTCCTACTAAAAGGAAGAAATTGCATTGCCATTGAGAAAGACCCAGTTCAATGCAAATTTATTCAACAAAGAATTAATGCTCTTAAATTCCTTCCAAATGCGAAGCAAGAAGTTGGTTTGAGGAAAGGAGATTTTAATGAATCACGTGTGGCAAAAAAAGCAAAGGAACCTCAACCACCATTATATGGAATGATTGGAAAGGGACACTTTGGAAGATTTGCTAACATGAAAGATCCATTAGAAGATGACAATGATCAAAATGAAGAAGAAAATGTTGCGGAAGAAGCCATCAATGTTGTTCTAGATTCTGTTGAAGATGTATTAGTTGATATTGTTGATGATGTTTAAGTTATGCTTGCAAACAAAGCTTATTTTTTAGAACTATTAATCAGTTTTACTTGTAATGTTTAGACTTTGATATTTTATGAGAATAACCCTTTTTTTTTGCAAAAAACATGTGATTGCTATTATTTTTTGACATAAAATTCAATAAAAATGTTATTTTCTTAAGTTTTTTTTGTTAAGATTCTCTCAAAAAATTAGTTTATTTAACATGTTTTTTCCAACAAAAAGTCTGTAAAAGTGTATTTTTTGCATTGTATTTATATTGAAAAATTGGATTTTTTTGTCATATGGTTCAAAATATTGGTTTTTTAGCGACAATTTTTTGATGTGCATTAAAAAATTATTTAACAATACATAAACATGTAGAAAATATAAACTTTATAATATTGACCCTTTTTCCATCTTTTATCTATGTGAAAAAGTGAAGATATCATTACAAGTTTTTATTTTAAAAAAAAATATTTTTTTATTTTATTTTTAAAACACAAGTACATAAATGCACTTAAAAATAAACATCTCACAGAAGAAGAAGACATTAGAAAATCTATAGTGTCAAAATCAATCCTATAAAAAAACATTGGTGATGATACACCACCACTATTCAAAATCGACATAAAAAACATCACATGAAAAAAAAAAAAAAATAATTAAAAAAAAAAACAAAATGAAAAAAACTTAAAGTGCCAAAAACATGCTCAAAATTTTTTTTCTTGATTCTGCATTACCACTTTTTCAAAATCAGGTGTTTTTCTTGATACTTCAAAAAGTAGGTAACAATGAGGTTACCTATTTCATCGGTGACATTTTTTATTGTAAATACCGTAATGAGTTGTGTTATAAACCTCCAGTAAACAGTGTGTTTTTCATGATTTTAAAAGTGGCCATTGCAAATATTGCAATGGGTTGTGTTATAAATATCCATAGGCAGTATTTTATGTTTTCAACGATTTGGTGGTTTGTAGGTTGATCTGGATTTATGCAGGAACGCAACAGAATAAACATATAACCATAAATACAGAGATGCAGCGGAAATAGCACTTCATTTCATTAATATCAAAGAACTGAAATTTGCTTACAGACAGAATGGAAATAAAACTAGCTAGGGCGCTGGTAGCTATCTCTGAGAAGAGATGTGGCGGCTACAGGCCTCTGAACTGTGTTACAATGAGGCTCGAGGGCCTATTTATCATTTAGAAACAATAGGAAATCCTAAACAGCCAAAACCCTAACCCTAGGAGATGAAGCGCCAAAACTATGGGCCCCGTTTGGGTAAATTGGTGTTTCAACTTCCCAGGGGCGTAACTTTGGCATACGATCTCCGTTTGACGCGTACCATACCTCATTAGAAAGATATATCCGAGGACTACAAATTTGGAACGGGCAACATCGGTCCATGGACCCATGTTGCCCTCCGTTTTCCCAAAAAACGTCGTTTAGGGCCTCAAAACGGCTCCGGAAGTTTAGGACCCGAAAAACTGCTAAAAATAGTAAACTGTGCCGAAACTGAAAAACTGAAATAGACAATGGTGGAGTCCCAAGTGGAATAGGCGGGTGACCACCAATATCCACCTGGATCATTCCTCCCCCCTTAGGAAGCAATGGTCCCCATTGCGTTAAGTTCCTCCATGAGATGAGGAAATTTCTGCTGAACTTGGTCCCTGGTGAACCACTTTCCTTGGTGCAGGAGTTGGCCAGCTTTGATAACCCGATATAGTTGGATCTTCTGCTGGCGAGTGTTCTTGATTTGCATGTCCATGATGCAATCTGTGGTGGCCTGTTCCATGCAGTCTGGATTTAACTCAGTTGGTGTGAGTTGTTCTGCAATGTCCGAGGTGTCCAGTAGAGGTGGGAAGTAAGGACGAAGGCAATCCACATTGAAGACTGGGTGCAGACCAAGGAATGGTGGAATACTGAGCTCGAATGCATTGTTCCCTAAAGCCTTGGTGATGGTGTACAGCCCGTATCGGAGCGGGCGAAGCTTGCGGTGGGGTCCAGTGAGGCGCTCCTTCTGCAAATGTAGCTATACTTTGTCACCCACCTGGAAGTTGTGTGGCACCCGGTGTTGATCATGGCGTTGCTTGTACTTGGCATTGGCTCTGTCCAATATATCATGAACTTGTTGGCAGATGTGTTGAATGCGCTCGATGAAGCTACTGGCTTTGTCAACTTCAGACTGGACATGAGCTGAATTGGCCTGAGCAGCTGCAAATGGCATGGCTACGTCAATGGGACATAGTGGCTGGAATCCCAAGCCCACCTGAAAGGGGCTATGGCCGATTGAACTGTGGAGAGCCCGATTATAAATATGTTGTACATAGGGGAGGCTCTTGTCCCATGTGCGTGGATGTTTTGAATTGTACATGCACAGAATGTGTACAATCATTCTGTTGACGACCTCTGTCTGGCCATCTGTTTGGGGATGGAAAGCTGTGGACTTGGTGAGCTTGGTATCCAACATTGACCAGAGGCTGGACCAAAATGTGCTGAGGAACCTGCTATCCCGATCTGATATGATAGACTGCGGGATCCCAAAGTGCACCCACACTCGTTCAAAGAAGATTTTAGCAGTGGCTTCTGCTGTGATATTCTTCTTGCAGGCCGCCATAATGGCCATCTTCGAGAATCTGTCGACGACCACAAAAACACAGTCATTTCCCTGCTTAGTAGAAGGCATGCCCGACATGTAATCCATGGATATGGATTCCCAAGGTCGACTAGGGGTAGGTAGAGGAGTATATAGGCCTTGCTTCTTGATGGTCGGTTTGGCAATGGCACAAGCAATGCAGGATCTGATGTGCTTCTCGACATCCTTTCGAAGGTTCGGCCAATAGAAATACTTCTGTAGTATTGCTACTGTTTTCTCGACCCCGAAATGCCCAGCGACTCGACCGTAGTTTGCTTCCCATATCATCTTGGCACGCTCGCTTGAAGGAACACAAAGGTGTCCCAGGTGACATAAAAGTGCATCTTGGAGGTGAAAATTTGGAACTTGCGTACCCCCCAAGAGTGCCTTGTAAGTGTGGCTGAATTCTTGGTCACTCTCATAGAGAAGTTTTACACAATCAAAAGTCTCTGCACCCACAAAGAGTTGATGGCCCGCGGTGAGCGCCAAGCCTGATTGGTGGTCACCGAGGCAGCTTCGCAACATGATCGGGTGCTACCCTTCTTGTACTTGATGTTCAAATGAAACGTTGTTTTACAATGTGGAACACTGCATGAATCACTCCCAACTTCCTTGTGTCTATATGAAACCGCAGCCACCGTGTCTGGTAAAGATGACTGTTTCCTTCCCAAATCAATTCTTCCACTGTCCATGTCTGGCACAATGGAGTACTATCTTTTGTCATATGTATACATCTTCTATAACCGTGTCACAATGTCCCACCGTGAAATGCCACCGGACTCAACCCGTTGAGCAAGAACGCCCCAATAGCATAGTCGAGGCATCTGTCTCGATCTCAAATGGCTATTGCAAGTCTGGTAAAGTGAGCACTGGGGCAGAACAGAGGCGATTTTTCAATTCTATGAACGCCTTCTGTTGAGGTTCCGACCAAAAAATTTTTGCTCTTGCTCCTCCCTTGGTGACTTGACTCAAGGGCCAAGTGATATGAGAGAATCCCAACACGAACCTCCGGTAGAAATTAGCAAGACCCAGAAAGTTGCGAAGCTTTGTTATAGTGGTTGGGGCTGGCCAATCCCGAATGACTTGGATCTTGGCTGGATCCACATGCACCCACCTTCCATCAATAATGTATCCCAGATATTGAACCTGGGTCATGCCAAAAGTGCACTTCTCCAAATTGGCACACAACTTGTGTTGCCGTAGTGTTTAGAGGACTTGTCGGATGTGGTGAAGGTGCTCTTCCCAATTCTGGATGAAGATCAGAATGTCATCCAAGTACACCACTACAAACGAGTTGGTGAATGGCCGCAAGATGTCATCCATCATCCTCATGAAGGTGGCGGGAGCATTCATCAACCCGAAAGGCATGACCAGCCATTCGAAAAGGCCTTCCTTGGATTTGAAGGCAGCCTTCCACACATCGGAGGGTTCAATTGGTACCTGGTGATACCCAGACTTCAGGTCGATCTTGCTGAAATATTTTGCACCTTTGAGTTGGTCCAGAAGGTCATCAATCCGTGGGATTGGGTACCTATTCCGGACAGTGATCTTGTTCAGCGCCCGATAGTCAATACAGAGTCTCCACGTCCCATCCTTCTTCTGTACCAACACGATCGGGCTCCCACAGGGCGATGAACTTGGTCTGATGTGACCTTTCCGCAACAATTTCCCGAATCCTCCGTCGTTAATGTTCATCATTCTCCGTAATCGCAGCGCCGATAGATTAGTCCATTAGGCAGTTAAATATTCGGGCGGTTTGGTCACATAGGTGCTTGACCTACCAGTGAAGAGGAACCCACGTAGGTGAGGTGAAGATGTCCTGGTACTCCTCCATGAACTTGTCCATTTGTTGTTGCCATGCGGAGCAGCCATGTCTGGAGGTCATAGCCACAATATTCTTCTTTCCCTAAGGGCAGATCATCAGGAAAACAAATTTCCCGGTTTTTGAGATCAGCTTGCTGCATTGTTTTGCAGTAACCAAGGAGATAGCAGGAGGTAGTGGTACCTCTGGTATCCTATATAACTTATTTCCCAAAGTAACAATAACAGCATGAGGTCGAGACTCATACACAGCATGCCGCTTCGAAAATTATGGTTGTCTTAATAATACATCAGAAACATCAATAGGAGAAACGTCACATAATACCTCATCCGTGAAGGGCTTGATGCTATAGGGAGGGCGACACTGCCGGCTGACGCGGAGATCTCGTCCTTGGTGAAGCCACCCGATGGTGTATGGATGTGGGTGAGCTGTGGTCGGCAAGCCCAACCGCTTCACGGCGTCTGCTGAAATGAGGTTCTTTTGGCTCCCATTGTCGACAATGAACTGTACACGGGAGCCCTTTACCCACATCTGGGAGTGGAAGAGACGTTCCTCCTCCTCTGGATCTTCTGGTTCCTCCTTGATCTTTGTAGTGGTAATGTTGGAATTGGGCCCGCATCAATGTCTGTTTTTCTATTCACCTTTTCAGCTTGATTCGGAGCGAGCATGCATTCCGATTTAAGCCTCATCTTGGCCATCGCATTTCACCTGCTGGGCCACACCACTTGGTGCTGAAAGGGAGCTCTGCATGGAACTCACACCACTTTCCCGTGTCCTTTTCGCTTTGCGGTGTTGTTATTTTCAGGGTTTTGATGAGTTGTTCAGGGTCGTCATCTCAAGGCTTTGTCCTTTGTTCCCCGCGGTTTCCAGCACCTTTTCCCTGCTTTCTTGACTCATCCTGCAGCCTCCGCTTTCCATTTGAATTTTCACACCTTAAGCAAAAAGATAACCATTCTACCAAGCGAGGAGATGTCAAGGAACTCCATTTCCTCTTGAATGTATTTGTGCAGACAGATGCGATACTTTAGCACCAGATGTTTCTCTGAATCTTTGATACCCAACTTTGTGCGCAGGGTATGGAACAGATTCGTCAGCTCATGCACATCTTGATCCCTTTGTTGTCGCAGCGTGGTCCATTGTATGTAATTTTCCTCATAGCTCCCCACGGGATAGTACTGTTCCTTGACGGCGTCTCGGAAAGAATTCCAAGTTGGTACGGCCGAGAACAGAGAGGGTTCTGTCTGGTCCTTGTTCTCACAGTAGGTTTCCCACCAGTCCTTAACATGGGGGTAGCTTTGAGGAGTGCAAAAATAATCTTCTCCCGGTCTGAAAAGTCATGAACCGAGAAATATCCTTCTAACAGATTCAACCATTTATCTACAGCATCTGCGTCTATTTGACCCTCAAATATGGGAATGTCAAAATTTACTTGTACCTTAAAAGGAGTCGCGCCTCCAGAGTGGCCGCTGGATGCAGATGCGCCGCCGGTGGGTAGCCGTTGAAGGATCTGAACAAAGTTATCCATCATCACGTTCCTTTGTCTTTCGAGGGCCTCCTCGAGCAATATTTTGATAGGATCTCCTGCTCCCTCATCTTTCTTTTCGTCCCCCATGGGCGTCCGTCGAGGTTTGCGAGGCTGATCTTGCAAAGGTTCCACCAAATCGAGCCCTAGCTCCTTATACCCCGACCTCGTTGGGGACATGCAAAGAAGGATCGAGAAAAAGCAGACCGCTCTGATACCACTGATCCGGATTTATGCAGAAACGCAACAGAATAAACACATAACCATAAATACAGAGATGCAGCGGAAATAACACTTCATTTCATTAATATCAAAGAACTGAAATTTGCTTACAGACAGAATGGAAATAAAACTAGCTAGGGCGCTGGTAGCTATCTCTGAGAAGAGATGTGGCGGCTACAGGCCTCTGAAAGGAGTTACAATGAGGCTCGAGGGCCTATTTATCATTTAGAAACAATGGGAAATCCTAAACATCCAAAACCCTAACCCTAGGAGATGAAGCGCCAAAACTATGGGCCCCGTTTGGGTAAATTGGTGTTTCAACTTCCCAGGGGCGTAACTTTGGCATACGATCTCCGTTTGACGCGTACCATACCTCGTTAGAAAGATCTATCCGAGGACTACAAATTTGGAATGAGCAACATCTGTCCATGGACCCATGTTGCTCTCTGTTTTCCCAAAAAACATTGTTTACGGCCTCAAAACGGCTCCGGAATTTTAGGACCCGAAAAAACTGCTAAAAATAGTAAACTGTGCCGAAACTGAAAAACTGAAATAGACAATGGTGGAGCCCCAAGTGGAATAGGCGGGTGACCACCAATATCCACCTGGATCATAGGTGTCATTGAACACCGAGGACATTGTTCCCCCAAGGGGGAGGGTTCTGTAACAGCCCTAGTGAAATTCCATGTAAAAATAATAACCACGGTTGATGGAACACTTATTCTAAGTTGAATGGTGGGAAAAACATCATAGTGAGTGTTTATTTCGGTTATTATGGCTAAAGGAAATTGGAAAAGGCAATGGCTAAGGCTTTGGAAAGGCATGAGGCATTAATTGGCATTTTATTTATGAAAATAGGTGAAAATAGGAAAAAATGGAGGTGAAAGGTAACAGGTTGCACGTGAGGAGGAAAATGAAGGAAAATAATGGAAAATGAAGAAAATAGAGCCCTCATCTATAAAAAGGCTTATGAGGATCAGATGGTACCTTTTGTTAGTGCATTTTTGGAGCTCTCTCATTATTCTCTCTCTCTCTCTCTCTCTCTCTCTCTCTCTCTCTCATACTCTTAGATACTTAGAGTTTTCTTGGAGCACTCTTGGAGAGTGTGGATACTTGGTGATTTGGAGAAAGAAGGAAAAGGAAGAGCAGGAAAGCACAATCGGTCATCAGACTCAACAGCTACAACATGTTTTTATCGAAGGTACTGAGTTTCATGTATGCTTTCCTCACTAGTTTTGGCATGCATGGTGTATGCATATGGATTTTCCTAGTCTTTCCATTTCCTATATAGCCATGGTGTTGTGGGTTTATTTCCATTGATTGTTTTCTAGTTGGTTCTCATGATTCCTTTAATTGTGGGTTGAGTTATTAGTTCCTAGAAGCATTGGTTGGACAAATGTTATGGAAGCTTGACAGACTGTGGGTTGACTTATTAGTCCTAGAAGCCTTAGTTGGAAAAACACTCTAGAAGCCCTAGGTGGGTTGAGTTACTAGTCCTGGAAGCCCTGGTTAGAAAAACGCTCTAGAAGCCCTGTCATTAGGGGAATTTTGAGGTCTAAAATGGGCCTCCTAAGGAAATTATGAAATAATAGTGGAAATAATAAAATAAGATTTGATTACATCATCAAATTTTAGAGGGAAAAAAGTAAAAACTACTTTTTCAAATTATCTCCCAAAGTTTTTACTCAAATTTCAAGCAGAAGTACTCGTTGTATGAAAAAATTAATTCCTCATCCAAGGAGTACCCATGTTGCATACTTTCGATGGATCTTGCTACACGAAAAATGAGAAATACATGAAAAACATGATTGTAATCACGTATTTTCATGTATTTCTCATTTTTCGTGTAGTAGGGTCCATAAAAAGTATGCAACATGGGTACTCCTTGGATAAGGAATTAAATTTTGCATCCAACGAGTACTCCCGCTTGATATTTTAGCAAAAACTTTGGGAGATATGTTGAAAACATGAGTTGAAAAAGTAGTTTTATTATTTTATTATTTTTTAATCTTTGTACCCTTTTACTTAAAAAAGGTGAACCATCCCCCATGGTTGACATCATCATCTTGAATATTATTGGTTCTTATAAAGTTTATTTTGGTTGTACATTTTTCTTAGGAGGCCCATTTTATACCTCAAAATTACCCTAATGTGGGGTTGAGTTACTAGTCCTGGAAGCCATGATTGGAAAAAACACTCTCGAGCCCTAGAACAACTTGGATAGAGACCAATCCATGATGGTTGTGATGTCTGGCCGTGAGGTGGAATCACTAGTTGAGGGTTGAGGTGGTTTGGCACCTGGAAGCCCTGGATTGATTGTGTTTGATTTTTTTGATGATATCCCACATTCATGCTTGGAATATGGAACGAGGGTTATTGGATGAAATGAGACTTGGCTCAGCCAATCTATGGTCAGGTGGAACATGGAAGTCCCATCTCCGGTTGGTTTCTACATTCATTAATGAGCAATTCATTCCCTTGGTATTTGTTATGAAAATGTACTGACTTATATGAGGATTATATTGTTGTTGTCATCATGGTATTTCCGTTGTTATTATGCTAGTTATAAGCCTGTATTTTTATAGTGATGATGTATGGCTCTTTCTATGTTTTTACTTGTAAATGAATGCACAATGTATCTATGGTCAAACAAAAGGTATTGCAACTAATTATGTAAGGGAGAAATGCTTCTTAGTGATTCTCAGATAAGTATGAGACCCCTATGCTTAAATTTGATGTTTACACTTGTAGATTCAATGTTTGTGACATGTTTGACAGAGTTCCGGTCATGGCTAGGAGGGGTCTAGATGAGTTGTTGTTGATGTGATTACTTTTGTATCATTTTCCTATTTTTATGTATCATCCCTTAAGTTTTCATGAAGTTATGGGCAATGAGTTGGGTTGTGGGCCTTAAAATGAGGCTCAAATCTTGGAGCTACAGGCATAGAACTGAGTATTTTGGGCCCTGGCCACAGACATGCAATGTTATGCCTAGGGATATAGCCTCCTGGCCGCATTAATGCAGTGTTATGCCTGCGGATATGGCTCAAAGAGGCCAAAATGCCATTGTGACCCAGGGGTAAGAGGTATTAAAGGTTGGTTAGCTCTTGGGGGTCTTATTAATGATGTACAGGGTCTATATGTTGTGTTTATATCGGGTCCACTTCCTTAAGGTCACCTTGGAGGTTGAATCCCATATAGTAGCCTCTCGTCACATGTTTACCCCGGTTGGCTGATTACTTGGGTATATGTGGGAAGAGGGTGTTATAAAATTTTAAGAACACAGAATAAACTTAATAACTGTAATACAAAGTGTTGAAAAAAAATTTAAAACCTCAATCGTTATTAGTCAAATAAATAATCATTGATACACTGACCTTAACTGTGTGACCCTTTGAAGTTTCTCAGGTTATTAATGCATCAAATAATGAGAAATAGATTATAAATCTTCCGAGAAATCACATGAGAATTTTAGGACCGACGCGTTTCGAACTACCAACTGTACTTCATCATCAGGATAATGAAGAATGGTTGATCAGACACACCTATTTATACCATGAGGAGAGAGAATCGTACTAATCGTCAAAAATAAAATAGAAATAAAAATCAGAACCAAGTCAAAAAACTAAAAACCAAAACCAAAAAATAAAATGACCCCAAAAAATAAATAAATAAATAGATAAAAATAAAATAAAAACAAAAATCCAATAAAAGCCAACGTCCACATAAACGAAATTAATCTATAAAAACAATAACGTTCAATTAGGATAAAAATAAATAAATAATTAATTAATTAATTAAATTAAATGAATTAAATTAAATATAAAATAAAATAAAATAATAAATATAAATATAAATAAATAAATAATTTACCAATAAGTAAATTAATAAATATAATACTAACAAATACATAAATTAGGATTAAAAATAAGCAAATAAATAAATAAATAATTAAATTATATATAAAATAAAATAAAGATATAAATAAATAAATAAAATTAAGTAAATACTTTATTTACTTATTTTTATTTATTTATTTATATCTTTATTTTATTTTATATATAATTTAATTATTTATTTATTTATTTGCTTATTTTTAATCCTAATTATATGTATTTGTTAGTATTTTATTTATTAATTTACTTATTGGTAAATTATTTATTTATTTATTTATTTTTATTTATTTATTTATTATTTTATTTATTATTTTATTTTATTTTATATTTAATTTAATTCATTTAATTTAATTAATTAATTATTTATTTATTTATTTTTATCCTAATTGAACGTTATTGTTTTTATAGATTAATTTCGTTTATGTGGACGTTGACTTTTATTGGATTTTTGTTTTTATTTTATTTTTATCTATTTATTTATTTATTTTTTGGGGTCATTTTAGTTTTTGGTTTTGGTTTTATATTATTTTTAGTTTTGACTAGCATTTTTAGGGGTGGGTTTGTTATGTTTTCTGTTTTTATTTCTATTTTTATTTTTGACCGGTTAATTTTGATTTTAACCGTTCTTGGGTTTTGATCGTTGCTTCTCTCCTCATGGTATAAATAGGTGTGTCTGATCAACCATTCTTCATTATCCTGATGATGAACTACAGTTGGTAGTTCGAAATGCGTCGGTCCTAAAATTCTCATGTGATTTCCCGGAAGATTTATAATCTATTATGTTATGGATCACAGAAGCTTGCACTCTCAAATAATGAGAAAGTTTACATATGAAACCATTTTCTAAATCTTTGGTGCATATTAGGGCATGGCTGAAATGGCTTTGTGTTGGGCATATATAGTTTTACAAAGAGAAACTAAAGACATTGGATAAGGTATCCATCACTATTATGTATTTATTTATTTTGGGGGGAGGGGGGGGTATATCTATAAAATTTGGGTTTTTTAAAGGTCGTGGAGTTCAAAGTTGCACAATTTAATAACAATTTTCAAAACCTTCAAGTGATTTGAGTGGATCTGTTCTAATTATACAATAATTCGTGTTCACAATTGTGGTAGACATTATCCAAGACATTGTCAGAGAAGGTTGCATGGGCGTTGGAAATGGAAAGAGGGTTGAATATGCTACAATCAACACATCTATGATTGTAGGACCTGACATCACATACAAAAGCTCAGAATCTACCATTGCATATCTTAATGGTGAGAGTGAGATATTTGTGAGTCTTTGTAGCATAGGGGATGCACATATGGAATATTTAAAAAGGATTTAATATTTGTAAGTGCAATATATAAGCTAGTTTATTTACAGGTGTAGGTCTTTGTGATTGCAGGGGATGAAAAAATGTAAGAGAAGGGAACTTTAGCTAGTGTGGATATAAGGTCTCTAGCGGATGCACATATATCTTCTTATGAAGATCCATCTGCCTATGGGAGGTATATTTGTTCCAATCAAATAGTGAGTAATGAAGATGATGCTACCAATTTAGCACAGAGTTTGTAACACCTGATACTATTCTTTGATAGGTATAGTGCAATTATTTATTCTTCAATTATTAAAATCACTGAATATTCTGTTTCTGCAATATTTGAAATGGGTTGTTTACATAATGATATTTTATCCCAACTATTATGTTATAATCAAACCAATCAGTCATAGATATTGTCCAAATATAAATATGAATTTTTCATTACTAATTTGATTTTTTTTGCATAATTTGGCAACATATTTGAATACTCAAACGCTTTACCAACAATGTCTGAGTATTTATTTATTTATTTTATTTATGGTTAGATATGGAAATCCTGAAACCCTAAGCAATGAAATGTAAGGGAAGGGAGGCTTTTCCCATGTTTACAACTTTATAACAACCATGAATGAGGGTCACAAGAAAACTCGGGCAGTTAACATGTTCAAGCTATATGCATTTTTGTACATAATGTAATGTAATTTTCACTTTAAGGTTGAACTAAGTTGATTTCCTTCACCACGAGCATTAAAATTTCATCCTCCATTTAATAGTTGGCAACAACCCTAAGTCAATTTCCATCGCGACAAACATTGAAGTTTTAGCCTGTCACTAAGGCTCTCTACCATATGCATTTTTTTTTTTGTTAATTTTTGAAGTAAAATCAATTTCCTAATTTCTTACAAAGAAAAGTGAAAGCAAGCTTTGTTGATGGGTTGTTTGTTGTGTGAATAAAAAGTGGGATACCACATACTCTGAATTTTTCTATCATTATGAAAGTTCTTCCTGTTTATTTTACCATTATGGGAAGTTACACTTTATTTTATCATGAGTTGTGTTATGAATGGAATGGGAAGTTATAATTTCTCTTATCATGAACTGTTTCATGAATGGAGTGTCTAATATTTGCTTATAAATATTTCATGAATGGAGTTTCTGATATTCGCTTATAATTGTTTTACGAATGGATGGAGTGTCTAATATTCGCTTATAACTATTTTATGAATGGAGTTTGCAATATTCGCTTATAATTGTTTTATGAATGGAGTCTGTAATATTCGCTTATATGTGACAAATGGAGCGTCTAATATCCTCTTATAACTCTTTTATGAATGGAGTGTGTAATATTCTTTTATATGTGGCAATTACGTTGTAGAAGGGTTTTTTTTCCTGGGTCTATATCTTATTATATATTGATGGTATTTCCATATATTGGAATTGTGAGTTATTTTAATTATAATATAAAAAATAGAATACTAATTTTCCTTGAAGATCATACTTTTATTTTTTAACTTTTAAATTAATGATTTTTATTAGATAATATTTTAAATAATTTTTCATTATTTGTTAAACTCAGCCATAGAATAGGCAGGAATAGACAACATAGGGAAAGATAAGCCTGTGTTGTTTTATTATTTAGAAATATGCATATATATAATACATTGGAGTGACCCTTGGTTTCACATTCCAAGTTGTCTCTTGGACTCCTTTTGACTCTTCGCCTTCCAAACCAACCCTTAGAGGATTAGGTGTCCAACATTTCCCCCCTTAATCTGAAGGGGTATCTGGGAGTCCAAGAAGAGAGTTGTAATACAAATATGCAAAGTATGCATGCCATCACTAGGCTTAATGATCTCTCTGAAATGTTGGCATAAGGAGGTGGTTTAAGGATGACCACCAACACTGGAACACTTAGTGGAGTTCCCAGAACTCTTCCAAGTCTGGCAAGAAGCCGAGGTCTTCTACTAGAGGAAGTGCTCCTCATATTTTGAAGAGGGATACCTTCAACATGGAAGAAGGGAGGTCTACAACCTGTGATGGTTTAAGGATGACCACCAACTCTAGAATGCTTGATGCATTTCCTGGAACTCTAACAAAACTGGAAAGAAGCTGAAGTCTTTTGCTCGAGGAAGTGTCCTGAATTCTTTGAAGAGGAAGAATATCAAACTCGCATAGATGGTTTAAGGCTTACCACTAACCAAAGGTATGCTCATGGGCATTTGTGTCTCTAGCTATCAATCTGAATCTGGAATGACAGGTTGTGGCTCAGACTCGCTTGAACTGTTGTGTCTCTAGATACAACTCTAAATCTAGAATGAAAGGTTGTGGCTTAGGGTCGCATGAAGTATTGTGTCTCTAGCTACAAATTGGAATCTGGAATGGCAGGTGGTGGCTTAGGATCGCTTGATATGGCTTTGAAGCTTGTAGATGACCATCATTTTCCCCCCTGTCACACACAAGGTGATATGGTGGCGAAAACTCAACTACAGATTGTTCAATACTCTAGAACAAGTTTTGACATATGACTGAAACATCTTCTTGGATTTTGATGCCCATTTCCAAGAAGCGATCCATCCAATATGAATATTTGTTATTACAGGAGGCTTGTTTCTGAAGCATCTGTGTGAAGAATGAGTGTGCTGACCACTGTGCTTGCATGGGTTAAGATAAAAACAATGATCTTTCATATGGGAAAATCAGTCACAGTGTTGGAATTTTACAATCTACTGTGGTTGTTGTGGAAAAGGAGCAGTATCTGGAACAGTTGAAGGTGAACTATTATAAAGAAATCCAACACTTTGAAACTGGATGGGCTTGGAATAGTCTGGCAAATGAAATGACACATCCTTGTCATATCCATGAATAGTTTTATGCTTGTTGTGGACAAGCTCTTCCCAAGTTCTGATGATGGGCCTGGGAGGTGAAGTGTGAGCTTCTGCATTTGTAGCCACATTTGCTCTTGTACTGGGTTTAGTGATTTGACCAATATATTGTTTCTGATGGGAGTTTGTCTCAGTGTTCTGAACAAAAACAAGTTCAGAATGACAACTCTTTTGTTGTAACTCCTCTTGTTGTAGTTGAGATTCAAGCTGCAAAAAATCAATCTTCTCCGGTGTATATTGTGTTGGAGTTCCAATGTTTTGGACAGATTGGCAAGACCAAAAGACTGGACAACATCGAAACCACTTTGGGGCCCTAGGATCTAGCCCTCCTGGACCCGGAGAGGGATCTCTCCAATAAAGAAAAGAATGATGTATCTTTGAAAGCTCAAAATGAGGTATTAGGCTAGGTATGAAGCACAAAAAGGGGGGTTTAAAATGATTTGGTTGGTTGTCGGGTTGGTCTAAGATCATTAACTGAGAAGGTTATGGAATGAAAGGAGAAAAGCAGCAGGATGTTTTGGAAAAAGAGGATAGGTTAGGAATGTGCCATCCATTGGGCTATGGAGTCATGAAAGGGGATTACTTACATACAACTAAGCAAGGCTTTCAGAGTTCAATTCATCTATACTAAATTATCTTCTAGATAGATGGTGAAATGGGACATTAAGGAGTGAAGGAGAGACACAAAGGGCAGCTTAAGATCAAACCAGAGGTCATCTAACTCCAGATCTGCTTCGGCATACTCTCAAAGAGAAAACACTTCATATTTAAACACAGAACTAGGCCTAAGGTTAGAGAAGGACTTTTAACCTTCAATGCTTTGACACTAGTCCAAGAGATCTTTGAAAGGCCAATCTGTTTGAAAATGACCCCAGTGGACAAGGCTTACACTAAATCCCCGGTATCCCAATTATTGCAACCTGAACCCAACAAGAACATCTAGGCAGCAAACCCCGAATTCACACATCAGTAAGCATGGGCTAGACCAACTTCTTTAACTAGTTAAATTACATGAATTTTCTCCTAGATTCACTATCAGTAGAAAACATCAAATACAGGAAGAGCAGTGGGCATTAGGGTACCAAACAGGGGTATATCCTAAGCCTGATTTACTATTCTTATCGTAGAATAAATGGACAACATGAATAATGTAAAGAGACAATGCAATAAGAGAAGCATCACCCATAATATAGACCAGGATCCTGTGAAATTTTCTTGATTAATTGATGTGCAAAACCAGTCACATACACTAAGCTCAATGGTTGATTACAGTCCAAACTTTCTCCTCCCAGCCTACTACATTACAAACTACTCAGGTACTCTCCCTCAACAACTTTTCTAACAGTCGAATGAGTCCCTACACTAACAGAAACAACAACAACCAACACAATATGTTCTTCAAGGGATCTTATAGAAGAATGAGTAGCTGTGGAAGTAGATATAAATTAAATGGACCCATTAAGAAAGAGCGGAGGAAGTATCCACGCCAACTCTGCTTAATAGCTCTGCACTGTACTCTATAGTCTGGTTCGAAGTCTTTTTCAAGTTGATATTTGACCATCGAATGTGTTCTTTAAAGTCCTTTCTGGCTGTTAGGCACTCTGTTCTGTCTTTTGAAGCAAGTAAGGTGACTGAAGGTCTTCTGGGTTTCCATACTTCCATTATTGTTTTCCTAACAGTCTTTGGAATCTTTATGTTAGTGAAATGGCTTTTAGGAACTTGAGGAGGCATGGAGACTTCTGTAGGAAGGTGTACTGTCTGATAAAATACGTTCTGCTGACACATACACAGATATGGCTTGTTTCATGTGCTTTTTAGTTTTCGAATTGCATCTTCTTCCTTTGAATAAGGATTAAAACATCAAATATTCAATTATGGGCTTTAACACCCTTAATCCCTATTGTTGATACACTGGCCACTGCAGTAATGGCCTCTTTGTGTTCTGAATCACCATGATTGTGATTATGGAAAACAGAGTGAATTCATCACTCTTGTGAACCCTGCACAATAAGATAAACCAATTATAAAATCCAGGGAGTGGCAGAAACAATGTTGTGGAGGCCTGTGGGATGGTGGTGCAGTTGTGGAAATAGTGGTTGTGGAGGAAATGGTGAAAACACTGCAGATGGTGAAAAAAATCTTTGATGGAAGTTTGGTGGAGGAACGATTATGGGCTGTTCGATCAGATCTGGAGGCGATGATCGGCGGGGGGATTAATTAACAGAATGACTTTGGAAGGTTGGGCAAAGATGAAATGAAATTCAATGTAAAACATTAAAGTTTTAATGTGAGCGGAACGATATAATGTTTAATGCAAAACATAAGGTTTGGTCCTTTGAATCGAAATGCATGTAAAACATATGAAATGGGCTTAAGATGGTGGGACCTGGTCATGGGTGGAGGGAAATTTAATTTGAACCGTCAGATCTCCGGAGGAGATTGATGGTTAAGATGACGCGATGAGGTTCTATGGTCACGCAATAAAAAGCAATGAACACAACGCGAGATGCATTGTGGGCCGTTGATCTATACAGATCCACGGTCGAGGTCCCTTGATAAATTTTCGGAGGCGGGCAGTGGGGAAGTGGTTTTTTGGACAAAATCATTGTTTTCATGCGGAAAAAGGTGGGTGAAGCGGTTTTCACTTTTTAAATGCGATATGGGTCCCCGGCTGACATGTGTCTCTAGAAAACCACCCATATCGCATGAATTCTGACTGTTAAAGCTCGGACACAAAACCTATGCGATATTGATGTGGGCCGTTGGATCTAGGACTATGAGATCCAACGGTTGTGATTGGATTGGAAGGCGACCAATCGGGGACATGGGGCGAAGCGAGGGCGAATCCTACTTGGAACCATTGGATCTTTTTAGATCAACGGCATAGATCGTTTCAAAGGCCGACAGACCAAATACACTATCGCATCAGAAATTTCATTTTATTAAGAGAATAAGCGCTCCGACCAATCCTTCTGATGCGATTAGTGCCCTTTGCCTTAGCGCTTGGTCTTAGCGCTCGGTTTTATGGAGGGGAAGTGGTTAAGGGGTTGGCCGAAAAGCGGATAAGCCTGTTATATGAAAAAGGGGTATTTTGGCTTAAATTGAGGGCTTTTTAAGGCCAAAAGAGGGATTCGGTAGAGGGAATAAAGGGTTTTTAAGTCAAACCAAAGTATTTGAAAGGTTTAAGAGGGGGTTGGGATGATTTAGAAGGTTCAAAATGGAATTTGGAGGACTTTGCAAAGGGGAAAAAGGTGATGAAAACAGAGTTTTAATGGGAATGAAATAAGGGAAAATGGAGGCCTTTTGGGCATTCTTCTTCACAAAGAGAGAGGTTGTTCTCATAGAAACAGCAGTGAGGATTTATCAAAGGAAAAAAGGCACATGGAGGCTTCAAGGATGATGTGTTTTCAGAGGGAATGCATTCCTTGAAGGCTCAAAAAACATTTTAGCCCCTTGTTTGCTTGTCAAAAAATTCATAGGGGGCTAACATATTGCAGACAGGTTTTAATATCATAGAGTGTTTTTGTTGAATATCATTGTGCCTTCAGTGGTAGACACAATTATATTTCTCATTAACTCTAATATTTCATAAAAATTTTCCATTTTCCAAACAATTGCAATTTGTTGATGATACTTTGAGTACCTCAAAAATATAACTACATCAAGCTTTTTTTGGAAAAATCTGTCAAGTTTCTTGAAGAAATATGTCAGCTTCTCCTTAGAAAACTGGAGCATTCCTTTAATCTAAACTTTGAAAAAAGGTAAACTACTCCAAATTGGAAAAATTTTCTAGTTACATCTTAGCTTACAGCTCATTGAAGAACATTATTTACAGAATTTTCAAAGCCAAAAATTATTTAGCAAAATCTTACTCCCTTTTGTGAAATGGTTTTCTTGTCCATCAAATATCTTCACCCAAATCTACTCCTTGTAGAGCTTGCAAAACCTGTCATTTTATCAAATGAAAATATAAATGTAATAAAAGCAAACTTTAGTTGAAACTAGTCCAAAACGAATGAATAATTGACCCAAACCATCGTCGATATCTCAAACGTGTCTTCAAATATTAAATTTATGCCCTACACTGGTTTGAATTTCAAAAGAAAATCGACAACAAATGATTCGACCTCCAATTTTCCGTTGAAATAAATTTCACAACACCTGCTCTATCATGCGTTATGCCAGAGAAAGTCATATTCTTTCTTGAGGTTGTTCAAGCATTTTATGTGTGATTCAATTTATTCAATGATGGGAGTAGCAACTGATGGAGTGATTAACACAGAGCATAGTTTTGGTATTAACTGTATGTATGGAGGGGCCGAGTGGTAAGGCCAACTATGCAAATGACGGAGTGGAGTCATGGTCCAAGGGAGTATAATGTAGATGGGAGGAGGCAACAATGAGAGGGAGTATAACACATAATATAAGGCATTTGTTAGCATGTGGAAACAATTGGAGTAGGGCGCCTCTTAAAGCAAGGATTTAGTCCTCTATGCAAGCTATTTTCTTGAATAAAAATGTCAAGGAGTTTGAACAGGATCAAGCCTGCACTATCCAAGCCGCATCCAACACTATTGCTATGGCTTCAAGGCACAGGCACTAGTACATTTGGTAGAAATTCCGACATTTTGGTTTTGACACTTTTGACCAAATGTCGGAAATTTCCCCAAAATTTATCAAATTTTCAAATCTCGCCCACAACTGTCACTATACCGACGTTTGGAGACAATTGTCGGTATTGTGACACATAGAAGTTATTGTCGGTCTTGCGACGTTTGTAGAAAAGCATCGGAATTGCGAAAGTTTTGGAAAAATCATCGGAATTGCGACGGATTATAACTATGTGTCGCTATTGTGACATTTGGAGGAGAACGTCGCTATTGCGATAGTTTGGGCAAAAGCGTCGCTATTGCGATAGTTTTGGAACAATCGTCGCTATTGCGACAGTGTGGGCTAAGTGTCTCTCTTGCGACGGATTGGGCTAAGTGTCTCTCTTGTGACAATTTGGGCTAAGTGTCGCTATAGCGACGGTTTGTAAATTAATTTCTTTGGCCTCTTCTTTAATAAATAATAATCTAACTTGGGTCCCCTTTTTGAATGGTTGGAGCAACATAATAAGATATCTTTAGTTGAAATATCACATTGTGATGATGATGGAAGGTGGTTATGATGGGACTTCTAATGATTTTCATAAAATATTAAAGACGTGATGTGCTCACTCCTTGGTTCACTTCTAATGTGTGCCCCCTACCACGGTCGAGCGCGCCGTGTCGCGCAATGTGAGGTCGCCTGACCAGGCGCGTTCAAGTCAGGCCATTTTGTTCGAGGGTGCCCGTATCAGTTTTGCTAATTTGTGACCATCCGGGTGCCTTGTGCACATTCGGGTGGCCCGTTTTCCATTTGCTCCCTTGTGGCATCGTTCGTTCGGGCGCGTCATGTCACGCCGTGTGAGGTCGCCTGGCCGAGCGCGTTCGGGTCGGGCCGTTTCGTTCGAGGGTGCCCGTATTAGTTTTGCTAAGTTGTGACCACCCGGGTCCCTTGTTCACGTTCGGGCAGCCCGTTTTTCGTTTTCTCCCTTATGGCATCATTTGGTCGGGCACGTCGTGTGAGGTCACCCGACCGGGCATGTTCGAGTTGTGTCGGGCCATTTTGTTCGAGGGTGCACGTATTAATTTTGCTAAGTTGTGACCACCTGGGTGCCTTATGCACGTTCGGGTGGCACGTTTGCCATTTTCTCCCTTGTGGCATCGTTCGGTCGGGCGCACCGTGTCGCGCTGTGTGAGGTCGCCTGACTGGGCGCGTTCAGGTCGGGCCATTTTGTTCGAGGGTGCCCGTATCAGTTTTTCTAAGTTGTGACTACCCGGGTGCCTTGTGCATGTTCAGGTGGGCCATTTTCCGTTTGCTCCCTTGTGGCATCGTTCAGTCAGGCACGCCGTGTCGCGCCATGTGAGGTCGCCCGACTGGGCGAGTTCAGGTCGGGTCGAGCCATTTCGTTCGAGGGTGCCCATATCAATTTTTCTAAGTTGTGACCACCCGGGTGCCTTGTGCACATTCGAGTGGCCCGTTTGTCATTTTCCCCCTTGTGGCATCGTTCATTCGGGCGTGCTGCGTCGCACCGTGTGAGGTCACCCGACCAGGCGCTTTCGGGTTGGGTCGTTTCATTCGAGGGTGCTCGTATCAATTTTGCTAAGTTGTGACCACCCAGGTCCCTTTTGCATGTTTGGGCGGCCTGTTTTCCATTTGCTCCCATGTGGCATCTATCAGTCGGGCGCGTCGTGTCACATTGTGTGAGGTCATCCGACCGGGCAAGTTCAAGTCATGTCGGGCCGTTTCGTTCAAGGAAGCACGTATTAGTTTTGCTAAGTTGTGACTGCTCGGGTGCCTTGTGCACGTTCGGGCAGGCCGTTTGCTATTTTCTCCCTTGTGGCATCATTCGGTCGGGCACGCCGTGTTGCACCGAATGAGGTCGCCCGACCAGGCACGTTCAGGTCGGGTCGTTTCGTTTGAGGGCGCCCGTATTAGTTTTGCTAAGTTGTGACCGCCCAGGTGCCTTGTGCATGTTCGGGTGGCCAGTTTGACGTTTGCTCCCTTGTGGCATCGTTGGGTTGGTCACGCCGTGTCGCGCCGTGTGAGATCGCCCAACTGGGCGCATTCAGGTCGGGTCAGGTTGTTTCGTTCGAGGGTGCCCATATTAGTTTTGCTAAGTTGTGACCGCCCGGGTGCCTTGTGCACGTTCGGGCGGCTCGTTTGCTATTTTCTCCCTTGTGGCATCGACGTTCGTTCGGGCGCGTCATGTCACGCCATGTGAGGTCAGTGCCCGATTGGCAAGCGCGTTTCGGTCGGGCCGTTTTGTTCGAGAGCACCCGTATCAGTTTTGCTAAGTTGTGACCGCCCGGGTCCCTTATTCACGTTTGGGTAGCCTGTTTTCCGTTTTCTCCCTTGTGGCATCATTTGGTCGTGCGCGTCGTGTCGCGCCATGCGAGGTCGCCCGACTGGGCGCATTCAGGTCGTGTCAGGCCATTTCGTTCAAGGGCGCCCGTATCAGTTTTGCTAAGTTATGACCGCATGAGTGCCTTGTGCACATTTAGGCGGCTCATTTGTTGTTTTCTCCCTTGTGGCATCGACATTCATTCGGGCACGTCGTGTCGCGCCGTGTGAGGTTAGCGCCTGACCGGGTGCATTCCAGTCAGGTCGTTTTGTTTGAGGGCGCCCGTATAAGTTTTGCTAAGTTTTGACCGACCAGGTGCCTTGTGCACGTTCAGGCAGCCCGTTTTCCATTTGCTCCCTTGTGGCATTATTCATTCAAGTACGCCGTGTCGTGCCATGTGAGGTCACCCGACCGGGCACGTTCGGGTCTGGCCAATTCGTTTGAGGGTGCCTGTATCAGTTTTGCTAAGTTTTGACCGCCCGAGTGCCTTGTGCATGTTTGGGTGGCCTGTTTTTTGTTTTCTCCCTTGTCGCATCGTTCGTTCGGGCGCGCTGTGTCTTGTCGTGTGAGGTCACCCGACCAGGCGGGTTCGGGTCGCGTCGGGCCATTTCGTTCGAGGGCACCCGTATCAGTTTTTCTAAGTTGTGACCGCCCAGGTCCCTTGTGCACGTTCGGGTGGCCTGTTTGTTGTTTTCTCCCTTGTGGCATCGTTCGATCGGGCGCACCATGTCACACTGTGTGAGGTCGCCCGACCAGGCACATTCAAGTCGGGTCGGGTCATTTCATTCAAGGGCGCCCGTATTAGTTTTGCTAAGTTGTGACCGCCCGGGTGCCTTGTGCACATTCAGGCGGCCCATTTTCAATTTGCTCCCTTATGGCATCGTTCAGTCGGGCACACCGTGTGAGGTCGCCCGACTGAGCACGTTCAATTCGGGTTGTTTCGTTCGAGGGCGCCTGTATCAGTTTTGCTAAGTTGTGACCGCCCGGGTGCCTTGTACATGTTCGGGTGGCCTGTTTTCTGCTTGCTCCCTTGTGGCATCGTTTGGTCGGGTGCGTCGTATCGCACCGTACTGTGAGGTCGCCCAACCGGGCTCGTTCGGGTTAGGTCAGACCATTTCGTTCAAGGGCGCCTGTATCAATTTTTCTAAGTTGTGACTGCCAGGTGCCTTATGCATGTTCGGGCAGCCCATTTTCCATTTTCTCCCTTGTGGCATCATTCAGTCAGGCGCGTCAAGTCGCGCCGTGTGAGATCACTCGAAAAGGCATGTTTGGGTCGAGTCGTTTTGTTCGAAGGTGCCCCTATTAGTTTTGCTAAGTTGTGACTGCCCGGGTCACTTGTGCATGTTCGGGTGGCTCGTTTGACGTATACTCCCTTCTGGCATTATTCGTTCGAGCGCGTCGTGTCACACCATGTGAGGTCGCCCGACCGGGCGCATTCGGATCAAGTCGAGCCATTTCGTTCGAGGGCGCCCATATCAGTTTTGCTAAGTTGTGACTGCTCGAGTGCCTTGTGCACGTTCGGGTGGCCCATTTGCCATTTTCTCCTTTGTGGCATCGTTCGGTCGGGCGTGTCATGTCGCGCCGTGTGAGGTCACCCGACCGAGCGCGTTCAGGTCAGGTCGTTTCGTTCGAGGGTGCCCGTATCAGTTTTGCTAAGTTGTGACCACTCGGGTGCCTTGTGCACGTTCGGGTGGCCCGTTTGCTATTTTCTCCCTTGTGGCATAGTTTGTTCGGGTGCATCGTGTCGCGCCGTGTGAGGTCGCCCGGCCGGGCGCGTTCGGGTCGGGTCGGGCTATTTGGTTCGAGGGCGCCCGTATCAGTTTTGCTAAGTTGTGACCACCTGGGTGCCTTGTGCACGTTCAGGTGGCCCGTTTTCCGTTTGCTCCCTTGTGGCATTGTTCATTCGGGTGCGTCAGGTCGCGCCGTGTGAGGTCGCCTGACCAAGTAGGTTCGGGTCGGTTCGGGCTGTTTCATTCGAGGGCGCCTGTATCAGTTTTGCTAAGTTGTGACAAGTCGGGTGCCTTGTGCACATTCGGGTGGCCCGTTTGACGTTTTCTCCCTGGTGGCATCATTCATTTGGGTGCGTCGTGTCGCGTCGTGTGAGGTCACCCAACCGGGCGCGTTCGGGTCAGGTCGGGTCATTTCGTTCGAGGGCACCCATATCAGTTTTGCTAAGTTGTGACCACCTAGTTGCCTTGTGCACATTTAGGAAGCCTATTTGTCGTTTTCTCTCTTGTGGCATTGTTCAGTCAGGCGCATCGTGTCGCGCCGTGTGAGGTCGCCCGATCGGGCACGTTCGGGTCGGGCCGTTTTGTTCGAGGGCGCCCGTATCATTTTTGCTAAGTTATGAATGCCCGAGTGCCTTGTGCACGTTTGAGTGGCCTGTTTTATGTTTTCTCCCTTGTGGCATCATTCGGTCAGGCGCGCCATGTGAGGTCGCCCGACCGGGCACGTTCGAGTCAGGTCGTTTCGTTCGAGGGCGCCCGTATCAGTTTTGTTAAGTTTTGACCGCCCTTGTGCCTTGTGCACGTTCGAGTAGCCCGTTTTCCGTTTGCTCCCTTGAAGCATCGTTCGGTCGGGCGCGCCGTGTGAGGTCACCCGACCGGGCACGTTCAGATCAGGCCGTTTCTTTCGAGGGCACCCGTATTATTTTTGTATATTTGTGACCATTCGGGTGCCTTGTGCACCTTTGGATGGCCCATTTTCCGTTTTCTTCCTTGTGGCATCATTCGGTCGGGCACGTCGTGTCGCGTCGTGTGAGGGCACCCGACCAAGCGCGTTCAGGTCGGGCCATTTCGTTTGAGGGCGCCCATATCATTTTTGTTAAGTTGTGACAGCTCGAGTGCCTTGTGCATGTTCAGGCAGCATGTTTGGCATTTGCTCCCTTGTGGCATCATTCATTCGGGCGCGTCGTGTCATGCCGTGTGAGGTCGCCCGACCGAGCGCATTTGGGTTGGGTCGTTTCGTTCGAGGGTGGCCGTATCGGTTTTGCTAAGTTGTGACCGCCCGGGTGCCTTGTGCACGTTTGGGCAGCCCGTTTTCCTTTTTCTCCCTTGTGGCATTGTTTGGTCGGGTGCGCTGTGTCACGCCATGTGAGGTCACCCGACCGGGCCCGTTCGGGTCGGGCTGTTTCATTCGAGGGCACCCGTATCAGCTTTGCTAAGTTGTGACTGCCCGAGTGCCTTGTGCACGTTCGGCTGGCCCGTTTGCTGTTTTCTCCCTTGTGGCATCATTCGTTTGGGTGCACCGTGTCACGTCGTGTGAGGTCGCTTGACCTGGCGTGTTCAGGTCGGGCCGTTTCATTCGATGGCACCAGTATCACTTTTTCTAAGTTGTGACCTCCCGGGTGCCTTGTGCACGTTCGGGTGCCTTGTGCACATCTGGTCAGGTGTGTCGTGTCATGAGGCCGCCCAAGGAAACACGTTCGGGCCTCCCTCTCTCTTCCCCAATCTCTCCATCTCTCTCTACCCTCCAATCCTCTCACTATATCCCTCCCTCTATCCTTCTTTCTGCCCCCCTTCCATATTTGTGTCACTATCTCCCTCTCTTACCCTTATCATCTACTTGTCTCACTCATCTCCCTCTCTCTCTCTCTCCATTTCTTCTCTCCCCTCTCCTTCAGTTTATCTCCATCTCTCCCTTGTGACTCCCCTTGTCTGCCTTGTTGGCAAGGTTAAAATGGTTAATCTTTGATAGACAAAATGTAGATCAAATATTTCATTAAAAAGAGGGAACCATACCCTATCTTCCAGGCTATGCCTATCAGTCGCTTGGCCTCTTCTTGCTCTCACATGAATGCAGTCTTGCTTGAGTGGTACAGAAGAAGGTTTCACATTATCAACTATTTGTTTGGGACAAATTTTAGTTGTTTCAACACTGCTACATTATTCAAGCTTATCCTTTAAACCATCTTATTCTTTTGTACTCTCTTCAACTTTGTAGTGCTTTCCATTCCTCTCAGTCGCATATGTTTCCTTGGTCTGTTAAGGGACAAGGTCGACAACATTAGGATGTTTTTGCAATAAACAAGGGTATTTCTAGGACACAGTCAACTGGAGCAAGAGTATAATTAGAGCCAAATTTCTCATAAATGTGGGACACTCGAACTTAAGATTTTCTGGAGTAGTCATGAGGTGAAGTCTGGTTATTAAGACTTCATTAGATGGCCATTCTCCGGACTTAAATTGTGTGACAACACTGTGGCTGAGTTTGAAACTAGAGATTGAGCATACATTTGGTTTGATTGCAATAGAAATTTTCATCAATAAATGTAAAGCAATGGCTAACAGATACTATAAATTAATAAATAAAGAAGACATGGCAACAAGCAACAATACTTACAAAATTATTACATTGAGACGCAAATAATAAGCAACTAATGTGCACAAATAGAGACCAATGAAACTATCATCTTAACCCCTAACCCCTTAAACACTAATTCCCAACCCCTAACCCATTTAACCCCTAAACCTCTAAACCCCTAACCCATTTAACCCCTAAACCATAAACCTCTAAACCCTTAACCCCTAACCCCTAAACCCTTAACCCCTAACCCATTTAACCCCCTAAACCCTAAACATATAAACCCTTAATCCCTAACCCCTTAAACCCTAAGCCATTAAACCGGCCTTAACCCTAACCCCTTAAACCCTAATTCCCGACCCCTAACCCATCTAACCCCCTAAAACCTAACCCCATTAGCCCCTAACTTCTAACCCCTAAAATCCTTAATTGCTAAATCCCCTAACCCCCTAAACCCCTAACCCATTTAACCCCCTAAACCCTAAACCTATAACCCCTTAACCCCTAACCCATTTAACCCCCTAAACCTCTAAACCCCTAACCCATTTAACCCCTAAACCATAAACCTCTAAACCCTTAACCCTTAACCCCTAAACCCTTAACCCCTACCCATTTAACCCCCTAAACCCCTAGTAAACCCCTAACCCATTTAACCCCCTAAGGCAGTGTGAGGTTGCCCGACCGAGCGCGTTCAGGTCGGGCCGATTCGTTCGAGAGCGCCCGTATTAGTTTTGCTAAGTTGTGACAGCCGGGGTGCCTTATGCACGTTCGGGCATCTCGTTTGTCGTTTTCTCCCTTGTGGCATCGTTCGGTCGGATGCGTCATATCCCGCCATGTGAGGTCGCCCGACCGGGTGCATTCAGGTCAGGTCGTTTCATTCGAGGGCGCCTATATCAGTTTTTCTAAGTTGTGACCACCCCAGTGCCTTGTGCACATTTGGGTGGCCCGTCTGCCATTTTCTCCCTTGTGGCATCGTTCGATCAGGCATGTCGTGTCGCGCCATGTGAGGTCGCCCGACCGGGCGCGTTTGAGTCGTGTCAGGCCATTTCGTTCGAGGGCATACGTATTAGTTTTGCTAAGTTGTGACTGCTCGAGTGCCTTGTGCACGTTCGAGCGGCCCGTTTGCCATTTTCTCTCTTGTGGCATCGTTCAGTCAGGCGCGCCGTGTCGCATCGTGCGAGGTCGCCTGACCGGGGGCGTTTGGGTCGAGTTGTTTCATTCGAGGGCGCTCGTATCAGTTTTTATACGTTGTGACTGCCTGGGTGCCTTGTGCATGTTCAGGTGGCTCGTTTGCTGGTTTTTCCCTTGTGGCATCGTTCGGTCGGGTGCGCCCTATCGTGTCGTGTGAGGGCGCCCGACCAAGCGCGTTCGGGTCGAGCCGTTTTGTTTGAGGGCGGCCATATCATTTTTGCTAAGTTGTGACCACCCGGGTGCCTTGTGCACATTTGGGTGGCCCATTTTCCATTTTCTCCCTTGTGGCATCATTCATTCGAGCGCGTCGTGTTGCGCCGTGTGAGGTTGCCCGACCAGGCGCGTTCGGGTCAGGTCGTTTTGTTCGAGGGTGCCGTATCATTTTTGCTAAGTTGTGACTGCTTGGGTTCCTTTTGTTAGCCACCTATAATATTTGATTATACCAAAAGGTGGCTAAGACTTTTTGAGCCTCCAAGGAAAAAAATTTATCACTAAAAATTGTTGGCTCTTGAAGGCTTTTGAGGCCTCATGCCTCTGTCCAAAATCCTCATTGTTGTTCCCATTAATTCTGTTGATTCATGATAAAAGACTATTGAAGGACTGTCATTTTCCCCCTTTTCAAACCTTCATTTTCTTCCCTTTTTCTCCATAAAAACTCCCTCGTTTTCATAGATCCTCGTCTTCCATTTATGAAAATCACTTTTCCATAGTTAAAAACCCATTTTTTAAACTATTCCAAAACCATCAAATTCCATTTAAAAACCATGAAAAATGCATAAAAATACAAGTCTTTACTGTGGACCTAAGCCCCTTTGCGCTAAGTCCTAACCACTTCCCCACATATGCCTTGCCATAAAAACTAAGCGCTAACTCTGGAGGCGCTCATCTTAAATCGCAAAAATTGCGGTTTATCTAAAGTGCTCATCGCAAATATCTGCAATGCGATCCATCGCAAATCGCAAAATTGCAAAAATTGTGGTTTTATCTAAAGTGCTCATCGCAAATATTTGCCATGCGATAAGCTCTCTCCCATTAAACCCTCGGTCATATCATTCTCCATACGCCAAACTGCCCCGCAATCGGGCGCCTAACCCTATTATTTGCGTATTCTGCCCGTGAAATATTAAAATCTTAAGTTATTTATCAAAAATTTGGTTTTTATCATTTCTCTAAGGTTTTCCGCTGGTCGGAAATCTGAGCATTTTCCACCGTCGATCTGATCTACAAATCCAACGGTGCGGAACCTATCAAACCCGGTGGACCCCGCCAGCCGTGCGCCGTTTCCCAAATCCGCGTGGTATCCATCGCACCGCCTTTGGGCGAAAAGTTGTTTTCCCCTGATCGCCAGCATTTCCATACACTTCTTGACACGTGGCTTGGCCACTGTTCACAAAACCGCCATCCATCGCGTGTTATCGTTCGGATGCAGACGCCCAGCGATATCGCCCTGAACTGTCTGATCTGGAGTGGGTCATACAACGGTTATCACTCGTATATGATGCCCGATGCTTTAAACAAGCTCCGACGCGGCGGTAAATCAATCTCCGCCATCGATCTGATCTGCAGATCAACGGTCCTCATTCCATTTGCTCTATTTTCTCAATTTGACTTTCAAACTCCGCTCCCGACCATCGATCTCTGCACGATCGATGGCTCAGATTTAATCCTTCTTCTACCTCCCTTTGATCAATCTCGACCGTTGGATGATGCCATCCAGTGGCCCCGCTTCCTCCACATGCCTTCTGATGCAGTTGACCTAATATGCAGGGTTTTATGACATTTTGTTGTATTTTGCAGGGTTTAAATGATCTTTTGCTATGTTCAAAAAAATTCGAAAGAGAGGGTGACAACCCTCTTGCTTTCGATTTATCAGAGGAAATCAATGGCAGAGTGTAAATTTCACGTCTCGTCAATGATCTGTGAGGCATTGATGCCATATCATCCCTGCGTAACCCTGCACTCCAGCACAACACCATGAATCGGGCACAATTAAAGAATATCAGTTTCGAAGACCCCAATATATCAGAATAGAGGAATAAATACAGTTTTTATGGGGATTATGGCTAAGACTGTTATCAAAATCATAATCCCTGATTTAAAACACAGTTAAAGAATAAATCATAAAGGATTATCAGACAGGAAACCTCCACCACCACATATGAGGTTAATAAATTTCTCCCAGCTACCACAGAGCCACCTGTTGCCTCAAACCATTCAAACAGAGGCCGAAGTTATTAAAGAAGATTAGATATTTTGCCTCGACGCAGCCGAAGAGTTACTTCTGCCAGGAATTTAATGAAGGGATGTCTACAGAGTAACCCTAGCATCACACAGAGCCTCAAAGGTCAACAAAAGCTCCCATCGAGCTTAATTCATAAGCGTAAATCAATTAATACAGTGAAACACCTGTACTCTTCTTCATTGAGCCTCCCAAAGGCCAAGAAGACATTAACTCTGCATTAATTTTATTTTGAGATCTTTTATCAGATTTCACCTCCTCATTCTTCTATAAATACTTCAGTAGAAGATGAGAGACTGTTGGTTGCAGAAATTTGAAATACATTTGAGCTCAAACTTCTGATTTTAAATAGTGTTCACTGGCCCTTGGAGCTCTGCGTGTGATAGATTTTTTAGGCTAAGTAGTGAAGATGATTGCTGAACTGAAACATTGGACTTGAAGATTGTAACTGGTTTGGCATCAATATAAAGTTGTTTCTTGGGATCCTGGTCTATATTACTGGTGAAGTGCCCCTTTCTTTGTTATTGTTTTCCTTCTATGTATGTCATATTGTTCACTATTCTCTGATAAAGAACAGCAATTATAGAGTTAGGATCTACTGTATATCAGTAACCTTCTCTGACTGAAAATCTTTATCTTAATGTTTTCCTCCAATTTTTTTATTCAAGAATGATTTAATACAGTTAAGCAGTTAGGAATGTTGGAGTTCCCTCGTCCTACTGTGTGCCTTGAAAACATTTTTCTTGAAATTTATTTTCCTTATTGTGCTTATTAAAGATTACTATGGAAGATATGGTGCGCCCTCGTCTTAGTTTTTCTCCAAAATCAGATTCTGAAAGTTTCCCTTGGTGTTGACTGAAAGCAGACTAGGTTTAAAAGTACTTTATCTGATCTTAAGTTACACTTTGTTTTTCTTATATGTTTTCATACTTTCTAAAGGTAATTATGTGGATTACTGGATTGTTTGTCAATTAAGCTGCTTTAATACAAACTTCCCCAAGAAGTCAATGGTTAGCCCTGCACTTGGTTGGTTTTAAACAGTTACTTAAGAGGCTTTTCTTATTTGGACTGACTATAAATCCTCTGAGAAATTATTATCAGTTTCCACCCCTCCAACACTTTATTGTTTCCATTCCATTATTTTAATCTCAATAATCCTGCGGTATAGATGAATTGCCCCTTGGATCACTCTTGATGTTGTTGCTCAATTAAAGCCCAGATATGACTCCATAGCCCAATGGACTAAAAACTAGCGTTATATCTATCTTTTAGCCAAAGCTGTTCTATTTGCTTGCAACTTCTCACCTTTGAAACTTTTTGCACTTAGAACTTTTTCCTCAAGTAAAAATCATGCTCAACCATCCAAAAAACAAACAAACCCTTGGCCTTCATAACTAGCCTAATACCATAACCCAAAACTTCAAAGACAAATCCATGTTTGTACATATTGGAGAGATCCCTCTCCGGATTCAGGAGGGCTAGATCCTAGAATCCCAAAGTTGGTTGAAATGATGTTGTTTCTGTAATTGGACTCTGCCAATCTTGCTAATAAATTACAAATTCCTAACATTTCTGGCGACTCCGCTGGGGATCGAACCTAGAATCATTTCAAGAACATTTGCTATAGTAACCAGCTGAGCCACCAGCAACTAACATTTCTGGCGACTCCACTGGGGAATGAGTTGAGTTTTCATCTTATTTTCCTTTGATCTTCATACAAACCTTTTGAGAGTAAAAAGTAGCTTTTTCAAGCACTACCTAAGAAATGGTAATCATGATGAAACTTGTTTGAATCAGTGACAAACTAAGTCAACCCTAGGATTCTCATAAGACTTTATCTAACCTTGAAAAATCAGCTGGCTTAGCCATAACATTAAACTGTCTTTGTCTCATAACCGTAGCGAAGTTTTGAAACAAAGTTAGGACATTCTTAGAAACCACACAATAAAAATAACTCAGAAAATACCAAAAAAATTTCAGATTGGTAGTAAAACACTTACTCTTACACTTCACTTACCTTTGGTTGTGTTTTACCTCATACTCTTAGACAGAGTCTGGAAAGGGCCAGCTAGCCTCCGGATCTCATCCTCTTTTAGAGGTGACATATCAGGTGAATTCCCTCCCATTCAATCTCTGGTTAGAGTTTGTTGTGTTTCGAGATACCCTTGATAAAGGATGTTTCACAAGCACTGTGGTGGACAGTGTACCTCTTTGAAAACACTTTAAACTTTCCACCTGGCGACTCTACAATCCTGAACAGACCTGAAGACTCCACTGGAAAGAACCCTTATCATTTTAATATCATTCAAACCAGTTAGAGGACTGTAGGATTAAAATTGTGAAAACAAATTAGTTAACCTCTTAAATACTGTCATATCTAGTTGAACTTTTCTTGTTATTTGGGTCTAAAAACACAGCATAGTGGCTTCTAAAAAGATTCACACTAGAGCCCATCCTGACCCTAATCCACCTGAGATAGTTGATAACCCAGAAATTATCCTTAGGAAGTCTCCTAAGATTAAATTATCAATTGTTTTCAGATCACCCTTGAGAGCTAAATCAGTTCCTGAAAATCTTTCAGCTCTACAACAATCATAAGTTGACTTAGTAAATCCTTTTAGAACTAGGTCATTTGATGATATAATTCAGCTAGATTCTGAGTCTTCACTTTCATCCCCGGAGGCAAGTGAACCTCCTGGTAGTAGAGAAACAACACCACCTGATCTACACTTCCTGTTGAGTTTAGGTGTCTCTCATCCAAGATCAGCTCAACAATCTACTGTTGTTCCATCCACATCTACTCATCCTTCATCCACTATTCCAACCACTCCACTTCAACCCACCTTCCCTTTTGTCAACCCACCTATAAATCCACCTCCACCTCCTATCATGGCTGCATGGTATGCTCCCCTATTCCTTCCTGCACCATTATTCAATCTTCCACAGGACTATCAGTCCAAAATTCCATTATATGATGCTAGCAATGTTATAACTGCATCACAACATGTGGATAAGATGAATGACTACTTTGACAGAAATGAAATTGATGATGATTTTGTCAAGCTTAGATTATTTTCTCAAAGCTTAGGGGGAGAAGTAAGAAAATGGTTTAAAAGCTTAGCCCCCCATAGTATAAACGATCTCCCACGCTTCCATCAAAATTTCTTAAACAAATGGGAAGTAAAGAAGAATCATCTCCAAGTCCTTTCTGATTATAAGAACCTCCATATAAACCCTGGGGAAAGTGTCCAAGCTTATTGCACTAGGTTTAATAGTGTGTATAATGCACTTTCCCCAGAACTAAAACATCCACAAGGCTCAGCTTTAAACAAGTTTCCTAAAGGGTTTGACTCTGACATGACTTATTCGCTAAGAGAGAGATATTTTTCAACTCTTGAAGATATGCAAAGAGGCGCTCTTTCTGTGGAAGTCAACTTAATGGAGAAGAGAGCAAGGATGAAAGCTGAAAAGAGAGTATCTTTTAGAGAGGAATCTTCACCTTCTACTTCCAACTCAAAAATGGAGAAAATGATGGAGGAGATGATGAAAGAGATGAGCATAATTAAGAGAGCACAAGCAAGCCAAAACCAAACTGCTCCTCAAAATAGAAACCAGAACCAGAATCAGAATCTTAGAAGGAACCAACCTACAAACAGGTCTAGGGAAGATGATCAGCAGATCACTCCTCCCTTTTATCAAAATTATGTAAGTGAGGTTGAAGAAACAGATGAAATAGCAGAGGAAGAGGATATCAACATGCTGGGGGTAGATAATGATGACTTCGAGATTCATTATGGTAGAAAACAAGGTCTATACACTCCTTATGATGACAAAAGAGATGATGATGAAAATTGTTATCAAGACATGGAAAATGTCATCATAGAATCTCAAAGATAATATGACCTTAGAATAAAAACCAATCAACCAACTCCCAACACTAAAACCTCTGACAAATCTTCACAAAACAGCACTACAACCAAGCCTAAAATCGTCAAACAAAAGGATAATACAGTGGCTGTGAATTCTGATAAGGGAAAGGAGAAAAGCACTCAAAAAAAAGAAAAACAAAGTGCAGATCTTAGTAGTACTGACACTTCAGCCGGTACTCCTGTGAAAACAATTCTATCAAGTGTAAATAAAACAAATCAGCAAGCTAATATTGCCGGTAGAGTGGCAGCTAATAAGGCTGAAACCAGCACTTCAAAGAACAATTTTCCCTTCAACCTTGAACAAGAAATTAACAAGATCAAAATCTTTGTTCCTTTGACCGAGTTAGCTGCCCAACATGTATATAGGACCCAAATTTTGAAGGATTTAAATATAGAGGAAAATGGAGATACAGTCAATCTTAGTGATGACCAGCCAGAGCTTATTTTTGGTCCAAAGATTGAAGGAAGATACCAAGAGGGCCCTGTTCCTCCTTTCTATGTGAGTTTAAACGTTCATGACAAAATTTTGCACAACGCTATGCATGACTCAAGGGCTTCTCATAATCTAATGCCTAAAGCTGTAATGAAGAGCCTGGGTCTAGAAATCACCAGACCTTATAAAGACCTTTACTCTTTTGACTCAAGTAGAGTAAAATGTTTAGGATTGATCAAAGACCTCTGTGTTAACTTAGCCCAGATTCCAGCCAAATGCTTACTCATGGACATTGTGGTGGCTGATGTGCCCCCAAAGTATGGAATGTTGTTATCTATATCTTGGGGGTCTAAGTTACAGGGGACTATGCAGATGGACATGACCTATGCGACTATCCCTGTTTTCAATCAAACCATAAGACTTTACAGGGAGTCTCATATGCAATACACAGTTACAAGTCAAGACAGACCACAAAACTCTCCCCTTTATTCTGTAAATATAGGCCTTGATTATTTTATCCTTTTTAATGAAGAAGCTTCAGATGAACAAGTAACTTTAACATAATTAATGGCCGATAGAGAGGGCGAGGTAAATACCACCGAGCTATCGAAACAGTTTGTTGAACCTTTAAACAACAGCAAACCAAATGTGTGTCTTGAACTACAAGTCATGTGTCCCTTGCTTCTAAACATTGACAGTCAGGAAAGTATTCCCCAAGTAACTGAAAATCAGGGGGAATCTGAACATCTACAACTAAGTGAAAACATTCAACAACAATTAGAAAGCACGTTAGTTAAAGAGGACATTCACTAAACAGACGAAACTAAAAACAGTCCTCTATGGAGTATGCATTTCGACGGGTCATGCACTAGAAATAACGCTGGTGCAGGTGTCTGGATTACTAACACTGAAAACAACCAGACAGAATGCATTTCATGCAAATTAAACTTTCAGTGTTCCAATAACATAGCAGAATATGAATCCCTCCTCTTAGGCTTACATTTTTTGAAAAAGTTAGGAGCCAGAAGAATCAATGTGTATGGGGATTCAGAGTTAGTCATTAGGCAAGTCAATGGGGAGTATAACACTAATCATCCCAAACTTAGAGCCTACCGAAACAATGTCATGAACCTTTTGAAAACATTCGAGGAGTCCAAACTGGTTTTTGTCCCACGAAAAAGTAATATTGCCACTCACGATTTAGCCTACGCAGCTAGAACATGTCTAACGCCATATGAAACTGGAGACAACACGACTCCGATAAAATTTAGACCAGCTGTTCCTGATAATAAAAAATATTGGCAGGTTTTTGACAATGACAAACAAATAGAAGACTTCATGCAATTCAGAAATGAATTCGAGCTACACGGTTCGAACTCAGATTATGATACAGACTGCAGCGAAGAAAATTTTCTTGATGAAGAAGAACCATCCCCTGAACTTGCTAATATAAGCCTGTTATTTGGAAAACTTGAAGGTGAAATAGAAACGAATGCAGAGTCTGAAATAGAGGAGTTAGAAACTCTGCACTCAAAATATGAAAGTTTGCCCAAGGGTTTGGCTACTTTAGAAAAGTTATTCAATTTTAATGATGTGGCGAATAAACCAAAACTGGAACCTGTAGAGACTGAAGTGGAAGAGTGCAATATAGGCAATAAACTTAAACCCATGATGATTAAACTGTCTAGAACTTTACCAGCTCACATTAAACTCAAATACATAGAGTTGTTCAAAGAGTTTTCTGATGTTTTTGCGTGGAGTTACGAAGATCTCAAATCCTAAGACACTGAAATAATACAGCACAAAATCCCCCTCAAAGAAAACCAAAAACCATTCAAATAGAAACTGTGCAGAATAAACCCTGTCCAGTTGCCGTTGGTTTAGAAGGAGATCATGAAAATGTATGATGTCGGTATTATTGTCCCTGTTAGACATTCTGAATGGGTATCTAATCTGGTGTCTAATAGGAAGAAAACTGGAGAAATCAGGCTTTTTATAGACTTTAGAGACTTAAACAAAGCCTGATTAAAAGAAACCTACCCATTACCCAAGATGGATCACATTTTACAAAGGGTGGTGGGGTCTAGAAGAATTTCTTTGCTGGATGGCTATTTAGGGTACAATCAGATCTTGGTTTACCCTGCTGATCAATTAAAGACAACCTTTACTACACCATGGGGCACCTTCATGTATGTGAAAATGCCTTTTGGTCTAATGAATGTCGAAGCAACCTTTCAAAGAGCCATGGACATAGCATTCTCGGAAGAACTAGGCTACTTCATCATTATATATATAGATGATGTTACTGTGTTTTCAAAAATAGATGAAGAGAACTTAGAACATTTGAGAAAGGTTTTCAAGAAGTGAAAAAAGTTTGGGATATCTTTAAACCCTAAGAAGACACTATTTGGTCTCTAAGAAGGTAAACTTCTTGGGCACATTATTTCAGAGGAGGGTATAAAGATAGATCCAAAGAGGATTGAGGCCATATTGCAAATCTCTCATCCTCGAAACATCAAATATTTGCAATATTTCATTGGAAAGATCAACTTTTTAAGAAGGTTTATCCCTAATTTAGCTGAGCTCCTTAGGAATATCACAAACATCCTGAAAAAGGAGCAAGGGGTAAAATGGACCTTGGAAGCAAAGCAATCCTTTGAACTGGTGAAACAAGCGTTAACCAAAACACTGATTCTGATAAGTCCTGATTTTTCAAAATATTTTTATATTTTCTCATTTTCATCAGAACATACCATAGCTGTTGTCCTTTTACAGAAAAACCCACAAGGACAAGAGCAACCTATTGCATTCTTTAGCAAGGCATTGAGGGATTCCCCTTTGAAGTATAACATTATGGAGAAGCAAGCTTTTGCTTTGGTTAAAGCTTTGAAAGACTTCAAAGTGTACATCCTTCATTCACACACTATTGCCTTTATCCCAAATTCAGTTGTTAAAGACATTCTAACTCAGGACCCAGATGGTAAGAGAGGTAAGTGGATTGCTATTATTCTTGAATATGATTTAGAGATAAAACCCACTAAACTCATCAAAGGCCAAGGTCTAGCTAGATTAATGGCCGAATCAAATTTTGAAGTTCTTGATATTAATATGATTAATGCCTTAGATGACCAAGAATAATTCTCAACTCCTATAGTTGAAGATCATTTTATGAACTCTCCTTGGTATGCTGATATGGTTTATGTTTTGCTTAAATTGAATACACCTCCCGGTTTAACAAAAACAAAGGCAAGATTCCTGAAATTGAAAGTTGTAAACTATTGCATTATAGATAAATGTCTCTATTGGAAAAATGCAAGTGGTCTATTTCTTAAATGTTTGCCTGAGTTTGATGCAGATAAGGTTAAGTACCAGTTCCATGAAGGAGAGTGTAGAGGTCATTTGTACTGGAAGACAACAACCAACAAAATTTTGAGGGCTGGTTTCTATTGGCCTACTCTTTTCCATGATGTACACAAGATGATTATAGCCTGTCATAAGTGTCAACTCTTTGAAGGCAAAAGAAAACTGTTACCCCTGCCTCTGCATCCCATCACTATTGAAGCCCCTTTTCAACAGTGGGGTCTTGACTTCATAGGAGAAATCCATCCCCCATCTTCTGCCCAGCATAGATGGATTCTCACAGCCACAGACTATTTCACTAAGTGGATAGAAGCCATGCCTTGTAGGCAAGACAATGATTCAGTTATCATAGAATTTATGGAGACTAACATTCTCTCCAGATTTGGCTGTCCTACCAAAATTATCACTGATAATGCAGCAGCATTTGGATCAAAGAAAATGGTTGAGTTCTGTCATAGATATCATATTACATTGGGGCATTCCACGGCCTATTACCCTCAAGGTAATGGACTTGCGGAATCCTCAAACAAAAGCTTAGTGAACATAATCAAGAAACTGTTGGAGGAAAATAATAAGTCTTGGCACACAAAGCGGGTTCATGCACTTTGGGCTGACAGATTGACTTTGAATAAATCCATTGGTATGTCACCTTTCCAGCTTGTGTACGGTACTGATGCAATTTTTCCAAACATCCTTGGCGTGCCAGTGATGAAGTTGATTCAAGATTTACAAACTAAAGATAATGACATGATCTGAAGAATAAATCAGACCATTCATCTTCAGCAAACCAGAGAGGAAGTGTATAACAAAGCATTGCAGAAACAGGAGAGCATTAAAAAGATTTTTGGCAGAAGAACAAAGGCCAGCAATTTCAATATTGGGGACAAAGTTTTAAATGGGTACTCAAGGAGGGAAGACAAGGGCAAGCACAGAAAATTTGACAACTTGTGGCTTGGCCCTTATGCTATCCATTCAACTGCTGGTAACAATGAATTTTTCTTATAGGAGTTGAATGGAGCAGTATTGTTTGGGGGTCCTGTCAATGGCAGGATGCTTAAGCATTACTTCTCTTGATCCATGTTATGTTTTGAAGCCTTTTTATCTTTTCCACTATGAATATCTCATCCACCATTGCATTCAAAGTTAGAAAGATCAAAAATACAAAAACAATATAAAAGAGAAAAGAGGGCAGATTGAAAAAACAAGAAAGGTATAGCCCCATACCAAAAAAGAGAAACAAAATCTGAAAGTGTGCAAGCTCAAATGCCACTCCTGAAAAACACACTTCTAGTTAGTCGAACTGCCTAATCTTGACTAATTAGTTTTAAATTTTCTGCTGATAGGGTGGTGAATTTTATTTGCCAAACTGTTTAATCTTGGCTTATTAGTAGATAGTTTAGGATAGAAATTAAAGGTTCAAACATGATCAAAATCTGAACCTAAGGTTTCAAAAAGAATGACTCAAATCTGTTTTATTTTCTGAGTCAAGAGATGTAAAATCTGGTTCTAATGAACTCAAAATCTGAACTAGAGAACAAGGAAGAAACAGCTCAAACAAAGTCAAAACAGAGCTGTGAAAAGAGATGAAGGAAGTGCTTTAAATTTTCATATCTTAAGCCTTCCATTTTGATTTAATTTTTTGCAAAATAAATGTCTATGTGCAGCTTGTTTTTATGCCATGGATCACAGCAAGTCAAACAACTTAATCTTGACTTGACTGTTTTTAAATTTCTGTTGCAGAATTTATAGAATAAAAATTTGTTGGACAGTTTAATCCCAACAGATAGTAGATTAGGTAGAGAAGCATCTGAACTCAACTGTTTAATTTGAGTTCAGGGAGAAATAAGGAGTAGAAATAGATTAGGTTTCTTGCTTTCAAAAAAATAAAATGTTGTAAGAAGAGTTTGCCAATCCAAGTGCACTCTAATGAAGAAAAATTGTTAGATCAGTAGGATTGGGTAGGTAGAAAGTGTGTATTGATGGAGGATCATTGTTTTCATAGCTGCTAATATGTTTTCAAAGAAGATCATCCCAGAAAAGAAAGGGCAGCCCAATGGATCAGGCACGGGTCAGCCTCCCAGAGAATGCAAGTCTGAAGTTCTTGATGCCTTCAAGAAGGCACCATCCCCAAGTGGAGCCACTGTTAGCCACCTATAATATTTGATTATACCAAAAGGTGGCTAAGACTTTTTGAGCCTCCAAGGAAAAAATTTTATCACTAAAAATTGTTGGCTCTTGAAGGCTTTTGAGGCCTCATGCCTCTGTCCAAAATCCTCATTGTTGTTCCCATTAATTCTGCTGATTCATGATAAAAGACCGCTGAAGGACCGTCATTTTCCCCCTTTTCAAACCTTCATTAGCTTCCCTTTTTCTCCATAAAAACTCCCTCGTTTTCATATATCCTCGTCTTCCATTTATGAAAACCACTTTTCCATAGTTAAAAACCTATTTTTTTAACTATTCCAAAACCATCAAATTCCATTTAAAAACCATGAAAAATGCATAAAAAATACAAGTCTTTACTGTGGACTTAAGCCCCTTTGGGCTAAGTCCTAACCACTTCCCCACATATGCCTTGCCATAAAAACCAAGCGCTAACTCTCGAGGTGCTCATCGCAAATCGCAAAAATTGCGGTTTATCTAAAGTGCTCATCACAAATATCTGTGATGCAATCCATTGCAAATCGCAAAATCGCAAAAATTGTGGTTTTATCTAAAGTGCTCATCGCAAATATTTGTGATGCAATAAGCTCCCTCCCCTTAAACCCCCGGTCATATCATTCTCCATACGCCCAACTACCCCGCAATCGGGCGCCTAACCCTATTTTTTGTGTATTCCTCCCGTGAAATATTAAAATCTTAAGTTATTTATCAAAACTTTGGTTTTTATCATTTCTCTAAGGTTTTCCGCCGGTCGGAAATCTGAGCATTTTCCACCATCGATCTGATCTGCAGATCCAACAGTGTGGAACCTATCAAACCCAGTGGACCCCGCCAGCCGTGCGCCGTTTCCCAAATCCACGTGGTATCCATCGCACCACCTTTGGGAAAAAAGTTGTTTTCCCCTGATCGCCAGCGTTTCCATACACTTCTTGACACGTGGCTTGGCCACTATTCACAAAATCATCATCCATCACACGTTATCGTTCGGGCGCAGACGCCCAGCGATATCGCCCTGAACCGTCTGATCTGGAGCAGGTCATCCAACGGTTATCACTCGTCTATGATGCCTGATGCTTTAAACGAGCTCCGGCGCGGAGGTAAATCAATCTCCGCCGTCGATCTGATCTGCAGATCGACGGTCCTCATTCCATTTTCTCTATTTTCTCCATTTGACATTCAAACTCCGCTCTCGACTGTCGATCTCTGCGCGATCGACGGCTCAGATTTAATCCTTCTTCCACCTCCCTTTGATCAATCTCGACCTTTGGATGATGCCATCCAGCGGCCCCGCTTCCTCCACACGCCTTCCGATGCAGTTGACCTAATATGCAGGGTTTTATAACATTTTGTTGTATTTTACAGGGTTTAAATGATCTTTCACTATGTTCGAAGAAAATTCGAAAGAGAGGGTGATGACCCTCTTGCTTTCGATTAATCAGAGGAAATCAATGGCAGGGTGTAAATTTCACGTCTCGTCAATGATCCGTGAGGCATTGATGCCATATCGTCCCTGCGTAACCCTACACTCCAGCGCAACACCATGAATCGGGCACACTTAAAGAATATCAATGTCGAAGACCCCAATATATTAGAATAGAGGAATAAAGATAGTTTTTACGGGGATTATGGCTAAGACTGTTATCAAAATCCTAATCCCCGATTTAAAACAGAGTTAAAGAAGAAAGCATAAAGGATTATCAGACAGGAAACCTCCACCGCCACATATGAGGTTAATCAATTTCTCCCAGCTACCACAGAGCCACCTATTGCCTCAAACCATTCAAACAGAGGCCGAAGTTATTAAAGAATATTAGATATTTTGCCTCGACGCAGCCGAAGAGTTACTTCTACCAGGAATTTAATGAAGGGATGTCTATAGAGTAACCCTAGCATCACACAGAGCCTCAAAGGTCAACAAAAGCTCCCATCGAGCTTAATTCATAAGTGTAAATAAATTAATACAGTGAAACACCTGTACTCTTCTTCATTGAGCCTCCCAAAGGCCAAGAAGACATTAACTCTGCATTAATTGTATTTTGAGATCTTTTATCAGATTTCACCTCCTCATTCTTCTATAAATACTTTAGTAGAAGATGAGAGACTGTTGGTTGCAGAACTTTGAAATACATTTGAGCTCAAACTTCTGATTGTAAATAGTGTTCACTGGCCCTTGGAGCTCTGCTTGTGATAGATTTGTTAGGCTAAGTAGTGAAGATGATTGCCGAACTGAAACATTGAACTTGAAGATTGTAACTGGTTTGACATCAATATAAAGCTGTTTCTTGGGATCCTGGTCTATATTACTGGTGAAGTGCCCCTTTATTTGTTATTGTTTTCCTTCTATGTATGTCATATTGTTCACTATTCTCTGATAAAGAACAACAATTATAGAGTTATGATCTACTGTATATCAGTAACCTTCTCTGATTGAAAATCTTTATCTTAATGTTTTCCTCCAAATTGTTTATTCAAGAATGATTTAATACAGTTAAGCAGTTAGGAATGTTGGAGTTCCCTCGTCCTACTGTGTGCCTTGAAAACATTGTTCTTGAAAGTTATTTTCCTTATTGTGCTTATTAAAGATGACTATGGAAGATATGGTGCGCCCTGGTCTTATTTTTTCTCCAAAATCAGATTCTGAAAGTTTCCCTTGGTGTTGACTGAAAGCAAACTAGGTTTAAAAGTACTTTATCTGATCTTAAGTTACACTTTGTTTTTCTTATATGTTTTCATACTTTCTGAAGGTAATTATGTGGATTACTGGATTGTTTGTCAATTAAGCTGCTTTAATACAAACTTCCCTAAGAAGTCAATGGTTAGCCCTGCACTTGGTTGGTTTTAAACAGTTACTTAAGAGGCTTTTCTTGTTTGGACTGAGTATAAATCCTCTGAGAAATTATTATCAGTTTCCACCCCTCCAACACTTTATTGTTTCCATTCCATCATTTTAATCTCAATAATCCTGCGGTATAGATGACTTGCCCCTTGGATAACTCTTGATGTTGTTGCTCAATTAAAGCCCAGATATGACTCCATAGCCCAATGGACTAAAAACCAGCATTATATCTATCTTTTAGCCAAAGCTGTTCTATTTTCTTGCAACTTCTCACCTTTGAAACTTTTTGCACTTAGAACTTTTTCCTCAAGTAAAAATCATGCTCAACCATCCAAAAAACAAACAAACCCTTGGCCTTCATAACTAGCCTAATACAATAACCCCAAACTTCAAAGACAAATCCATATTTGTACATATTAGAGAGATCCCTCTCCGGATTCAGGAGGGCTAGATCCTAGAATCCCAAAGTTGGTTGAAACGATGTTGTTTCTGTAATTGGACTCTGCCAATCTTGCTAATAAATTACAGATTCCTAACACCTTGTGGATGTTCGGGTGGCCTGTTTTCCCTTTGCTCCCCTATGGCATCATTCGTCGTGTCACGTCGTGTGAGGTCGCTCGACCTGGCATGTTTGGGTCGGGCGCGTTCAGGGCAAGCGCATTCGGGTAGGGTCATTTCGGTTGAGGGCGCCTGCCCAAATGTGTTTGGGTCGGGTCGTTTCGTTTGAGGGCACCCACCCAAACACGTTCAGGTCGGGTCGTTTTGGTTGACGGCGACCATATCAAATTTACTAAGTTGTGACTGCATGGGTACCTTGTGCACGTTCGTGCAGCCTGTTTGATTTTTTCTCCCTTGTGCCTTTGTTCGGTTGGGCGTGCCATGTGAGGGCACCCGCCCAAATGCGTTTGGGTCGAGTCGGGTCGTTTCGTTTAAGGGTGGCCATTTCAAAATTGACTGCTTCATTAAGTACAACATGCAGCTTATCTAATACTTTATTGAAGCTAAGAGCTCCATATTTGGGGTTACTCCTTCTGAATAACCAATAAAGAGTTAAGGAATGTTAGGAATTTACCGCAGCAATAAAATAATTTACCGAGAGGAATAATAATCATGAAAAATAATCAGCAACAAAACAATAACATAAACACATATGTTTATTCGGGAAAACCCCAAATCCGAGGAAGAACCCAACCAATGAAATTTCATTAACCATTGGCCAAAAAACCTGGCCAATCCGGCCAAGTGAGCCTTCACCGCTCACCTCCAGGCCTACCTTACAATGAAGTCTTCCCAACCTTTTATAGGCTCCATTACATGCAATACCATGGTCCAAAACCATGGGTGCACAATACCATGTGCCCCAAAACCACTACTATTTACCCTATTCAACTTTGACTCCATCTCGAGTCAAGTTTACCTAACAAGGAAATTGACCAATATGTCGTCAAGTTTTATCTTATCCATCTCTGGAATGGATAAGATAAAACTTTTCAACTAACTCCACTGGTTTTGATCTCAATTTTTCCAATTGCTTCCTTCTCTCATATGATACATGAGCCTTTGCCTTTCTCTTCCCTTCTAATTCCATAATTGTGTCATAGTGATGCCGGCCAACTTCTTTGGAAAGCCTTCCTAGCAGACAATACTTGTGACCTGGCTGAAGCCTCAACACTTTCAGAGTATCTGGAATGACCATCCTCTTCTTCCAGTCATATGGTGGGGGAACCCCTTCAAAAACCATTATCCTAGAAAGTGCTACAACACCACGCTTGGTTTTGTGTGGAATCATTCCTCTAATTGTCCAGTAGTCAAATCCTTCTCTTACTTTATTTTCATTTACCCATACCTAACCAATGAGAGCACAAGAACACCTATTTCTATAAACGCACCTATAAATTATCTTACTTTATTGTCATTTTCCCATAACTAACCACTGAGAACACAAGAACACCTATTTATATAAAAGCACCTATAATACTTTTGTGGGTTTCACTAATATCCCTTTAGTTAGTGTGTGCACAGTAGCCTAGATCCTAAAGTGATTACCGTACAATGATAATCCACTAGGTGTATTTTTTCTTAAAAAACTATGCATGCATGGATGTCCCATTTATGGCCAAGTTCCACCAAAATGGTTCCCCCTACCTACCTAGTAACTACATTACATTTATTTCATGACAAGACTACCCTACAACCCACCAAATTTCTATCATATCCTTGACGTCAACAACAATTTGTTGTTCAAGATATAGCTAAGTTGGAACAAACTTAGCTCTAGAGCTTAGGATATTTTTCCACCTCTAATGTTTATAAACCAATAGATATAAAATTTCTAAAGCATGTGGGAGCCCTTTAAGTATCACCTTTCCTATATTGACTTCGTCTTAAAAATCATGGAAAATGTCCATAGATGAGTTATCCTTACAGATCGAACATACCTCTTTGTGGTTCAACAAAAGCTCATTCTACTATTTAATTAGCTCACATGAGGATCGCTTAGATGACTCTCACTACAGGGTGATAAAGTTGTATACAATTTCAATATCTGTTGCATTGTTTGATGACATTGCAAAGGCTCGATGTGTTTTGGATCTTCATCCTATATAGCAGTGGCATGATGTAAATTTTTGTGGCTCGTATTTGCGTGATGATAATAATTTGTATATGATAACTTCACACAGTAAATCACAGTTAGATAATAGATAACAATGGCTCAGTGACCTTAGTAGGATGACACATTATATCACTCTCAGTAATGCAATCCAAGACTAACTATAATCCGATCATTACACCATGGAACATTGAATTTATACAGTGCTCGCTCTCTGGTATGATGATTCACATAGCTGGTGCTCTGTGGGTTTGGTATGCACACCCAATCATTCGTATGCCTTTGTGGAGACACGAGGAATTTAATGCTCATTCTATTTGGTTGGCACCATTACAGTGACTAATATAATATGAAAATTTTTCACTCGTTCTTGTGACACGATGGGTTGGAATCGCTTTGGCATCTAATTTATTATTCATAGCGTAACTGTGTAATTTCATATGAAGATAGTAACCAGAGTAAACAAATCAGAGCGGGTGCCAATAATCAGACGCCTCTGCATCCATCCTCCAAATATTCACTGATATCATTAATTTCATATATATTCCATAAGGTCCTTCATTTTAGAACTGGCTTCCTTCAAAATTCTGGCTGAATTGGCATCACTTTGGCATCTATAGTTCTTTGTGAAGTTTATATATGTTACATGATTGTTTTATTTTTTTTTAAATATTTTAGCCTTGCGTCAGAAGACCGATGATACTTTTTTTTTAAATATTTTTACCCAAGCGTTGGAAGACCGACGCCATACATGTCGGAAGTGCGACGTTTTGTTTTTTACTTTTTTTACTCTTTCGTCGGAAGCCCGACACCATACACGTCGCAAGAGTGACGTTTTGTTTTAAAATATTTTTACCTGTTCGTCGGAAGACTGACGCCTAACACGTCAGAAGAGCAAAGTTTCCTTTTTTAAATATCTTTACCTTTTCGTCAATTAGCGACGTTACATAAGTGTCAAAAGAGCGACATTCAAAACGTCGGACCAAATATCGTTGGAATTGCGACATTTTACAAACGTCGGAAGAGCGACGGTTGGGAGGACGTCAGAAGAGCGACGGCTTGTAAAACGTTGGAAGAGCGACGGTTTGGAAAACGTCAAAAGAGTGACTATTGTTTGGAAACGTCAGAAATAGTGTCACTCTTCCGACACTTTACTGAATTGTCAGAATTTCGACGTAATGGCTAACCACGTTTTGCCCGACCTCAAACTGTCGCTCTTGCGACGCCTATGTGTCATAATAACAATGAATTGGCCGTTGGAAAATGGGCCAAAATGTGCTAGTGAGGAAATGGTGGGCAATCTCTACCCCACCGCTCGCAACATATTTGAGGTTGCGTATACCAGCACCGAGTAGGATCCATAGTGGGAGAAGAGACACAGTGGGAGAGGAATCGATATAAAATTGACACAAAAGAAAACTTGTGTATACCAAAAGCAAACTAGCACCACAGTCACACCAAAAATATTGACATAGTCACAGTCATGGAGAGCACCAACACCATGATGATGGACCCATAAATTTCTTTAAAAACAGAATGATATTAACTCTTTTTGAGCCTTCGGATGTCAATCCCCCACTAAGTTTGAGACGAGGCTTCCCTCCCATGCATTGCAAAATCTGCACAAATGGATCACTCATTTACTGATCTAGGTGGATATTGGTGGGCACCCGCCTATTCCACTTGGGGCCCCACCATTGTCTCTTTTAGTTTTTCAGTTTCGGAAAAAACTTACTATTTTTAGCAGTTTTTTGGGTCTTGAACTTCCAGAGCCGTTTTGAGGCCCTAAACGACGTTTTTTGGGAAAATCGGTAACAACATTGGTCCTGGACCAATGTTGCTCACTCAAAATTTGTAGTCCTCGGATAGATCTTTTTGCGAGGTATGGTTCGCATCAAACGGAGATCGTATGCCAAATTTATGTCCTCGGGAAGTTGAAACACCAATTTACCCAAACGGGGCCCATAGTTTTGGTGCTTCATCTCGTAGGGTTAGGGTTTTGGATGTTTAGGGTTTTCCATTGTTTCTAAATAATAAATAAGCCCACGAGCCTCATTGTAACTCAATTAAGAGGCCTATAGCCACCACATCTCTTCTCAGAGATAGCTACCAGTGCCCTAGCTAGTTTATTTCCATTCTGTCTGTAAGAAAATTTCAGTTATTTGATATTAATGAAATGAAGTGTTATTTCCACTACATATTTTTATTTATGGTTATATTTTTATTCTGTTGCGTTCCTGCATAAATCTAGATCAATGGTATCAGAGCAGTCTAATTTTTCTCGATCCTTCTTTGCATGTCCCCAACGAGGTCGGGGTATAAGGAGTTAGGGCTCGATCTAGGGGAACCTTTGCAAGATCAGCCTCACAAACCCTGACGGACACCCATGGGGGACGAAAATAAAGATGAGGGAGTAGGAGATCCTATCAAAATATTTCTCGAGGAGGCCCTCGAAAAACAAAGGAACATGATGATGGATAAATTTTCCCAGATCCTTCAACGGCTGCCCACCGGCGGCGCATCTGCATCCAGCAGCCACTCTGGAGGTGCGACTCCTTTTAAGGTACAAGTAAATTTTGACATTCCCATATTTGAGGGTCAAATAGATGCAGATGCCATAGACAGATGGTTGAATCTATTAGAAGGATATTTCTCAGTTCATGACTTTTTCGACCCGGAAAAGATTATTTTTGCACTCCTCAAAGCTGCCCCCCATGTCAAGGACTGGTGGGAAACCCACTGTGAGAAAAAGGACGAAACAAAACCCTCTCTGTTCTTAGTCATACCCACTTGGAATTCTTTTCGAGACGCCATCAAGGAACAATACTATCCCATGGAGAGCTATGAGGACAATTACATACATGGACCACGCTGCGATAACAAAGGTATCAAGATGTGCATGAGCTGACGAATATGTTCCATACCCTGCGCACAAAGTTGGGTATCAAAGATTAAGAGAAACATCTGGTGCTAAAGTATCGCAGTTTTCTACATAGATTCATTCAGGAGGAAATGGAGCTCCTCAACATCTCCTCGCTTGGTACGGCATATCGGTATGCTGCCAAGATTGAGCAGAAATTCAAACAGAAGAAGCGAGACTTTGGATCTGCGAATCAAAAGCAAGGGAAAGGTGCTCCCAAACTGCAGAACAAAGGACAGAGCCAAGGCAATGCGACTCAAGACAACTCGTCGAAGCCACAAGAAAATAACAACACCGCAAAGCCAAAGAAGGACATGGGAAAGTGGTGTGAGTTCCATAAGAGCTCCACTCACAACACAAGTGAGTGTCGGGCCAAGTAGTCGCTGGTGGCCGAGATGCGGGCTTCTGAGTCAGATGCATGCTCCAACTCTGAATCAGAACCTGACAAGGGGAATGACAAAGGGAAACAGATTATTGATGCTGAGCCCAATGCCACTGTTGCCACTACGGAGATCCAGAAGGAGGAACTGGAAGATCCAGAGGAGGAACGTCTCTTCCACTCCCAGATGTGGGTAAAGGGCTCCCCGGTACAATTTATTGTCGACAATGGGAGCCAAAAGAACTTCATTTCAGCAGACGTCGTGAAGCGGTTGGGCTTGCTGACCACAGCTCACCCACATCCATACACCATCGGGTGGCTTCACCAAGGACGAGATCTCCGCGGCCAGCCTTGCCACTCTTCCCTAGCATCAAGCCCTTCACTGATGAGGTATTATGTGACGTTTCCCCTATTGATGTTTCGATGTATTATTAGGACAGCCCATACTTGTGGAAGCGTCATGCCGTGTACGAGTCTCGGCCTCGAGTTGTTATTGTTACTTTGGGAAATAAGTTGTATAGACAAGAGGGCCATCACCTTACTACACTTTTTAAGGCCATAAAACAATGTAGTAACCTCATTTCCCAAACCAGGAAATTTGCTTTTCTAATGATTCGCCCCCAGGGCAAGAAGAATACTGTGGCCACGACCTCTAGACATGGCTCCTCTGCACGACAACAACAAATGGACAAGGTTGTGGAGGAGTACGGGGACATATTCACCTCACCAACAGGGGTGCCTCTACACTGTCAGGTCAAGCACCTCATTGAACTGACCCGAGGTGCACCGCTACCCAATGGATTGTTCTATAGGTGCTATGATCTGGAGAACGATGAAATCAAGAGGCGGGATTGAGAGCCGGTTTTAAAGGTCACATCCGACCACCCCATCACCCCGTGGGAGCTCGACGAAGGAGATGAAGAAGGATGGGACTTGGAGACTCGTATTGACTATCCAAGTGTTGAAAAAGATCACTGTCCAGAATAGGTACCTCATCCCATGGATTGATGACCTTCTAGACCAACTCAAAGGGTAAAAATATTTCAGCAAGATCGACTTGAATTTTAGGTATCACCAGGTACCCATCGAACCATCTGATGTGTGGAAGACTGCCTTCAAAGCTAAGGAGGGCCTTTTCGAATGGTTGGTCATGCCTTTCGGGTTGACGAATGCTCCCGCAACCTTCATGAGGTTGATGGATGAAATCTTGCGCCACCACTAACTACCAGTATGTACTTGGATGACATTCTAATCTTCAGCCAGACTTAAGAAGAGCACCTCCACCACATTCGACAAGTCCTCCAAACACTGCGGCAACACAAGTTGTGTGCCAATTTGGAGAAGTGCACTTTTGGCATGACCTAGGTTCAATATCCGGGATACATTATTGATGAAAGGGGGGTGCATGTGGATCCAACCAAGATCCAAGTCACTCGGGATTGGCCAGCCCCCACCACTATAACAGAGCTTCACAGCTTTCTGGGTCTTGCTAATTTCTACCATAGGTTCGTGTTGGGATTCTCTCATATCACTTGGCCCTTGAGTCAAGTTACCAAGGGAGGAGCAAGAGAAAAATTATTTTGGTCGGAACCTTAACAGAAGGCATTCACAAAATTGAAAAATCGCCTCTGTTCTGCCCCAGTGCTCACATTACCAGACTTGCAACAACCATTTGAGATCGAGACAAATGCCTCTGACTATGCTATTGGGGCAGTTCTTACTCAACAGGGACATCCAGTGGCATATCATAGTGAGACATTGTCTGACACCGTTCGCAAGTATCCCACTTATGACAAAGAAATGTATTCCATTGTGCAAGCTTGTCGACAATGGAAGCATTACATTTTGGGGAAGGAAACAATCATCCACACAGACCACCGGCCCCTGTAGTTCATACAGACACAAGGGAAGTTGCAGAATGATCGCCATGAGAAGTGGTCCACATATCTGCAATAGTTTCATTTGAACATCAAATACAATAAGGGTAGCACCAATGATGTTGCAAACTGCCTCAACCGACCACCGATCTTGGCGCTCACCACCGTTCTCAACTCTTGTGGGCACGAGACTTCTGATTAGTTGCTTATTTACAAGAGCAACCCAAACTTCAGCCACACTTACAAGGCACTCTTAGGGGGTACGCAAGTTCCAAATTTTCACCTCCAAGATGCACTTTTATGTCACCTGGGACACCTTTGTGTTCCTTCAAGCGAGCGTGACAAGATGATATGGGAAGCACACTACAGTCGATTCATTGGGAATTTCTGGGTCGAGAAAACAGTAGCAGTACTGCAGAAGTATTTCTATTGGCTGAACCTTCGAAAGGATGTCGGGAAGCACATTTGATCCTGCACTGCTTGTACCATTGCCAAACCGACCATCAAGAAGCAAGGCCTATATACTCCGCTACCTACCCCTAGTCGACCTTGGGAATCCATCTCCATGGATTACATGTTGGGCCTGCCTTCTACTAAGCATGGAAATGACTGTGTTTTCGTGGTCGTCGACAAATTCTCGAAGATGGCCATTATGGCGGCCTGCAAGAAGAATATCACAGCAGAAGCCACTGCTAAAATGTTCTTTGAACGAGTGTGGGTGCACTTTTGGATCCCACAGTCTATCATATCATATCGGGATAGCAGGTTCCTCAGCACATTTTGGTCTAGCCTCTAGTTAATGCTGGACACCAAGCTCACCAAGTCCACAACTTTCCATCCCCAAACAGATGGCCAGACAGAGGTCGTCAACAGAATGATTGTACACATTCTGTGCATGTACAATTCAAAGAAACCACGCACATGGGATGAGAGCCTCCCCTATGTACAACATAGTTATAACCGAGCTCTCCACAGTTCAATTGGCCATAGCCCCTTTTAGGTGGGCATGGGATTCCAGCCACTATGTCCCATTGACGTAGCCATGCCATTTGCGGCTACTCAGGTTGATTCAGCTCATGTCCAGTCTGAAGTTGACAAAGAAAATAGCTTCATCGAGCGCATTCAACACATCTGCCAACAGGTTCATGACATATTGGACAGAGCCAATGCTAAGTACAAGCAACGCCATGATCAACATCGAGTGCCACAAAACTTCCAAGTGGGTGACAAAGAATGGCTACATTTGCAGAAGGAGCGCCTCGCTGGACACCACCGCAAGCTTCACCCACTCAGATATGGGCCATATACCATCACCAAGGCTATAGGGAATAATGCCTTTGAGCTCAGTATTCCACCATTCCTTGGTCTACACCCAGTATTCAATGTGGACCGCCTTCGTCCTTACTTCCCACCTCTATTGGACACCTCTAACATTGCAGAACAACTCACACCAACAGAGTTAAACCTAGAATGCATGGAACATGCCACCACAGATTGTATCATGGACATGCAAATCAAGAACACTCACCAACAGAAGATCCAACTATATCAGGTTATCAAAATTGGCCAACTCCTACACCAAAGAAATTGGTTCACCACGGACCAAGTTCAGCGGAAATTTCCTCATCTCATGGAGGAACTTAACGCAATGGGTACCATTGCTTCCTAAGGGGGGAGGAATGATCGAGGTGGATATTGGTGGTCACCCACCTATTCCACTTGGGGCCCCACAATTTTCTCTTTCAGTTTTTCAATTTCGGCACAACTTACTATTTTTAGCAATTTTTCAGGTCCTAAACTTCCGGACCCATTTTGAGGCCCTAAACGACGTTTTTTGGGAAAACTGGGAGTAACATGGGTCCATGGACCGATGTTGCTTCATGGACCGATGTTTCTCACTCAAAATTTTTAGTCCTCAGATATATCTTTCTAACGAGGTATGGTTCGCATCAAACGGAGATCGTATGCCAAAGTTACGTCCCCGGGAAGTTGAAACACCAATTTACCCAAACGGGGCCCATAGTTTTGGCGCTTCATCTCCTAGGGTTAGGTTTTTGGATGTTTAGGGTTTTCCATTGTTTTCTAACACAAGTAGTTCTCAAGCCTCATTGTAACTCAGTTCAAAGGCCTGTAGTCGCCACATCTCTTCTCAGAGATAGCTACCAGCGCCCTAGCTAGTTTATTTCCATTATGTCTGTAAGCAAATTTCAGTTCTTTGATATTAATGAAATGAAGTGTTATGTCCGCTGCATCTTTGTATTTATGGTTATATGTTTATTCTGTTTCTTTCCTGCATAAATCCGGATCATTTACAATCCTCAATGATTTACATAGATTCATATCAAGTCTTCTACCTCACAAGTATCGATCCAATCAACCTCTCTTTATGTTGATTTGTTGATTGTTCTTCTAAATTTTTCCTCAGCGCATAAATTCCATGTTTTCATAAACTCCAGGGATGCAGATAATCAACCACTAGCTCGTAATAAATCAAACTTGTAATTCAACATAGAAATAGATAGGATAGGCACATGTGTGCTCGTAGCCAGAAAGGATGCCAGAAAGGATGGGTGCGTTTGGTAGCCAGAATAGGAAACGCTAAAGCAGACTTGGCAGATATGACAAGATGATAAAATGACAAAAGTCAAATTATAGCAAGGCAGGTATTCACCTGCTCTGATACCATGTTAAACTCAGCCATAGAATAGGCAGGAATAGACAACATAGGGAAATATAAGTGTGTGTTATTTTATTATTCACAAAGATGCATATATATAATACATTTGAGTGGCCCTTGGTTTCACATTAACCAAGTTGTGTCTTGGACTCCTTTTGAATTTTCGCCTTCCACACCAACCCTTAAAGGATTAGGTGTCCAACATAATTGAAATTATTTTTTTTGAATATATAAATGGAATTATCTTTTTTAAAAGCTTTTAATTGATTTAGATTGTCTCATTATTTTCTCTTTTTTTTTTAATGGGCGTTTTGAAAAAAAAATTATACCTACATAATATGCTTACTGCTACATGTTTAAACGTTGTCTTTGTGCCAAATCAAACTCTGACAACCTCAAGATATGTTCGGGAATAGAAAATAACTTGTTTTCTTTTGATCTTTCAAGTAATTAACAGGTAGATTTTTCATTAATACTTGGTATTCATTGGGTTTTGATAAACAATTTTATGATTGTATTAATGACCTCGAGACTAGCATACAAATAAAAGGATATGGGTTGTCATCTGGATTTGAATATTTTCATGATATATATCACTATTAAAACTTGTTTATGCCTCAAAATTCTATAATATACAACACAAAGAACTGGGTTAAAAAAACTTTAGATAAGTGTGGATATCCTGCCCTGAGCCTACCCTTTTAGTATGTGGTTATAACTCATGATTTAGGAATTCTCATGGTGTAATAGCCCCAACAAAATATACCCCAATTAGTATATCAATGTTTTCTAAAAGGATATGACAATTAAAAAAGTTTCCATCCAAGATTTCTGTAAATAGAGAATCCTGGATTGTTAGAAACTCATGAAAAATATTCAATAGCTTGCAAATCTGATGTTGTAGAATCACCTTTTTGAGATTTTGTTCTAATGTTAGGTATTAATAGTTTTTGAATGTCTTGTCCATGTGCTAAAAAAATTTAATGTGTTTTTTTGTTCATGCATGCACATTTTCCTTAGCACTCTCACCTCCAGTGGGATACAAATGATTTCCCAAGCTTCCATTTGACATTAGTTGGAAGATCAAAGCTTTGATTTGATGGGTTGAGCAACAACTTGTAACTCTAACAAGATTTCAGTTTCTAAATCTCCTAAGTTCATTCCATTTTGTTTTGAAACTCTTGTAAGCTTATTCATTATGCAACTTGAGAACCTTGACAGCAACTTATGTGCCATCATGCAAAATTCCTTTATAGACTAATCTGAAACTCCTAACTCCTATCAAGTTTGCCACATTGAATCCTTGAGTTTCTTTTACAAGATATTCATATGAAATCATTGGTTGTCCAAATTGTAATGAGAAATATCTTGGGAAACTTAAAATTTTGTTAGGAAACCTGTGCCTCTAAAATAATCCAATGAGTACAAAGAATATAAAAAAAGTGTTGACACCTGAAATTGGTATAATCACATTTTATTTGGTGAAAAATGCCACCAGACATGCCCTAAAACACAGGGATAAAGAATGGGACCACATAAAACTTTCTATCTCCCTTTCCCTTTAAATTTAATTATTACTTTCTATCTCCCTTTTCATTTAAGTTTCATTGTTACTTTCTATCTCCCTTTTCCTTTTACTTTCATTGTTTTCTATATCATTTCCTTTAGATTTGTAGAGAAGTTGCACGGTTTAGTATAACCTCTCCTCTGGATATGTATAGAAGTGTTATTCATTGCAATTTTATCAACCTTAACTTAGGGTTTTCGAATGCTTGAGTCTTAGGAATTATACATCAAAGGGTTGCATCAAAGTTGTCCAATATGTTTTACAACGATGGTCTCCTAATTCTTAGTTTTTTGTTGAATGGTGATGAACATATATACTTGCAAATTATAATCATGACAAGTTATATTTGTCTATTCTATGGACCTTAAGTGCCTATCTTGGAAATGTGTACCAATTCTTGAGGCCTACAAACAACATCCATTTGAATATGGAAGTGAAAGCTATAGATGGCCATGTTGGACAAATACATGATGGAAATGAACTCATCCTCTTTGAGTGGAAGAAATAGAGCAACCATAAATGGAAGCTCCAACCCATCCATTGTAAGAAATTTATTAAAATTAAGAGTTATATCTGCAGGGTTTATTAATAGTATGGATAAGAAAATTGATAAAATAATTAGTATTATGAAACCTGATTGGTTGTTACGTGCAACTTTCTCAACAAACATAAATCCATATTAGCCTATGATTTATTGAGAAACCATAAGAATTTGGCCAACATAAATCTTAGCCCAATATTTATTGAGCACCCATAAGAATTACAAAAAAAAAGGTGCACATTTCTTGGTCCCTAAAATCCCTCGATCAAGAGTGGTCAATTCCCTCAAATAAGATGGATCAATACTATGTTTCCCTTTTATTTATTTTTAGTTCAATTGCATTTCACATGTGACACTCTTTCCACCTGTGTTGTTATTGGTGCAACACAAAAGTATTTGAAAACAAAATTGAATGTATGAATATAATTGATGCATTTAAAAATGTCTACTTGCTAGCAAGTGGGGTTTCTATGATAGTGCATACCATCTAGTAAGGGATGTACACTATTATTAATTTAACTAGGATGTATAGTGTGTGTATTTTCCTCATTTTTATTACTAGAAATGGTTGTATAGTTTAGGTAATGGAAAATGCACTTGTCTGTATTTCCAAAACTTGCAAGGGATGTGCTTTAAAACTAATTTCAGTGGTGCTAGAAAAAAGGAGGGCACATGTCGAAGAGAGTCTATGACCTCTACACATACATTCTCATGGTCGCTTTTTTGTTGTTGTTAGTTCTACATTTTTCACGAGTTGTGGTTGCAACATTTCAAACTACAAGCATGTTTCTACAACAAAGAATGTTTTGATTCTGCATCTGTAAACTTGTTTCTACAACAAAGAATGTTTGAGTCTGAATTTCCTAGCCTTGCATCAAGTCATATAAGAATAATATATTCCTATGAATTTTGTTCCTGTTCAAATTTGCTTCAGTTTGAAATTGTGGTTTTGTGATCTGAGACAAAGTTGTCTCAATATGTGTGATTGCTAGAAGTGTAGCTCTTCGAAGACAACGTTGGGAAGGAAGGTTTGTGAATAGTAGTCAAGTTGAGGACTATGAGAATTCTACCATGAAGAGGAGTAGCCTAAGGTGGCATGAAGAACAAGGAATTGGAAAAATTAAAGAGTAGATGCAACATTTAAATCACATAACATATCATATATGTCTTCTTCTATACTCTTCTTTCATATGCTATAGACTTACGACGTTTCCTTTACAACATCTAATATAATTGCTAGTTATTTTTTTATTTGTTTGATTTCCCATATCGCAAGTATATTAAGATTTTCAATTAAATTCTAATTAATTAATCAAAATATAAAATAATTTGTCTTCTCATTTAATACTATTTTCATCATTTTAATATTTCCCTATTTCCCTGTCTCAAGAGAGCACACAGGTTTGGAATTTTGTATATTTATGTTATAAAATAATTTATTATATATTTATAATATTATTTTGGATTATTACAATTTTTTTTTTTTGGTCAATTATAAAATTTGGTGTTTTCCTGGTTTTCCCCGAGCACACGAAGTTTGGAATTTTGTGTTGTTTATATTATAGAATAAATTTAATTTTATATTTATAATATTAGTTTTATTATTTTATATTTATTATTATTTTAATAATATTCATTATTTATTTATTGATATTAGTTTTGATTTATTATATTTATAAATAAAATAATTATTTTTAATTTATTATGTTTATTTTTATATTTAAATAGTTTGAAAATAAAATACAAAATTATTTTTGTTTTAATAAATTATAACTTATAAATTTTAATAATAAATAATATTTTTCATATTTTAATTTGGAAATTATTTTTTTTCATTCTTATTATCTTTACTATTTCATATTTTTACTTAAGATTATGCTAATATATCTATAATAATAATATTTGTATCTTTGAATGTATCTTCTTGTATTAATATAACTTTCTTAATGCAATGTTTATCATTATTTAATTTTAATTATTTTCTATTTGTATGCTAAGTATTTAATCCTAATTTATATTTTGTAATAAAAGTTTTGGTTTTATAAGATATATTGAATATAGTGTTTTATCAAAATGTTTAGACTAGAGGTTGTTTTCCTAGTTTGATTGATTATATTTTGGTATGAAATTGGTAATATTATAGGTAATTATTTAAGCATAAATCTCAAGCAGATTAAATTAATTTTTTTACATATATTAGAATATGTGTAGGCATCAAGTAGAGTTTATTGAATTAGATGAAACTACAAAAATTAAATGAAACTAACCATTTATATGACATTAGGTTTTAAATTACTAGTACAACTTTTCAATATTGAATATGCCAACAAACATGACATCTTAATGATTCTTTATCCAACTACACATTTATTCAAAAAGAAACAAAGGAAATAAAACAAAATAAAAACATTAAACATCTTGTGAGAAGCTACAGCTACTTAGTTTATAAAGATAATTAGAATTCAACAAATTAGTAAAGAATAGTTTTGAAGACAGATAACTTGATGCATGTCTAAGAGTTTCAATTGAGGGATCAAATTTCCTCTCATAAAATAGAGATGAGACAAGAAATATGGATCTTCCCACTTTAAAGTGATAGTACTAAACGTGGAGAAATACTTGGCTATTGTTCAAACTTATAAGAATATTGTTGGAGAATTGAGGAAGTGGGGGCTAGCGTGGCTGGAATCATAGTCACCTCAACCCCCTAATTTGTGCCTCCTTTGTCATTGAGCCCGAGGGTTTTTTCCATAGTCGTGGCAGGGATCATTGTCTTTTGTAGGTGATCTCTCTGCACAAGGTGTTTGACGTGTGTTTCAGTGTTGGGTTCATATCCTCTGCTTTGGTGTTGGGGATTTGCTTGGGTTTATTGTCATCTAGCCTTCACATCATTGTCATATGATCCATGTTCTATTATCGTGTCTTGTCGGTGTTTTTTGTGGTCACCGCCAACTTCTTCCTGCTTTGTGGCCCACTCTTTATTACTTGGGGTTTATGCTTGATGTCGCCCTGCTGCTCATGGGTGTCAGTTTCTTAGGATGGATATTATGGCTATCAGGGTGGCTTGTGCCCTGTACATATTTTTTTTCTCAGGTGTTTCTTTGTCTGGTTTTATTGGGGTATTATTTCCCTACCATGTAATGTTGGCTACCCATTTTAAGGCTTTATGTGGACAACCTATATGGGTCGATTTAGTTTGTTTTTTATGGTGGTTTTCTATAGTTTTCATGTTGGCGCTTCAAAGTTTGTATTGATGAAGAATTATTTATTTCTCGGTCTATTTATATTGGAATGTGAAAACTCATATGGAAAATATGATTGTTTTTCTTCTCTAAAGAATAAAGTTTCAAGTCATTTTTCTAAGAGAAAAGTGATAGTTATAAATGAAAATATGGAAGATTAATTTTCATCATGGAAAAAATAAATATAAATATAACATGTAAATGTATTAGGTATGCTATTAATCCCATCTAATTTAAAAAATATATAATGAATAAAAAAATTCATATTTTTATTAAAAATACATCTCTAAATTTTATAGCTAAAAATTACTTTAAAAAAATAAGACTAGTTTTTTGTTTCTATATTTCCAAAACCAAAATTTTAAGCTTTGAGGAAAAAGTAAAATATTATTATTCCAATTTTCTAATTAGACATTTACACAAATCTACTTCTTTATAATTATTATTAACCTAAATAAAATTAAAATTTATAATTTATTTTTTTTCATTTAATTATAAATAAAAATAATATCTAAAATATTTAATTTTAAAAAATTCATCATCTAAATATAAAACAATTGACAAAGAGATGTTTTATTAATGTACCCCTTGTCTGAAATTTGTTTGTTCAAAACTTTATAGATACAAAAAATCTAAACGTGTTAATAATTGATGTGGCCTAGACCATTTGGGATTTTTTTAGTGATTTTGATTGCTTAGGCACCCTTAGGTCTAAAATTCTTAGCCAAAGCTAGTTCTCTAGACTATGGATAAAATAGCAAAAAATGATCTAGGAATTGTAGAATAGTTAGCAACAAGGTGTTCTATTATTAAATCACTCATTATGTGAAGGTTGTTGATTTAAAACACCCTAGGTACAAAAGTTCCAGCCATCTTAAAAGCTAGTGTAACATACAATGGGTGTGATCCCTTAATAATTTTGATGACTTACATATTCCTAAATACTTAAAAAAATCAACTCCACACATAGATTAACCCAAAAAAAAAAAAAATCATTCCAAAAGATTCTCATATAAAAACTTATATGTTTACACATCATATTGCCTACCATTCATATTATATCATAAAGATATTTGTCGAAGGCTTCACATTTCAACTTAAGGTGGATGAATATATCTTGACTTTTTATTTTAATATTTTAATTGAGGGCCTAGATTGATTCTCAAAGGAATATGTTTAGTCTCAATACTTATAAATACCACGCACTAGGACTTCACTTGGGGAGCAATACTATACCACGTGTATTCATATTGGGAGATTTATAAAGGAAAATATATATATATATTGGGGATATATAGGGGTTAAAGGGTTTTTATATTAGCAGTTATAAAAAATGGAGCTCAAATTTATTAAAAAATATAAAGGGGTATAAAAAATGTTAATGAAAAAATGGATACCTACAATATCTAGTGAAAATAGAGTTTGGGCTAATAATGTTATTTTTAAAGGTATTTGTTGATATGTAGTTAAATTAGGGGTATTGTTTAGTATTCCACAAATACATGCTATATGTTAGAGGTTCATTGAGTGAAGCCCCGTGCTACCCACCAATTTTCTAGAGATTTGAGATTATTACAATTCTAATAAGTTCTTCCATGGTAAGTTCCTCATTATTATTTATAACATTCAATTATATATAAGAAAATTTTATTTAGCAAAATGGTCTATTACTTTTAATGAATTTAAAAAATTATATTCGTGTCATATGGTTCCCAACCACCAATTTTCTAGGAGTTTGAGATTATTCCAATTCTAATAAGTTCCTCATTATTATTTATAACATTTATTTATATATAAGCAAATTTTATTTAGAAAAATAGTTTATTTTACAATAAGGTGTGTAATTTTTTTTTGTTCTTAAGTTACAGTTGACCATGATTAATAAAATATTCTTCATATTGAAATAATTTTTTTTAATTATATTTATAAAACCTTCCACTATATCAAATACCTTAATATTTTTAATATAATTATAATAACAAGAATGGCTGCTAGAGGCAGCTAGTCCCTGCCTTTAGGCTAATCTGTGAGTCTAAAGGATTAATAGTGCTGTAATTCCATGACAAGTGAATATGACTAGTGCATTGCTTACAACGCTCTACATGCTTGATCATAGTTAAAACCATTGCCCGTATATTACATAGTATTAGCTCAGTACAGATCTAATCCAGTCACTTAAGCTGCATATAACAAAGGTTGAATAGTTGTAATCTATTGAATATGATGAATCCTTATTGCTTAAACTGAACATGGTAATTGAAACCAATAGTATCAGTAATCACTATTGCAGATCAGAGGAGCATGAACGAGTTTGGCCTCTGCAATCACTATTGCAGATCAGAGGAACATGAAGATCTGTCTAACAAAAGGGCCGTTGGAGCTCAGAAATCTTATTGCACCGAGAAACTTTGGCATGCTCCTATCAAAAAAACTGGATTGAATGTCAGTTCTGCGGGCTATATAACAGATGATGGGCATCATTTTGGCTGTGATCATTCCAAGAATGTTCCTCATCATGTCATTTTTGTCATTGATAAATCGGGGTGCATCGGGGTGCATAGGCAGTATAGATATTGGGCCAACAATGTCCATGTTTTATCCTTTGCATGATTTCAGGCTTGGTTGCGTATTTGAGGCGATAATAAGATTCATAAGAACTCGTCTCAGGACGGTATCTGATGATTCAGTGTCAGTGATTCTCTTCGATTACAGCGCAGTTATTGGTGTAGAGTTGAAAGAGATGAGGGAGGAAGTTGTTAGTTCACTTCTTGCCTATAATGCAGATGGAGAAACTACTTATTCATCTGGGTTGGAAATGGTTGAAAGGGTGATGATCAAAGGCTCAAAAGATCCTACAATTCAGCACAAAAAATCTCATGCTATTCCCTGTTATTGGATGCTCTGTTCACCCTTCCATTCCCATATGTACCATATGCTCATTCGGTTTGATACATTTGCTCCAACAGGGTTAATTGGCATGAATGGTAGTAGTTATATGATGTTTTTGCTAAATCTACGCCCTTATGTAGTAGTTTTTATGTTTTATTTAATTAGTTGAATGTGGTAATGTTGTTCAGTTTTATGTATAAATGCACACAGAACCTACAGCTCCTTATGAGGAGCCATCTAAATTATGTACACAGATGGGCTATCAATTCTCTGCACAAGGAAACTATGAACAGCTAACCAAATACCTGCTTATGCTTATGAACAGCTCGCATTCTTATGTAGATTGAGAGTAAAAGACAGAAAATTCTTGGGATAATCCAGCTTTACTCAATGTCTTAGTGAATGTGTTCCTGGAAATATGCTTCTATGAACGTGAGCTTCTCTAAGGCACATTGCAGTCCTAAGGAAATATAAGTATGCTTATAATTATATAAATATAAGTCTCTCTGGAGAAGAACGAATCTCAGGGATTGTTGCAATCCTTCGGATTCATACCTGATATATATATTTCAAATTATGATGCCACTGAATCACCTATATTAAATCATATTCTGTTCAAGCCTCAGTTATCGCAAATTATTTGAGATTATAGTCAATGACATAACACATGTTCTCTGCACGAGAAGTTGTGAGAGACTGTAGGAAGGATCCTTAAATATTGATATTTTTGCAAGCTGACACCCCTTAAATGTAGATCTTGGTTCTGGTCAAGTAACCACAATATTTATAAACGAAGCTTTGGTACAACTACTTTACTCACAATTTCTGCATTCTAAACATTCATCTCTAATAGAAGAGGCCTTCATGCTCTCTACAGATGATGGTCTAATGGCTACCCATGGGTAATATAGAACATCAAACCAGCTTAATACTGTTAACTGCAACTCGATTTACAACCTAAAGTGCTTGAAGAGTAGGCCATATGTGCAATGCACAGAGCAGGAAGAGTCATGAAATGGAGCACCGTCAATCATTAAGATAGCTGATATAACAAAGCAGGAAGAGCCATGAAATGGAGAACCATCAATCATTAAAATAGCTGATGTAACTGACAACATACAAAGGCATCTTAATTGGGTCTAAAACTCGGTGATTCACTCTATCAACACACGCAACTAAAATTAAAATATTGGTATTTTTGCAAGCTAACACCCTGTAAATGTAGACATTGATTCTGGGCAACAACAATAATTTAAATGTAAACATTGATTCTGGGGCAACAACAATATTTTTAAATGAGGCTTTGATACAATTTTGTTTACTCACATTAATCATTCATCTCTAATTGCCCACAACCGACAAGAATAGGATGCATAAAAGTTTGGACATGATTCTGTTAAAAAACACTTCACCAAGTGCTAAAATTATGTTCACTGAATCCAACGTATCATTATTCTATAAAAAATATAAGAACTCATTATTTCAGTGACTATTTGGTGCATTTCATCTAAGTATACGAAATAACATATGAAACACTCTACATTCCACTTTAAACTAAAACCAGGCAGCAAGCATCTTGGACTCTTCTTTGTGCATATCCCCATCCGAATCATTGAGCAATTTGTTTGGATCATCGGCCTCAAAATTTCCAGGCTCCCTGCCCACTACACTCAATAAACACAAGCACATTATTGTCAAAGCACTGAGATTACCTTAACATTAGATTATATATGTACCATTGCAGCATCCAAGCATTAAAATTTAAAAAAAAGCTTTTTAAAACCAATCCAAAACAGTAACACACAGTTATGATTTTTTAACAGTTAAATAGGAGCGCATGGAGAGGAGCAGCCATCTAATGGGAACATGATCCTCTGACTAATCTTTGCTTGTGAAACCTTCTCGTTACACCTGGCCATTTGCCCGAGATTTCTATATTATATAATTAAAAAATATAAAAATAAACAAAACAAAACAAAGTTGTGGGTCTTCACCGCGTGACTGCATGCAACCCACGTTGCAGTAATGCCGGAGTAAGCCATGGACTTTATTCAACAAGTGGTCTGCTTAGCCCCAAGTTCCACGATTTCCTCCCACGCACTATTTTTTTTCGTTTTTGTTTCTGTGTGCTTGGCAATCCTGGTGTATGTATGATAATTCAAGGCCATAGGCCTATGTATTCCTAATTTTATGAATTTCTAAACTGAATCAACCTTCTTCGTTATGCTGATCTGCATAGCTTTACTTTGAGAGTGGTTGCAAATTATCTTTCTCGTTGTTTGCCCTATAAGCTGTCTGAGGATGATGTTTGCCTAACTTGTGGTTGTTCACAAGCTATTGCCGTGGTTCTCTCAGTTTTGGCTTGTGAAGGTGCAAACATTTTACTGCCAAGACCAGGATTTCCACTGTATGAAGCATTACTGGCATCCAAATGCGTTAAAGCAAGGCATTATGATTTAGATCCAGAAAGGGATTTTGAGGTAGATCTAGTTCAACTTGAGGCAATAGCAGACAGCAACACAGTAGCAATGGTTATTATCAATCCAAGCAACCCCTCTGGCACAGTTTTTAGCCATGATCATTTGACTAAGGTATGTTATAATCTGGCTACATAATTAATTGTTTGTATATTGTTGGCTTCTCTTATTCCTCTGAATTAATGCTTTAGATTTCTTCTTCTGTTAGGAAAAGTTGACATATAATTTGCTGCAGTTATATATCCAGTAGAGTTCTGTCCATGCCCTGGATGAGGAAAAGGTTTTTCTGATTACAAGATACTTATTCTATCACAATTTTCTCGCTGTTATAAAACCTGTCCATAATATATTAAAAGGGCAGGGCTTTTTATAAACCCATGCACAGGGAAATTGTGGCATTTTTTTGTTTTCTTTAGCAGGGCTAGGCGGATTCTGGAGCTGCTCCAGAAGTTGTGGCAGGCTCTGCAATCCCTATACATGAACATTCATGGAAATTCCGAAACCAGACGCAGTGTTGTTGAATTTTTGCTTCATAGCGACCATTATAAGAAGCAAGGGAAGCAAGTTCATCGAGTTCATCAATTACCCAAAAATCAAAACGCTGTAACTGTTCCTCAGGTAGTTACAGCGAACCCGCCAGTCACTCCGGTAGAACTGGAAGTCTGCTACTAAGCATAACACTGGAAGACGCCCACTATACCTTGAATTTTCATAAGCACAAACTATACATTGCATGAATACCCAGTGCATTTATCATACAAACAATTTTATTATACCTGTGAGAATTTCGAGTAACGGAAGGGCGAGGGAGTTGGAGTAGGCCTGGACTCCTCATGGGAACCGTCTGAGAACTAGCATGGGTAGTAGCTCCATTTGATGAATCAGCGGCAGCCATCATCAAGCACTCTCCTCTTCTACCTGCATTCAAGTAATAGTGAAATGGCTTTCGCTTTCACGGTGAAGATACAACAGATAATTTCTCCCGCGGCTGGACGAGGTGCCTCTACGAACCACCAGCTACTGAGACACTGAAACAAGGAACCACCGAGACAAAGAAACTGAAACGCAGAAGCAAGGAACCACCGAGACAAAGAAACAAAGAGACTGAAACGCAGAAGATGATGCCGAAAGGAAAAAAGGAGCCTGAAAGACCCATTAAGGTAAACTGCTGGAGAAGCGTGGGGAAACCAGCCAGCAAAGCTGAAAACTGAGATAAACTGGAGAAGCGTGAGGAAACCAGCGAGCAAAGCTGATAACTGAAGAAGTTGGACAATGGCCTCAGGAGAGGTATTCCGGAGAGTTTACAAGTGTCTGTGTGGGAGCTTACAAGTGTAAAGCTTAATTGTTTGACGCTGGTCTTGGACCGCTTCAACCAAAACCTGTGCCCTGACAAGTGGAACATGTCTTCGATAGAAGTTAGAGAATAGAAATACGATTTCACAAGATATATTTTCCAAACATTTTATGTGTGCTAACTAATGCTAGCATTACTGAATAGAAATAGGAAAATAGCAATCAAGGTGCCTTTACCGTTCCACTTAGCCTAAGTTCCTAAAGGTATGGCCTCGATATGAGGCCAAATAAGACCTCAAAACTGTTCATTGGCTCTCACAGGCGGCAGGGACTAAAAATCAATGCAGAAAATTAAAAACGGTTTCTAAAACTTTATAATAGGCAAAATAGCGCTATTTGATTTTCCGGCAAGAACTAATAAACCGCTAGAAAGCGATTACTATAGTCCCTGCCATGCCGCAGGCGGCAGGGACTAATAATAATGAAAATAATAACCACGAGTTTGGTTGAACCAGTTTGAATGAGGATGAAAGCCAAAGTCCAACCCCGTGAAAAGAAAAAATCGTTCCTCCACATGAACCAACAAAAATATAAGAACGTAATATTTTGTGGGCCAAACGGTTTCACTTTCTCATTTTAATGTCAGTGGCACGTCTAAGCAAAATCTCAATTCTAATATTTTCGTCCAAAACTTCGATCACTCGATTTGTTAATATTATTACGTCATGTTTTTTTTTAACCCTTTCATTCTTTATTATTTTTATTAATTATTACATGGTAGTTGATTTTTTTAAGCATTTTTGAAAAAGAATTTTGTAAGTTAATAATTATTAACTTGGAATTTTAATGGGTTAGGATTATTGAAATGAATTTTTGAAGTATTAAAAAATAAGATTTCTTAAAAATTAATTATCATTACTTTTTTAATAAAATTAAACAAAACTTTGATTTAAAAGTTTAGTTTTGGATTAGCACACATGTTAGGGCACCACTTAAAGCACCTAAAAAACTCCAATAGCGATAACAGTTTGACACAGAAATTAATAATGGAATAAAGCAAATGGAACTTTGAGTTTCGCCGCAGATTAAATTTCAGATTTCGGCAAAATTTTATAGGACTACTTAAGGCCTTCGTGGCAAAAAAAAACAGTGCACAATTGGCGATATTGCTCAGAATTACGATGTATGATCAATAGCTTTCAAGAGTAAAGACGATACAAATATCACACATACTCGTGACTCTGAATTTTGCTACTATATTTAGCCGTGTCCGCTATTCTACTCAGCGACATATCTTAGCTATCTAAATTTAAAAACATCTATAATTGAAAATCCACCAAAGTCCCACGGCTTTGAAGAGGAATTTGTAAATTTAGTAAGTAAAATAACAATCGCCATAAGTTCTTCATAAGAAAGGAAGAAACCTTTTATGGTTTCAATAGATTAGCATTCGATCCCTATCTCTATCTGTGAGCAGTCACCAGAGTTTCAATAAATCGCAATCCATCAAACTTTGGCGCAAACCCCTCTTCAGCCTTCTTAGAATTCGAATTCTGAGAAAAGGCCATGTCATCGTTCATCGATTTGGCCTGTAAATAACACCAGAAAACCTTTAAATTCAGACAAAATCCAAAATCTTCTCTCTAATATTTAAATTGGCCCTGTTTCAGACAGAGTCATACAGAACCAAAGAAAAAAATAAAAAATCTAGCGTTGTAATGAAGTATTGAATAACCGCGGGAGAGGATGCCGTGACTCGGATCTTGTTGTCATTGAAAGCAGTGGACGCTGCAGACGCAGCAAAAATGAGTGTGATGGTGTAATATTTTGAGATACAAATATCTAGATCTACAAAACAATGAACAAACTTGCAAGAGAAGGAAGGAAGCTAGCAAGAGTTGAGAAAAGAATGAAATTGATTCTTCAATATTAGTTTTGGAATAAATACATGAAAGCAATTAAGTTAAGCTTAGTTGTACATGCAATAACTATAGATAGTTAAAGCTAAGTGTGCTTTATGTTATGTTAATGTGCAGATGCACCACATGCAAGCAGTAAGTTAACTTAACTAAGCAAGTGCACATCACATGCAAACATTAAGTTGACTAAATTTAGGTGCATGTACACCAACACAGCTAGTCTAGGTGCATGTACACCAACACCCCCCCTTAAGCATAACTTAGGTGAGTGTGATGCAAAATGAATGAGTCCCAGCAACACGACCATTTTAGGTATCCATATACAATGCATAAAAAGGAGGAAAGAGGGAAAACCCAGTGGGAAGAAAACCCCCCCTTAAAATATAATGCAAAAGTAGAGAAAAGACAACTGCTAGGCAGTCGTGTCCTTCACCCCGAGATGATCTCGCAAGAATCAAAACTTTTGCTCAGTGAAAGTCTTGGTGAAGATATCAGCAGTCTGCTCGAAACTAGGACAGTATTGAAGATCGATGATCCCATCATGAATGAGTTCTCTAATGAAGTGCATGTGGATCTCGATGTGTTTGGTCTGTTGCCGCTGCACTGGATCTCTGCAAAACTTTAGCGTACTTTGATTATCGCACCAGATGACAGTTGGATGATGGACACTGATCCTAAGCTCAGATAGGAAATGTTGTAGCCAAATTTCCTGAATAGTGGCATTGAATGCTCCTCTATACTCAGCCTCTGCTGATGATAAGGAAATGGCGGCCTGCTTCTTGCTTGACCAACAAATTGGGCCGGATCCCAAACTAAGTACATAACCGAAGGTGGACTTTCGATCAATGGTGTCGCCAGCCCAGTCTGAATCTGTGAACCCAATGAGATTCAAAGAACAATTGGCTGCATAATGAATCCCATAGGTGATTGTCCCCTGGACATATCGAAGGATGCACTTTGCAGCGTTCCAGTGTGACTCATGTGGCTCCTACATGTATCTGGAAACTGCTCCGACAGCATAGGAAAGATCAGGATGGGAGTGAGTGAGATAAAGAAGAATTCCCACAAGTTGGCGGTACAATGTGCAATCAACCAATGGTGTGTCTTTGCCATTCTCAAGCTTTATCCCTGATAAGAAAGGTGTGGCTGCTGGCTTACAGTCACTCATGTGAAATCATGCCAAAAGATCTCTAACATACTTTGGTTGAGAAATGGTAATCCCAGAATCACTCTGATGGATTTCTAGTCCAAGGAATAAATTTAGCAAGCCCATGTTTATCATACAAAACTGCTTATGCAATGCAATTTTAATCTTAGTAATGACAGAAGTTGAACTACCTGTTATCAAAAGATCATCTACATAGAGTACTATGATCAACAAGGAGTCAATTTTCTTCAAAAAATAAACATTGGAATCAGATTTGCAATGTACAAAATTTTGAGATAACAAATAAGAATCCATCTTTGCATACCATGCTCTAGGTGCCTGCTTGAGGCCATAGAGATACTTCTTTAGTTTGCATAACAGAGATGAATTGTGCATGTATCCCGGTGGCTGCTCCATGTAGATTTCCTCCTCGAGATCACCATGAAGAAAGGCATTCTTCACATCCATATGATGCACCTCCCATCCTCTTGCTACTGCAATGGAGAGAGCTAGCCGAATGGAATCCATTTTTTCCACTGGAGAAAAAGTCTCATCGTAGTCAACACCATGTACTTGTTGAAAACCTTTTGCTACCAATCATGCCTTATATCGACTAACTTGGCCATTTGATGCTTTCTTGGTCCGGTAAACCCACTTGCACCTCACAATTTTGCGATTGGAAGGTAGCGGAACCAAATCCCAAGTCTGGTTCTCAATGAGAGAGTTATATTCCTCATCCATTGCGGCTTCCCATTCGGGATGCCCATTTGCTTCTGCATAAGTTTGTGGATCAGATCCATGCATCATATAAGCATGCATGGGCATGGATGGCTCCATAGCTAAGAGTTCTTGCGGATCTTCCTCAAACAGAGGGATAGAGGCAGGATCATCAAGGATATCACTCATGCTGTACCATTTTTGTGTTGAAGGTGGTCGAGAATATTCCAAACTACATGTGGAAGTATGATCTCGATGTGCAACAACTGGTTGTCCAACAAGGGTCATAATAAAAGACTCATCTTCATCAAAATTCTGATCTGAAGTTTCATCTGCATACTCATCAATGAGTGGTGATGGAAACTTGGTAACAAGTTCATCCGCTGGTGCATGCAAAATATCTTCGTCAAACTTTACACTCCTTTCAATAAAGAGCTCTTCAGTGTGGATATCAAGCAATCTGTACCCTTTGACTTCATCAAAATATCCAACAAACATGCATGCTTTAATTTGACGCTCCAAAGCCTTTCTCTTCTCTGTAGGAATGCGGGCCCATGCTCAAGATCCAAAAATGCGAAAATGACTGACTTCAGGTTGCATGCCAGTCCAAGCCTCAAAAAGCGTTTTTCCAGTAACATATTTATGAGGAGATCTGTTCTAGATGTATGAGGCACAATTGATAGCTTCAGCCCACAATTTCGATGGAAGAGATCTTGCATGTAACAGGCAATTAGCCATCTCTTTCAAAGATCGATTTTTCCTTTCAGCCACGCCATTTTGCTGTGGAGTGTAAGGAACTGTATGCCTGCTTCATTACAAAGATCCTTGATATCTTTGTTGACATATTCCGTCCCATTATCTGTGTGGAGGATCTTGATGCGTTTTCCAGACTGATTTTCTGCATGCTCTTTGAAAATCCTTAGATGTTGAAAAACTTCAGACTTGAGTTTCAAGAAGTAAACCCAAGTGAATCTCGTGTAATCATCTATGAAGGACAACACATATTTTTCTTTTCTCATTGAAAGCACCGGAAATGGACCTATGAGATCACTGTGTACAAGTTCCAAAGGTGAAGAGGCTCTCCATGCATGCCCCTTCTCGAATTTGTCTTGTGGATGCTTTCCAAGAGCACATCCATTACAAACACCATTTGAAAATTAAATGGTCAGCAATTCAAGTGCCCAAATCTCTCGTGCCAAATCCTACTTTCTTCATTTGCATGCGTAAGTAGCAAAATGGAATCTGATTGAGGAACAAAATCAGAAAATGTATACAGACGAGATTGATCATTTACCTTGCCAGATGCAATCTTCAAGTTGGTTTTCATGTCATAAATTCTCACGGAATCTGGGGTAAATTACACTTTCCTTCCGCTGCCTGTGTGTGTCATCTGATACACTAAAAGAAGATTCACAGAAAGCCTTGGAATATTCAAGACATTCTCAAAACTTCCATCTTCGAATTGCACTCTTCCTTGTCTAGTTGCTGCAACTGCAGAATTATCCCTCATGAGAATAGGAGGACCTGAGTATGCATGTAGAGACGAAAAGGATTCCTTTGAAGAAGCCATATGATGTGAAGCTCCTGAATCGATGATCCATTCTTGCGGTGCAGAATGAAGAGCAATCAAAGCATGGTCATTACCTCTTGGATCTGGTGCTTTTTATCCAGACTTCTTCTTGGCATTCTCAGGAATGTGGTCTCCAAGATTGTCTTGCTGGAGTGTCTACGCCATAAGATCTATAGTCTTCTTCATGCATGCAGATTCAGGGTGAAAACCAGGGTGGCAATAATTGCACATTGATTGCCCTTTCATTCCTTTCCTTTCCTTTGAGCCGGATGATCCATCAGGGGGTTTGGGATTTCCTCCCTTTCTTGGATCAGGATCCTTCTTCCCTTTTCCTTTCTGATGGTCTTTGGAATTTTCCTTTCCTTTTGCATGCACAGTAAGGGCATGCGCTTTGGAATTTTTAAGTGTGCCCATTTTGATGAGCTTATCTTGCTCATGCATCAAAGACTGAATAAAAGAATCCAGTGAGGGCATCTTCCAAGCTGCACTAGTTGCAGATCTGATTGTGTGGAATGTAGAGATGAATACTGCATACTCTGGACCAATTTTGGATAAAATGGAAAGAATCAACTGATTTTCTTGCTTGGATTTGTCGATCCCGCATCCTTTCAGCTGAAGCAACAAGGCTTTATACCTTGTGAAAAAATCTTGAATGTTCTCAAAATTTCTCGGATCTAATAAGTTGAACTCATTTTCGAGAATGTGACGTTGCATTTCATCTTGTTTTCCAAACAATCCTTCCAAATTTTTCCATACTTCATTTGGAGTTGAACATGATTCAACATGAAATAGCAATTCTGGAGAGATAGATAAACATAGGATGCCGAAGGCCTCGTCCATGTGATTGAAATATCTTTTTTTCTCCATTGCTAATGTTGGTTCAACTTCTGTTTCCATGGTTATTCTAAATAAGCCTCTACTTCTAAGATGAAGTAGAATCTTTGGCTTCCATTCGAAGTAATTATATGGAGTAAGAATTGTCGATTGTGGAAACTCCAATTTAGACTCCATTCTTTGTTGTTGCTTCAATCTTCTGAACCTACAAATAAAATTTCTTGTGCACTGATTACAAATCCCTGCACTCTGATACCATGTAAGATTTTGAGATACAAAGATCTAGATCTACAAAACAATGAACAAACTTGCAAGAGAAGGAAGGAAGCCATCAAGAATTGAGAAAAGAATGAAATTGATTCTTCAATATTAGTTTTGGAATAAATACATAAAAGCAACTAAGTTAAGCTTAGTTGTACATGCAATAACTATAGATAGTTAAAGCTAACTAAAGCTAAGTGTGCTTTATGTTATGTTAATGTGCAGATGCACCACATGCAAGCAGTAAGTTAACTTAACTAAGCAAGTGCACATCACATGCAAACATTAAGTTGACTAAATTTAGGTGCATGTACACCAACACAGCTAGTCTAGGTGCATGTACACCAACAGACAGGCTGCTTCATTCTTCAAGTCTTCCGAAAAAAAATGCTTCGAGGAATCGAACCTACAACCTGACAGAAGAAACCCTTGATTTTACAATACAAAGATCTCTTCCAACTCACGAAACAAATGGCTAAATAACAGGTGTAGATACAGAGACTAAGACTGAAACTGGTGGCCCTTTTGAATTCTTGAAAAGAAAAGCAAAACGATCCTGCAAGGCAATATCACTTTCTGCTGGTCAATAATGGCCATCTTGACCAACAAAACGACAGGATGTTTGCTCACGACGCAGAGCTTCCCCATATTTCGAATCTTTAGGCCCTCCGAAACAGGGGAAGCATAAACACCAAAGGATTGTAAACGACTCCGGAAACTTGAAGACAGAAAGAGAGGGCTTGAGCCTTTTATAAGTGTGCTAAGACGAGATTCACGAGAACATTGGCCTATCCTTCAAATAAAAATTAAAATAAAAATGGAAAATTTGACAAATAATTTGTTGAAGTGAAGGTGAATCACTAGCCACGCGCTTTTGTGGGAAGATATGGAATTATTTGTATTGAAAAATATCTCTTCTCTTCTGATTTGTGGAGTGGGCGTTCTGGCCATCGCTGTCTACTAGCGACTTCTGTACTTGAAACACTTAGGGCCTCTGCTTCCTTTTGTGGCTGCGACTCTCGATACTTGGAGCGCTTGTCAATGAGATTTAGTGACATGGACTTGCACAGTGGAGAGGAGTTTTTTTGTATGCTATTTTATTTAGCTCTATTCACTTCTTTTATTCAAGGATCATCGTGGTGTATATATATATATATATGAAAAAATGAATATTTTTATTAAAATGGAAATTTTTTATATAAAGTGTGAGTACTTAGGTTTACCAAAATATCATGTAGGCATCGAGAGATATAACTCATAAAAAAGGGTAGCTAATCATTATAACTCATCAAAAGGGTAGCTAATCATTACAATGCAAGTGGGCAAACACTAATTCTAAATTGCAAAAAAAGGGTGCAAGGTTCACTAATAAAAAAAATCGTCAGATGATGCTCTGATTAATTTGGATGTGCCTCGAGATGCTTTGATAGGCCTCATCACATGTAGGAATTATCCAAAAAAAATCTATAGGAAGATGCTTTTACCAGCTAAGATGTGCCAAGAGATGAAGAAAGGGCACCCTAACCACTTTGGAAGATACTATGATCAACAAGGGAAAATATAGACTGAAGATAAACCCTAGGCCACTGAGCAAAGTAAGAAAACAGGGCATGTAGGCTCGTTGAAAAACTGGAAGAGGAGCCACATACAAAGAGCTACAACCACCTGTAGACAAAATTCAACAAAACCTAGGCATAGATTGTCCAAGGAACCCTTCACAATGAGTTTGAGAGAAAATGGGCAGCCATGCCCAACAGAGAGGCTGCAGTAGAGAAAATAGGCAGCCAAGGAAAAGCAAATAGGGCAACCATGCCCAACAGAGAGGCTAAGTAAAAACCCTACAAGGAAGCACGAACGACAAGCGCAAGGCATCTGCAGCGAACGAACCGGCAACAATATCGGAAACAAAGCATAGCTCGAAGAGAAACAACGCCAAACATTGGCTAGAAAGAACCTCGGTGAAGAAGGACCAACACGAACCACAAGCAAATGAAGCGGGCCACCGAACCAAGAAAACCAACAACACTAACAATGTAGCAGATAAAAAAACATGAGCCCCTCAGAAAATAAAGATATGATCCAAAAAACTAAGTGACTAGGCTTCAACCCATTATTAAAGTGATTACATTGTTTTTTATTTCATTTCATTATTAAAATGATATAGAAGACTTGATATCTTTACTCTATTATTTAGCCACAAAAAGCTTGGTCCAACAACTAGTGTGAAGTTAATTCCCCCACAAGTCTAGAAGTCCATTCTTGAAACTCCATATACACATGTTGCGACTACTCCAACTATTTTCTCTATTATTGATTCAAAGTACCTCGATTTCTTTTGCTTTCCTTACACTTATATGATGGTTTTTTCATATTTATGAGATTTTATTTTCCCTTGCCATTGATGATTCTTGTTTCTATGCCACCCCACTTCTTTCTTTCTTTCTTTCTTTTTTTTAATATGTGATTATAGATCAATAATTAGGAATTTAAACATAAAATTTTAAATTACTAGAAATATTAAAAGTGAATAGAGTTTTATTTGAATGGTTTATGAGATATAATATACAATATTTGTTAAAATTTTGCAAATGAAGTTAAAAAGATTCATAATTAAACGTGTTTTGAGTCAAAGAAGATTTGAAATAAACGACTTCTCTAAAAATTACAATTACCTCACTACTTCTCATAAAAACCTCATTATCTCTCATGAAAATGGTCATAATCATAAACGAATAACTTACTTAAAAAATGATATCTAATAAATATTTATATTTACATTTTTTTCATATTTTTAATTTGTTATTTATATTATAAATTAATTTATAACTGTATATTTTTAATTTTGGCTTTCTCACATCGAAATTACATAAAGGAAATTGATGGATGACACAAATAATTTATGAATTACATTTTAATATTGTTTTTATCGTTTTATGGTTTAGCTCGTCCTACGAGGTTTGGAATTTTGCGTTTTATATTTATATTATTATTTTTTATTATTTCACATTTTATTTTTGTTGTTCTTAGTGTTTTCTTGTACCACAACACACGAGGTTTGGAATTTCTCAAATTTTATTTTTATCGTTTTAGTGTTATGCGTTTTTTATATTATAAAATAAATTTATGATATTCATTTGGAATTTGCGAAAACAGGTACCAATAAATTTAATTAATTAGTTATTTATAATAATGTTTTATTATTTTATATTTTATATTTTAATATTATTTTAAAGATATTAATAATTATTTATTAATATTAGTTTTGGTTTAATTAAGTATTTTTAATTTATTATGTTTATTTTTATATTTAAATAATTTGAAAATGAAAATTTTGAATTTTCATTTCATTTTTATGAATCATAATTTATAGAATTTAATAATAAAACAATACTTTGGCTTTTTAATTTGGAAATTTATTTTCTTTAATTCTTATTATCTTTACTATTTCATATTTTTATTTATGTTGATATATCTAACTAGAGCTACCAGGTGGCATGTCAATGCTTTGTGTACATGAATTGTGTGCATATAGTTTTTAGTTTATTTAGTTAAAATGTTATGTATGAAGATGAAACCATTATCACAGAAGTCTTTTAACACATCACAGAAGTTTGTTTCAGCGATATCTTTGATGTCAACTCTAGAACACAAATTGAAAACAAAAACAATTAAACGCATATAGAAAAACATATAACTAAATTTAATAAGAAAACAGTTACAATAAATGGACAGTTTAGGCCTAACTAATTCCTAAAAACAAAGATAAAATAAGTCTAAGTATTTTGAAACTAATTTCAAACTATTCGATTTTAATTTCTAATTTCAAAATATTGAATTTTAATTTCTGTGTAATTTTATAGATTATTCTTAATTTAAGAAAAACATTAGCTTTTGATAATATCAATTTTTTTTAGGATAACCTATTTTTATTAGTATTTATTTACATGGGATGGAAATTTTTCTTTTTTTTTTCTCGCAAAAATGACTTTTACCTAGCTTTTTCTAAAATTACATCCATGTCTTTGTTTTTTTATTTAAATAGGCAAAAACATTGTACTGCTTCTCTTCGCTATTTCATGATATTTACAGTTATTATTTTAATAGAAATTTTGTTTCGTGATATTTACAGTTATTATTTTAATATAAATTTGATTTCTTATAACAAATAAGAAAACGATTGGAGCATTTTGACATTTCCATTTTAATATAAATTTGATCTCTTATAACAAATAAGAAAACACTTGGAGCATTTTGACATTTCCATGAAGTAAAGGGGATGGTTCCTGAAATTAAATGGTCTGAGGAAAGTATTCAGGCCCGTGCTTGCTTGAGATAATACAAGGAGCAAAAGAGGACAAAAGTTATGGAGGGATTGCAACAACAAGGATGCATCAGTAATGCAGGGACAAGAAGATTGCCCCAAAAGAAAGAGAGGCATTCAGAAAAGAGGACGTGGATAGAGGTCCATAATCAATTTCACTGCAGACAAAATGATAAATATTGTATGATTATTATTTGCAATTAATGGGTTACGCTACATTCTCATTGTAATAGATATGGATAAACAACAACTACAATATTTGTTGTTTGTATATATCTGTGATGCAACTTTGAAGGGATATATTCTTGATTTGTATATCAATTCTAGCTATGATTATGCATGGGTAGATGTGTCCTATGCTTGCATGAAAAAATAAATAATTTAATACAGTAAACAATAGTAATCACATAGTCTTTGAAGTTCAAAGTGGAGAAGAGTCCCATAACAGTGTTTCCTAAATGTTTAACGGTATCATAGATAATTAAATAACTGAAGTTAAGGACCTCAATGATTTATTCCAATTGCAAAACATGATCAATTAGAAGAACTAGGTTCTAAAACCCTTTGTGTTAATGTACAATTTATAACAGAGACCTTATGTTCGCCAAAGTCAGTCAATGTGTAAATTAGATATTTGTTTATAAATTGTTGTGTTGACAGGCAAAAAGTATGCGAAAGATCAAGGGAATGTTCTCGACCCAATCATATCCTGTTGTTTTACTTCCATAGGATTTATCCTTTCTTATGCTTTTTTGTTCACTTAGTCACTCCAGTATTAAAGACCATTTTCTTGTTGTTCTTCACACGTGCTATTACTGTTGATATTATGTGCTTGATTCATTAAGTCATCTGTATCACACTAAGGATCAACCATTTCTATTACAAATTCATTTGTGTCACATGCTACATCAAATTTTTCAACTAGATCTTCAATACAACTAGTTGCATCATTTAGTAGCACAACTTGCTGGATGAGATCACCTGTATCAAAAATTTCATTAACTTGGTCGATTAGATCATTTGTGTCACAAATTTCATCAACTTGGTGGATTATATCATCTATTTCATAAATTTCATTTGTTGTTGGGATGAGGTCTTCTATGTCACACACCGCATCTATCTTTTCTATAGATCTTGCAAATTCAAGTAGATCTTGTTTTTCACTCAATTTTATCTAGAGTGCATTAATGAGTTGTTATTTTATATCTAGTTCATTTTGAAGATCTTTTGTTGCTTCTAATGTGATATTCATTTGATTAATTATGTCTTGGTTTTTCTTTAACTTCCAGTCAAGCACTTTGAGTTTTTTATGCAATTCATCATTACACTTTCAATTATTTCTAGCTCTACGCTTTGAAGATGGTTTCCTCCTTTACCCAGTTTGGTCTCTAACACGCTCACTTGTACTTGCTTTCTTGATTATCATCCTCACTTGCTTTCATGCTCAATTGATTTTTGCTTCAATAGGATGAGGGTGTGAGATACCATCGAAAATGCACCTAATAGAATTTTTACAATAATTTAACGATTTAACTTACTCACTTGAAAAATGAAAATGATTTACTCACTTGACTTAATTGACCCCCTATCAATTTTGAGTTAATGATTCAAAGCTTGGATGTCAGATTAAACCGAGAATACACTCGATACAACTCAAAATATCAAAATTTGATATACCAAACTAAAATTCTCACATTTCAATACTTGTGAGCAATGGTTTATAACCTTTGATACTAATTTGTTTTCATCTCAAAATACTTAACATGGACTCAAACTTCACTCCCAAAACTAAATACAAATTTTTACACTTATCACTCCAAAAAATTACTAAATATACCTTATCATTCCATTACATCAAGAATTACAAATACTCCTTATATCTCCAAGAAAAATTAATAAAACACTCTATGCATATAAAAACATCATACACCGATCAATTTATGTAATTTTTTGGAGAGATTAATTTTGCAAAGAACAATTTCGCACCATATAATTTAACTTGACATTCGTTGATAGGTTTGTATGTAGAGACTTACCAATTTATGTTGGTTCCTTTTTATTCACTGGAATTTATACAGTTGTAGTTTTTTTAATCTCTTAAATGTCGAACTCCATCTGCCTCAATTCTACGATGCAATCACATGATTTCCTGAATTCATCACGATGAGACAAAAAATTTTCATTGTTCATCTCGGATTTTTTTGTTTTTGTTTTTCCAACACAACGCTTAACTCACCTCTAATTCCCATGGCATGCTTCTTTGGATCCTTCTAATGAGGTCTTAATTACAATCACAGTTTTATGTTAAAACATAGATATGGTATTCAATGTTGCAAAATACTAGATTGTAATCGATCGAGTTCTACAATCCACACATTTTCTCTAGTGAATTATATCCCAACAGGAGAGTGGAATGTGATTATCATTCTCCACTTACTTCAATTATATAGAGGATCTTTGTGATGTCACACTCACCTAATTCCGTGACTCCAAGCATGTGACCGTAATTGAAATCAAGCAATCTTACTTTCAATATGATGAAAACTCGTCAGAAACCTTCTACCATGAGGATCTTTCAAATTTCATTAAGTCCTCAAACTTATAGCATTGCGTTTCACCGTTGTTCTGTGATGAGCTTGTGTTCGAACTTCTACTACGAATCCAAAAATTTGGTTTCTTCAAATGAATCCTTCCATCACTGCTTCCTTATCGTTGGTTTCCAAGAGTCATTGTGATAGATTTTGACTTCACCTTACCGCAATATTACTACAAAGTACTGGGGTTGATCACAAAAAAAATATGTGACTGGGATGAAGTAATGGGACCTCGAAAAATTCACTCCCTAGTGACTGCCTCCTGAGTGAGGGATAGTGTGACAGGAACTACTATTTTCTTAGTTTCCATCAATCCACAACATAGCGACTCACAATAGAAAATTTATTAAATATTTATCTACGACGTTAAAGTTTATGGCCACAAAATTTCAGGATAGAATTATTACATCAATTCATCAACTATTTTATTTAAAATGCACTGCACAGATCCATAGAGTCAACTTTTACCTCTATTTTGTAATTGGAGACAATAAGAAAGAACTATCTTCCACACAACTGTTTCTTATCTAAAGAATCAAGGTCGCAACATTAATCCTTGGGCATGTTGGAAGTAATGTAGAAAGCCATAATTAGATTGTTGTTATAATGAAGATGGAATTGAGATTCTAATCTTAGATCTCAAATCCTAATATGGAAGTGGTTGAAACGATCTCGTTAGTATGAAAGCCTATATAATTGAGGCTCATCTGACTTAATAATCAAGGTGTGTATGGGTGTGTATACACTCTCCAAATTCTCACTTGGAGAGCTATTCAATCAATAGTTATTAGAATCCAGTGTTTTACATGGTATCGAAGCTCACAAGATCAAAGGCCTGTGTGTTGTGAAGCTAAGTGATTGGAGAAGAGAAGTGCAAATAGTGGATCGTTCAAGCAGCGTGGTAACCTTTCGTTGTGTTCGCTGTGTCCCTGCGAGAGACGATCTGCATAGAATTTTATTTTTTGGTGCACCAATCATTTGTGTGTTGGTGCATGCTGCTTGTCCGAGTTGGATCAACTTGCTCGTTCGCTGATTTTCTGTGCATCTATTCAAGCGTGGCCGCTACGTTTCGAAGGAGGCGTGGTTGTTATTTCTGAGCATATGCCCGCAGTGGAAGAGCAGATCGTGGTGGCAGTTCCGTGGGTGTAAGATCCATCGCTGGAGCGGATCATTGACTGCATGAGGTTAGATGGCAAGGAGAGCATGCACTCTGACTGAAATCTCTATGCCCATCGCAGAGTGACCACAGTCACGAGTGCTCGACTACCTCATTCTCCGGTAATGTTGTCTGCGGGTCAAAACAACGACCTGTGTATTGCTGCATCCGGCAGGAAAATACGAGGTTGAGGCGGATCGGATCGGATCTGCATGGTGGAGAGTTTTTGTAGACACGCAGGTAAATCTGAATATCTAGACGGTTAAGGAAATTCGTTAACTCGTATGCGGTGCTTCACATTGGAAGCGTACTTAACTCGTATTTTGTTTGAAATTCGTTGGATCGTTTTAAATGAGTTAAGAAGGGTCTTGTCCCTTACCTAAATCACCTTTCAAAAAGATATTTCTCATACACTCTCATAAAAGACCACGTGAATTAAGTTTCCAAATGGAATTTTTTAAAAACATTCTTTTTATGAGTGGAGATTTTTTAATAATTATTTTCATGAGTGGAATTTTTTAAAGATTCTTAGAAAGTATCTTTTGAAAAGTTTTTTAAAAATGGGAGCTTTTTGATAGCAACGATCTGGTGTTGTTGTCAGCGTTATCTAGCAGATTTGTCCTCGAAATTTTATTGTTTGAAAAATCATAGAAGTTGCAGGTTGTGGAGATCCCAAAGCCAATTGGGTAAATTTTCGTCGAATTTATTATATGCCATAATGAAAATGTGAAAGTTTTTTTGCTGATTTGAATCCTTCTTCAGAAATATGTGTCAATCACATGCATCATAATTGGATGTTGATAGCATTTCCAGCTTGTTGAGAGGTCGTTTGTTGCTCGTCGCAAGAGCCGAGGGAACTAAGACCTGCGTGGCATAGAAGCCACAGTCTACAAGGTTCTACTATTGAAGAGTTACCAAAGGGAGGTTTCCCGCCTGCATGGTAACGGGGTTGTTGGAGCTCATTAGAGGACCGAGTGGAGTCAAAATCTGGAATCAAGACAAAACCAGATAAGTTGGACTTTTAATAACATGTATATATTTTTAGATATGTTTGATTCTGATGATGATAATGATTTTCTCATGTGGACATTTGGAGGCGTTAGCTTGGGTAGCATGGGTAGCATTTTTTCAGAAAAACAATGTGGTTTTGTTGATGACCACGAGAAACAAGAGGCACAATCTGTTGTGCAAGACCCTGATATTGAAGAGTCACAACTTGATCTTCAGGAAGGATGTAAAGATGAACAAAGTGTTGAAGATCAATTGAACGAGCCACATGAAGCTGATTGCGAAGACGTGGCAGAAGAAGACAGAGATGGAGAGAATTTAAAATGTGATGATCTCATGAATATTTTTGTGTGTGCAGATGTTAACAGCAACAAGGAAGAAACAACAAAGATTGAAGAGGAATTAAAGTTTCATGAAGCATGGCTTGAAACACCGTGTCTTTATGAAATCAACACAGAAGTTGCATCCATAAATGTTGAAGACAACTTTGTGGAAGTTCACATGCGTGACACCATAAATAGTGAGAGAAAACATTCTCCTATTAAGTCTGTCATAACTTTGAGAAGGACGAAGATAACCATTCAAGCTTTCCATCACTGGGGAAGAAATGAGGTGCAAATACATCACTACCTCACGGGGAGGAAAGTGAAGATGAATCCTCAACTCGGAATGAACAAATATGGAGTCACGAGCATAAAGACCAAAATGAAAATCTCGGTTACCAAGTTTTTCATGTTTTTATTGTAAGCCTAGCTGAGACTAACCAGTAGGCGTATGTTATTGTTCAGTACCCTTTCTCCATTAAGGGGGAATGTTGGAAGTAATGGAGAAATCCATAATTATATTGTTGTTATGATGAATATAGAATTGAGATTCTAATCTTAGATCTCAAATCCTAATATCTAGGGAGTGGTTGAAACCATCCCGTTAGTATGAAAGCCTATATAATTGAGGCTCATATGACTTAATAGTCAGGGTGTGTATGGGTGTGTATACACTCTCCAAGTTCTCACCTGGAGAGCTATTCAATCAATAGTTATTAGAATCCAGTTTTTTTACAGGGCATCGAATCTTGGATCCGAAGGAAGAGAAGGAAATAGGGTTATGATACACAATAGTAGAGAGTGAGATATTGTCGTATGGAACTGACATTGTATTTGTTCTGTGCATTCAAAATTCAAACTATATGCAAGAAGGCAGAGAATAGGGATCTGGTGCTAAGTTTAGAGCTAATGAAGGAAAAATTGGAAATTATGTTGAAGGAGAATGACTTTATTCTGAGACTGTTGAAATAAAACTTAATTTGGTACCTGATAAATGTGGCCGAGGTTGCGCCCTAGACTTGGCACTATAGCTTCCCTTTGGTACCCGATAAATGTGGCCGAGGTTGAGCCCTAGACTTGGCACTGCAGCGTCCCTTGGCTGTTACTGTGCGTGAAAATTTCAAAATATATATATATTTTTAAACACCTTCACTTCAATTTCCTTGCTTTGGTATTTTGAGATTGACTCACGTGGCTTCAAAAAACATTCATTAGGGAATACACACTCTAATTTAACAGACATAACACCTCACAATGACCTTTTCCAATAGCAATTTGCAAGCAAATATGGTCGCGATGAGTAATTGAACTCATGGAGTGCTTTGATGGCGCAAAAAAGAGTCAGTCTTGGCCTAATTTGGCTACCTAACTCCCTTCATCTTCACTAAATTCGATCCAAATATATGAACCCCTTTCTCCACTTGAAAATCACCCACAGGCAGCCTTCAATTTAGAAAGCGCAGAAATTCACCCACTACTTTTATCTGGATGAATTTCCATACTTAGCCTTGTAATCACTCTAAAGCTCTTCCATGGATTTACCACTGATATTCTGGAAGAATTCAATGTCCCATGAAATTTGTACTTTCGCATTCATATGCCAAACGAAACCAGGGGTAAAAATGTAGGATATTTGTTCCCAACTCTTTCCATTGTCGGGATGAGCCTATTTAGAGGGAGTGAGGCCAACAGTGATTCAGATATAAGCTGCAACGCCTCCGAGCCACCACCTAGTGGCTTCCCCATCAGCATCCCACACAAATATTTCCGTCACCTACTGGTACATAATGCCCATGATCTCTTTCTTTGGATGATCCATATAGTTGCTAATGTAGTCATAGTTCATGCATATTGTGTTGTTTTTCTCGTAGCTACTCACGACCACATACTTTCCCACATGCATATCTACCTCACTCATGTCCATCTCATTGAAGGTCCACTAGAAAGGCTTCGTCCATTATCCACATTGGATTGTGGATCCCTACTCGGGCCTTTGTGTTTACTCCATGCACAAAGTTGTGATTATTGGATCCGATACCAAATAAAGGATATTAAAAACTAATAAAAACAGAAATTATGGGAGAAGGGACCAAAAAATGACATGGCAGAAAAGGCTTATGAGCTTCAATGTATATTTTCTCATACACTCTCCAAAATAATGAGAATAATACAATATTAATACATTGATAGTATGCCTCAAGATAGTGCGTCTATTTTAGATACTCAATCACTTTGGTTGAGTAAATATCTCAACCATATACTAATCTAGGAGCCTAATTACTTGGAGAGAATCTCACAACCAACTAGACCTAAACAAACTCCCAAGTTTTAGGAATAGTCTCATTCTAGAATAGCTAAGTAGGAATAATCCAAGTTTTATAATTTTAATTATTTTGGACTTATTTATTGTTTTATGTGAGAGTGATGCTAACAATTCAGTTTCCGAGATCCATAGCATAGTACTTGTCCCTCCTGCATAATAATACCACCAAGTCCTATCTTGTAAGCATTTTTTCATACCACAAATTCGTTTTACAGATCTGCAATATTTAGCACTGGATCATTTGTCAACAATTGTTTCAACTTCTCAAAACTTGTTGCACATTCTTCTTTCCATTAAAACTTTTTACCTTTTTGCTACAACGACGTGATAGGTTATGCAATGTGAGAGAAGTTCTTGATTAATGTAGTAACCCGCTAAACCCATAAATGATCTTACCTCATCCAAATTCCTAGGAAATTCCCATTCCATGATAGCCCTTATCTTCTTTGGATCCATTTCTATACCTTCCTTGGAGACCACATGCCCCAAGTAGTGTACCTTTGTTTGAAAGAAACTTCATTTTCTAAGCTTAACATACAATTTATTCTCTTTTAGAAATCTCAACATTGTTGCTAAATATTCGTCATGGTATTCCTCATTCTTAGAATATACCAATATATCATCAATGAATACAATAATAAACTTGTCGGATAAGGACGCAACACACTATTCATCAAGCACATAAAAGTAGCTTGAGCATTATACAAACCGAAAGGAACTACAATAAACTCATAATCTTTGTACCTAGTGTGGAAAGTTGTCTTGTGAATATCACCTTCTTTAATGCGTACCTGATGATATCCTAATCTCAGATCAATATTTGAGAACATTGTTGCTCCCTTCAACCGATTGAACAAATCATCATTCCTCCACAACAAATACCTATTCTTGATGGTCACCATGTTCAACTACCTGTAATCAATGTATAACCTGAGGGTACCATCCTTCATCTTCACAAACAATATCGGTGCACCCTAAGCACAGGGGCATCACTCAATTAACCTATGGCATAGCACGTGTGTTCATGGCATACTAAACAATACCCTTAATTTGACTACATATTGGAAAATACCTCTAAAAATCACTTTATTTAACCCCCTACCAACACTAACCCATTGCATTTTCCCAATTTCAAAAACCCCTACTTTCACTAGATATTGTAGGTATCTTTTTTTTCATTAACAATTTTTACACCCCTTTATATTTATATCCTTAACATAATGACATGATGCCTCTCTTATGACCCCACATGCATTCTACAATTCACCTTTCTTCTTTTGATATACATAAGAGATGCATATTAGTATTCCCACAATGTGATTACTTAATCCACACTCAAGCACATCTCACTATGATTTGTGGCATTTAATGGTCTAAGGCATACAAAGATCAACCATGTTTTAGGAAGATTGATTATGTGCATGTCTATAAAATGACATATAAATTGATCTATATGATGATGAAAAATCAATTAATCAATCTTTATGAATATGTTTGCACCAAATAAGGTGTTCAATCACAAGTCTAGACCCTCTTCCCTTTGAAATCTTCTTGTTCAAAAATCCAACTACAACCTCATGTACTCAAACTAGTGTCTTATTAAGGTGGAACAACAAAATTTACAGTTTCGAAGAGTTATGTATAGAAGAAAAGGCAAGGTGAGGATGAGAGTTATGAGACCCTCCCTTTGCTTTAATGAAAAAAAAAACATTGTTCTCTGTTGTTTTTAATTTAAGTGTTTTAATGAGAGCCCCATGGTATATTTTATTAATAAATCATTTGGAAACGACCCATGTGGATGGCATTAATGGTTTTTTAACCTTGGTAATGTGATTTAAAGAGCTCTTACCACTATATTTCTTGTTTTTAGGATTATCAAAAAGGTTTTGTAAGCATTGTAGACAGTTTCCTTCAAGCTCAAATGAATGGTATTATGTGGCTATGTTTTATGAACCTTCCCAACATCAACATGCTAGGTAGGTCTACCCCCAAGTTTTTCAGTAAGCATCTTTGATCTGAAATTGTGAGAACAAAGTATTTCTCATACAGAGATTGACAGTTGGGGGCTTTTATTGGTTATTTCACCTTTACTAGAAAGGATGAAACCAGAAGCTTCTGGCCCACAAACTGGCTCTGCCTAAAGAAATAAAATGTAAACACTAAAATAGATCCGATCAATGAAAGTATTTGTTTATGTGCAAAGTATTCATTAATAAAAATTTTATGTGTGAATAAGCAAGTTCAAGTATTCTGCAAATGAAGTAATGTGGTTTGAAGTTGAACTAATGAGTTTTGTTCACTGTATAAGTCTTCTTGGGAAAAGTGTAATTATGAAAAGTTATTGTTTAATGTAGCAGAATCTGAAATATAACAGCAAAAATGCACAGCACAACAGTAAGCATTTGTTTAAGCAGTTCACCCCTCTCTTAGGCTACCTCTGCTGGGTCCAAAAGCCTCTAATTAGGATTTTCCCTTTTTCATTAATGCTCAAAATGTGAATTACACTGTGTAGAAAGCCTCAAAAGGAAAAATAAGCTGCAAATTCAGAAACAGAAGGCTGAAATCAGTATAAATTAACTATTCATTCACCTCCAATGGATAAGTATAGGCCAACACAGCTGATCTTTCATTAGGCCCTAGTGGCTCCACAACCAAAATCGCTGGTAAAATCACTGATAGAGCAGCCTGATGGCTCTGCAACCTATCCCAACAGCTCCAAAATGCTTCAATACCCCAAAATAAAATAAAAAATCGTCCCAAAAGGACTTTCCTAGCCAAAGTTATGGCTAACTGAAGTTTGCCCAGTGTCATGTAGAAAAACTCCACTAAATGTGGAGAACTACCAGATAGCGCCAACAAAATAGGAGGCGGGCGCTAAAATTAGGGGTTCCGCCACATTGAATGCCGAAACTGAGGGCTTAATGTGCAGCTCCACGTGACCACACCGAATGGAAGTGGTTAATGGACCAATAGTCTAGCACAGCGTTTTATAAGGTTTAACAACCATATGTTTAATTAAACTCCGCACCGGGCTATAAACACATGACCATATCCAATTTAAATGTGCGCCCATGAATTTTGTGCTATGGTTCTGAGCGGGAAGTCGTATGCCGAGGGGGCTAGCCCCCTTTTGGGCCCCGCCCAAATATCAACAAACTTTATAATAAATTTTTCCGCCTATGATAATAAAAACAAATGCTTGGCCCGATGGTTAAGCCGCACGGCTTTGACCGCACCCACCCAGGTTCAAATCCTGCCGCGTATAAAAAACTTTTAAAACACAATTTTCATTCCACCTTGGGGCCACGTGGTGGCCTCTGGGCTGGCCACGTGGCGCCCTGTGATTGGCCACTTGCGAAATATTTCGCAGAATATTCTGTGGAATATTCTTTTTTTAATAAAAAAAATAATTTTATTATAAAGTCAAATTTTGGCCATTTTTTAACTGAAATTGGCAAACTTCAAAGCTGAATATCTTTCTCATACGGCGTCGGTTTTCAGTGCTGTTCACATCTACAGGATCGTTTTTCTGAGCTCTTTCCAGTCGATCTAGTTCGGACCAATTCTGAGCAACTTCAGTTTTGAGCATTTTTCTACAAGAGACTTGATCTCCTGATCACACCTCCCAAATGGGAAAATTTTGGAACCCAAAATCTCTCTGATTAGTGAAAATGATAATGTGGAGACTGATTCTCCACTCTTCCACCCTTGAATAACTGAAATCTACCCGATTTCATCAAATGAAGCTTTTGAGAAAATGATAATCTGTCTCTGGAATCAACTGATCGACCATTGCTAAGATTGACGGAGTCATGATGCAAATGATTAAAATTTGCAGAACAACAATTGTAATTTGCAGAAAACAAAATTTTTCTACACTGATCAAACTTCCCAGAAGACTTAAAATAACTTTCACCCTACAAACTGTTCCCATGGAAAATTCTACCATTCTGAAACTAGCTTTGTCCCATGTTGAATTGTGTGTCCTTCTTGCTTGCACTGCTTTGCTTTGACACTTCATTCTCTGCATTGGCTGACCCAAAAGGTAATTTGTGCAACATAACATCATCTTCTTTCAAAGACAAACTGTTATTAAACTGAGACAAATCATTAGCAACATCATAAAAAGGCGAATGCTCAAAATCTAGTCGTTTCAACATTAACAAAGTTAGACTTTGACTTGCATTAACCAGTCTTTTCAATTGACTTGCATGGAGTAAAGAAGATTCCAGCTTCTTCTTGTGAGCTCTCACAATGTACTCTTTACCATCTTTGAACAAGTGATACTTGTTTTCATGGCAATGAAAGATAGCCTTCCTGTCAAATAAGTAAGGACTTCCCAAAACAATACCTGAGATATCAAGCGGCACCACATCAAGTTCTACTGTGTCAATAAAGTGTGCAGTTATTGCAAAGCGCAATATGCACTTCCTTGAGACTTGCAAGTTGGCATCCTTGCATATCCATCCAAGTGGATAAGGCTTCGGATGTGGAATGGTCTCAAGTTTAAGCTGCTTGACCAAGTCTTCAGATATGAGGTTAGCTTGTGACCCACTATCAAACAGTGTGTCAATTTTGGTATGTTTTGAAATTACCCTCACATGGAAAAGCTCTATCCTCCTCTTTTCTTCATGAGTATCTTTGTGACAATTCAAAGAGCTAGAACTGGGAATTGTGTCTTGCACCACTTCTTTCCCCTTAATGTTCTTTAAAACCATGGTTATGCTTTTTGTCTCATCTCCTGAGTCTGACCCTAAGTCTTGCTCAACTGTTGCTACAGTTTTCTCATTTTCTTTGGTCTTGTTTTTGTTTTTGTATTTTTCTGGTTTCAGTTTAAGATGAAGCTTCCAACAATGATCTTCATCATGACTTGTATTTGAACAATTCTTGCAAAAGAACTTTCCTTTCTCTTTTCTTGAATTTGCAACTCTTTTATTCCCTTTGTTTTTGAAATTACTATCCTCATCAAAAGTATTCTTTCCTCTAGCTTCTAAATGTGTAGCCTGCACACAGACTTCATCTAAGCTGGTAGGATTAAACATTAGAATAGTATGTTGCAGGTAATTGTGCAAACCTCCTATGTATTTCAACAAGGTGTCTTGACTTTGTACGTCTACCCCAAGTAGAAGTGCTCTCCTTCTAAACTCTTGGATATAATCTTGCACATTTTGACCCTTAATTTGCCTAAAATTTTTCCAATTCATGATTGCTTTCTGAATATGAGCAAGAGGATAAAACTGTTTCTTAATAGTTGTAATAAACTCATTCCAAGTTAGAGTTATCTTACCATGCTTTTTAATTTCCTCCCTGGTCTTGGCTTCCCACCAAACCAAAGCTGCTCCATCCATTCTCAAAGAGGCTAATTGGATTTTTGTGTCATCATCATGCAAATTCTAAATCCTTAGATAGACATCCAACTGTCTAATCCAGTTATCCAATTTTTCTGCATTCACATCACCATTAAACATCGGCAACTCAAACTTCACATCAAGCTTTAACAAAGGATTTCTAAGAGATGTTTTTGTTTTGTGTGACTGATTAACAGAAGTTGAAGAGGATGATGTGGAGGAATAGGATGTCGATGGAGATGAAGGATCACCATTTCCTCCATTCCCTTTCTTAGACTCATCCTTGTCTTTCTTCCCTCCTGAAGAATCTCCTTCTTCTTTTTGGTTTCTAGACCCTTCTCCAACAATCCTATCATTTCTCTCCTGGTATAGGATCCTAACCATCTCAGTCATGTCCAAGAAAGCTTTTCTAAAGACTCTTTCTTCTTCCTTGGGATCCATTTCCTCATGCATTTCTCCTTCTCTGGAAGACATGTTTATGGCTGATTCTAAGGCTAATGAGGATGAAATGGAAGGTGGATATAATGGCACTCTAGCCCTCCTTGGTTGAGGATTAACTTGTTCTCTAACCAATTGACCTTCCCCTCTTTTCAATTTCAGCCTAGTAAGCATCAAATTTTGTAAAATAACACAATCTTCTTGCACAAATTTCACAAACTCTTAAGCAAAACCTAGAGCTTCGATACCAACCTAATCTGAAATTGTGAGAACAAAGTATTTCTCATACAGAGATTGACAGTAGGGGGCTTTTACTGGTTATTTTACCTTTACTAGAAAGGATGAAACCAGAAGCTTCTGGCCCACAAACTGGCTCTACCTAAAGAAATAAAATGTAAACACTGAAATAGATCCGATCAATGAAATTATTTGTTTATGTGAAAAGTATTCATTAATCAAAATTTTATGTGTGAATAAGCAAGTTCAAGTATTCTGGAAATGAAGTAATGTGGTTTGAAGTTGAACTAATGAGTTTTGTTCATTGTATAAGTCTGTTTGGGAAAAGTGTACTTATGAAAAGTTACTATTTAATGTAGCAGAATCTGAAATATAACAGAAAAAATGCATAGCATAACAGTAAGCATTTGTTTAAGCAGTTCACCCCTCTCTTGGGCTACCTCTGCTGGGTCCAAAAGCCTCTAATTAGGATTTTCCCTTTTTCATTAATGCTCAAAATGTGAATTACACTGTGTAGAAAGCCTCAAAAGGAAAAATAAGCTGCAAATTCAGAAACAGAAGGCTGAAATCAATATAAATCAACTATTCATTCACCTCCAATGGATAAGTATAGTCCAACACAGCTGATCTTTCATTAGGCCCTAATGGCTCCACAACCAAAATCGCTGGTAAAATCACTGATAGAGCACCCTGATGGCTCTGCAACCTGTTCCAACAGCTCCAGAATGCTTCAGTACCCCAAAATCAAAAAAACATTCGTCCCAAAAGGACTTTCCTAGCCAAAGTTATGGCTAATTGAAGTTTGCCCAGTGTCACCTAGAAAAACTCCACTAAATGTGGAGAACTGCCAGATAGCGCCGACGAAATAGGAGGCGGGCGCTAAAATTAGGGGTTCCGCCACATTGACCGCCGAAACTGAGGGCTTAACGTTCAGCTCCACGTGACCGCACCGAACGGAAGTGGTTAATGGACCAGTAGTCTAACACGACGTTTTATAAGGTTTAACAACCATATGTTTAATTAAACTCTGCACCGGGCTATAAACACGTGACCATATCCAATTTAAATGCGCACCCGTGAATTTTGTGCTACGGTTCTGAGCAGGAAGTCGTATGCCGAGGGGGCTGGCCCCATTTTGGGCCGCGCCCGTGAATTTTGTGCTATGGTTCTGAGCGAGAAGTCGTATGCCGAGGGGGTTGGCCCCCTTTTGGGTCCTGCCCAAATATCAACAAACTTTATAATAAATTTTTCTACCTATGATAATAAAAACAAACGCTTGGCCCGATGGTTAAGCCACATGGCTTTGACTGCGCCCACCCAAGTTCAAATCCTGTCGCGTATAAAAAACTTTTAAAACGCAATTTTCATTCCACCTTGGGGCCACGTGGTGACCTCCGGGCTGGCCATGTGGCGCCCTGTGATTGGCCACTTGTGGAATATTCCGTAGAATATTCTATGAAATATTCCACGAAATATTCCCAAAATATTCTCTGGAATATTCTTTTTTTAATTAAAAAATAATTTTATTATAAAGTCAAATTTTGGCCATTTTTTAATTGAAATTGGAAAAATTCAAAGTTGAATATATTTCTCATACGGCGTCGGTTTTCAGTGTCGTTCACGTCTACAAGATCTTTTTTCCGAGCTCTTTCCAGTCGATCTAGTTCGGACCAATTCTGAGCAACTTCATTTTTGAGCATTTTTCTACAAGAGACTTGATCTCCTGATCAATCTTTCAAAGATGGGATTTCACATTTGGAGGGATTATGGGGTCACAACACTATCTTGGTTGGATTGAAGAAGAATTAATAAGCCCAATATTCACTAGCTTAAGACAAGAAAGTGTTTTCAAAATGATACCAGAAATTTCAAGGACCATTTGGAAGCACTGGAGATGTAGTCATAACTATCAGAACAACTATACTCAACAACCTCAAGATGAATCTTCACTCATAATTACTGTAACAACTATACTCAACAACCTCAAGATGAATCTTCAACAGTGTTCACAAAAGGGGATCATTGTCACCATGTCACAGATAAGATTGTTGCTATACAGATGCCAAGGTTATTGTGACAAAAGCAATATTTGTCATGTTTTCATTAAACATTAGTATACAAATGTGAAACAGGGTCAATCATTGACACATAGGTCACACAGTCTATAGATTACTTCCCTTGACAATCTCATTATTATCTATCCACAAGATTACTATAAATGTCATTTTCAAATCAAGGTTCTATTATGTCACCAAAGGTGTCGAGACATTGTGACGATGTTAAATGATCAATCACCATGCTCAACCATATTGCCTCAAGAATCAAATCTTGCAGCAACCAACTGAAATTAAATTTGTTAATAAGCTTCAGAACAAGCTATATATGATACACAGATAGACTCAAGGTTTATTTGCATCTAGCTAGATAGCTCAATACATTAAAATCCTAGACAATTGTATACTTTAAGGCTTGGTCATTAACGTGGAGTAAGTCCTTCAATTGAGATTGAAGTCTTTCTTATATATAGGTATTTCTCTAGGTTGAATTGCTAGCTTTAGGCCGACTCATCCTCTCATAGAGGTCGACTTGTTCTTTGCACTATGACGAGGCCTTGGAGGGTCTTTGACTCTAGATTTGACTCAAATAAATTTTCTTTACAATATGTAACATGCCCAAAAGAGTCTTCCATACATGACAATGACTCAACTAACTTGTAGACCAAATGACAAGTCCTAGAAGCACTCAACGGGTGCATGACCTAAAAATAAATTTCCCTTGAGCATGAATCCCATGCCTCAAGAATTTAATAATAATAAATTTATGTTTCTCTTTACATCAAATACATAAAATCATGATTACATATGTCATTATGAAGACCGAACCTAGTTACATATTTCAACGTGGATTACCCCCCTCCCCTGCATCATCATGCATCGCATATATATGTGAGAATTTAAACATCTTTATTACATTACCCATCATTATAACCATGCAATTTCATAATCAGATACTCTAACAAAACATGATTAGGTATCCTCACATCAAATGTTGTTGAGCCCCAACAAGATAATAAACAAATACAAACATTGGCATACATCATAATATACGTCTACCCATCTAAGGGCCTCAATGTGGAGCATTAAAATGAGTTGAACATTGTAAGGCTTATCCTAGGATGTTTATCATTTTGGGATATTGCCTCCATAAACATTTTGGGATACTGCCTCTATAAACATGTTGAAAGCTCCACACCTTGTCTACATCAACCCTTATAGGCAAAGGGAAATGCTTAACTTATATTCCTCTTTACGAGTGTCGTGCACTTTAAAGGCTAACTTGATATTTCTCATCCATGTATGCATTCTGACATCACCTTCAAAGTCATAGGGATTGCATTTTGTCTTTCTATCATTTTCTCGACCTGCCTTAGTCTTGCAAGTTGTCATGTGAAAAAATGTCATTTAGAATCACCAAGTGATTATTTTTCGTGATTCTTTGTATTAATCAACATTCGAAGTTTGATTACATTTTGCCAAAATCTCAGTCTTGTAGCTCGTAAACCAATTTGTATGCATACAAAGCTGCACTACTATTGCAACTACAATAGTACAAGAAGAAATAAAATAACAATAAACCCCAAATAAGTAGAAAATGACAATAGTAAAAACAATGTTTAGAGGCATCCAAATAATATCAAGGAAGAGCTCTAAAATGTAGGTTTTTAATTGTATTGATCAAGTAATGAGTTACAAAAGAAGGGGAAACCCTTGGTTATACAAACAGGAAGAAACCATAACTTCAAGCTCAAGTAACTATTAAGTGTCATGAGACTCTTATTACATGAAAGTGGCCTTTTACAATTATTGAAACAAGACACCATGAGACCTAATACTATAACATTAATACAGACTATGAGCTTATGAAAGTGGCCTGTTATAATTATTGAAATTAGAAACCATGATACCTAATACTAAAATATTAATAAATGTACAAGTCTACATACAAGATAACTCATATTCAAACATTTTAATACATAATAAAGATGGAATGGTTAGATGCACAACCTTTTACCCATACATACATATATGGTGAAGTGGAGTTATGTATAAGCTATCTTATATTAGCTAGGAGATGGCGATGACGAGATGGCATGGCAGCTATAAAATACAAAAAAAATCCCATAATTAATCATGGAATTTTTATAGTAGATTGAGCATGCAATTCAGGCTAACTACTATAAATAACCAACCTCTCCTTCATGCTTGTGTTTCATGGGTAAGAATAACAATAGAAAGGCCTACTCTGGCAAGAAGAAATCATCACTACTTATTTCTAGGCCATTTTGTATGAAGAATAGAACAATGTGATTAGATATTACAATTAGCATTTTCTACTTTACCGATTTGTGCCCTTGGCCACTGCTATCCCTTTCCCTCTTTTAACCATTCATATTGAATTTTTTTTGCCACCCACTCACTAAAATATTCATTAAGTAATGAATTCTCACTTTTCATGTCTCAAAATCCAGACCAAATACATTTAATGATTTTGCTATATTCAAATACATTATTGTTGGCCCTTCCTCAATGCCTTCCCACTTGAAGTTACACCCTAAAAAAAAACACGTGGAATTTCATTACATAGTAGTCTTATAAAAATTTCACGTAGAAGTAGACCTATTATGGCAAGTCTCGGAAAAATATGGAGTAGATTCAAATTAACAATTCAATCAACTAGTTAATAAGACCAATAAAAACTACACTGTGCAAATATGAATAATTATGTTCTAACTTCTAAATTTATGAAATTTATTGCAGTATATAATTGGATCTACTTACAACATTAGACATTTGGTCTCTTATGTAGTACATAGATCTCAACATGGCCTCCAAAGTGTATTTCGTTATCTGAAATTTGACATCAGTTTGTCCAGATGAAGATTGTGTAGTTTCATGAAGCTGCATGTGTGGAGAAAATATAAATTAATTTTAGAAAGCATACTAGTGTAGAACATTTCTCTTAAACATAACCAATAATCAATCACATTTCGAGCATTTTTTTCATATGAACCTCTCCTCTATCATGAATGTTAAGCCATTCTTTGATGAGCATGAAAGATCTAAGTGTCTTTAACATCCACATAGTTGACCCAAAACAAAGTGCATTTTATCTTATGTTCCAAAGACATTGAAAAAAAAATAGATGATATTCTGCTTTGCTTGCATACGATGGCATACAATACATATATTAGTATGGAAAAAGAAGGAATAATACAAAGTTGTAAAAAAAAATTTGCATGAAGCAAAAATACATATAAAACATAAATTTTCACTCATTTTTTCCAATGTCAGTTTTGTACATATATATGTGAGTTATTTCACATCCACTGCCTGACCAAGTTACAAAATCTCAAATTTCCAGTTCTCTCACAAATAGATAGATAGCATGTAACTTTCATTTATATAGTAAATTTTTGAAGTGTCTAATAATCAATCTCACTGTCTACAATAGAAATCACAGATCTTGCCCCAAGTGGCCTCTTATTATTCATAAATTCTAGAGAATATTAGCCATCATTATTGTACAAAAACACTAGTCTTAAAGTGAGTCCAGAGCACTCTCTCATGTCCAAAACCTTTAGGTTTGATAGTTGTTCAAATTCTACGGGAAGGTCCTTCAAAGAGCTGCACAGTGAAATATCAAGAAATTCTAGTTGTTGAAGTTTGCAAATGGAAGGAGGAAGCATTGACAAGCTTAGACTTGCAGAAAATCTCAGCAACCTAAGTGACCTTAAATTTCCCAAGTCATCAGGTAAATTTTGGATAAGATGGAAATCCATGACAAACAACCTTTCCACGAAAATTAAGCTACATATGTTTGCTAGCAATTCCTCCAAGTCGCTACAGTGATCAAAGATAATTTCTACAAACTTAGGAAACTCTAGGACTTTCCCTATGTCAAATAGATTCATATTTCCCAAGTCCTCACAAAGGTATACAGAGAATTTTTCCAAGTTCTCCCAGGATCTACAGTACTCGTAAAGAGGAGGTAGTATCAACTTCTTAAGGAATACAGACTTAAGCTGGGTAACTGACAAAAGTACTAACATGCCTTTAAGTACTCCATGCTTTGAATTGTAATTGTACATGATAAGAACCTGAAGTTTTGGCATGGTATGTAAAAATGTTGGAAGACAATATTGACTTGCATCAAAGAACAAAGCCAAAGCTTTCACCTCAGAAAAATCTATTTGAGACCAATCTTGTTCTTCCATTGAACCTATAGTAATGTCCCAGAAATGCAAAAGTCAGAAAGATGAGATGCTATGCAGATAAAAATGCTTCCTTATTAAATTTGAAAAATTATTAAATTGAACAAATAATTATTCAATGCTTATGCAGGGAAAAGAAAATAAGTTTTAGATATGACTTGTACGAATTGAAACAAATTGAACCTGAGATGTATGCTCTAGTGCCAACCAGTTTGTGGGAATACCATCCTCTTTAGCAGGCATGAAAAGCCTCTTATGAATGACACTATCTTGGCTAGCCAAAGTCGGATAGACGCAAGGCTAAATCATGCATCACATCATGTTGAGTAAAGAAAATCTCACTAGCATAATCAAATGAGATGCCTAGACTCATGATACATCAAAACTTTTATTAACCAAAGGTAGTGATCTGAAAAACACCTTTATCTTTACCAGCTAATACATTGATTTATCTTACCTTCTTGATTTCTGATTTTTTTTTGCCTCAACCTTTTTGCAAAGCTAGTGCTTATAAAAGAATTTAAAATTAAGTTGAGATACAAATATGAAGAATGAGAATAACAAAAAAATCAGCAAATTTATTGAAGGTAACAAATCTAAGCAAGTTCCTCACCTTGAATCGCTTGTGAGATTTAGGAGATTTCGACTTGCAAGTTCTAACAAGACCACAAAATCATCTTTCTTATCCATTCCACGGGCATATACCCAAATATCCAGCAATGAATCTACACAAATCTTTCTACCCTTGGTAAATTCCCCCAAGTCCATAAAGTCCTTTGTTCATCATCAAGGACATTAATACTTGTTTCCAAGCAATGGAGTAGATCCTCTCTGTGATGTTTCGATATAGATTCTTCTCTTGAAAGTTTCTTCTTAGCCTTTTCCCAAAATGAATGTGGCTCATTGCACAAAGAGCTTCCAATCACCTCGAGGGCAAGTGGAAAACCCATACAGACTGCTTCAACCGAAAAATATTTTAGCCATTAAACATGTTAATCTTTTGTAGAAATACAGAGCATTAAAAAAATTTCTGGAGTTGTTAACTCTCCGATTTTAGACCTATAAAATCATTTATCTGTCAAAGGGACATAAAATCAATCTGATTTTGAACACTGTATAATAGGATGCAAAGCATTCGAGCAGGATAGAGAAAAAAGCAGTTAGGGTATGAGTTTTTGAATAGTATGTCATATTCATACCTGTTTAACAAAAACTTCGTCATTTCTTGTTGGAATCGAAGGTTTTCCAAAGGCCCAGAAATAGAAATGAGATAGGGCATCATCCTTCTACAACATGGGCAGGTTATACACGTGACTGCTATCTGTATGTGGAATAGTGAGATACTTTCTGGTTGTGATAACCATTTTGCAACCCTCTGCTTCAAACAACAACTATTCCACATCTGATTTTGACCAAACATCGTCCAAAATCACCAACATCTGTGGATTTCCTTTTAAATTGAGTTTCTTCTGCAGTTTCTTCTTTTGCAGGTATCATATTTTCACTATGTTGTGATGATAGTTACCAAGGGCATGTCGAACGAAATAACAATCGCATGGAAGCTTGTGCACTACGCTGGAGGCATTATAATGCTACAAAGAAAAACATTACAGCTGAATTATGTATGCAATCATGTGGAAGAAGGAATATACTACAAAACATGCACAGATATATGATAATTTATTGTGCAAATGTCTTTTCTTTTGATCGCAAAAGGTTTGACCTTTAAAAATGGAAAGCCAAATCGAAAATGAATAATTAAAGGACTTTTTCAAAATCGATGGCTAATCAACATATTGGCAAGAAAAAATGTGTTTGGAATGATCAACATACAATAAGACTCAGTCAAAATATTAGCACATAATGGAAAAAAATATGTTACAGGGTGTTGAGATGAGTGCAAATGAATATACTACAATAGGGCCATGTACATATTACCACACAATGCAAATGTATATATGTTCTTGCGCAAGCCAATATAATGCAATGGAGTGTGTGGCCACTATACAACAATTGATCTTGTAACACTATATCAACTCAAGTGAAGACGCTCTATTAAATTCTCAAAGAATGATGATAAAAGGCAGTGGTAAGGTGGTTTGTTAAAACATTTTAGAAGCATTGAGAAATATACCATATATCATGTTGCATTGTAATTACCTACTTGGGGAACAATGAAATGAGCGATACACTATATTATATGTGTGGATTGATATTCCCTGTGGTACAATGAGATCTATCTAATGCTACAATTACAAGGGATTAGGAGAACAATGGAAGATACTATAGGTTGTATTGTGGACATAATACCATTTTACTTACAATTAAATACCCATCCAAGATTATCAAATTAGGATACTCACATCAGTGCGCAAAAATGCCATCATGGAGGATACAAACTGCAAAGTGCAGAGCGCAGGTGTAGAATTTAGAGCCTATGCCACCGAGTTGTGATAATGCGACCAAAGGCACTGGTGCCAGTGCAACTTAGAGCAGCAAGATCTACTATTCTGCTACTAATATCACCTATCAAAGCTCTGACAAGCAGGGTGTCGATTTAGCTTCTAGGGAAACTAAAGGTGTCCATGTTATAGTGATAACAAGTGAGCAAAAGCAGCAAGACAACGATCAAATGGATGTCATTGTAAGTGCTCCCTAGTATTTTCTTTTCGATTTATAGTATATGGGGATTCTCTTCTTCTAAGTCTAAAATATAATAAACTACAACATCTCTTGGGTCACTTTCGAAAGGAATTTGAAGGAGAACCCTCAGTTTTGCTTCATCCTAGAACTCTATCTATCATGGAGAACAACAGTACTAAAAAATTATGGAATAAGCCAGTGATGAAGGTATTAACTATTGGATTTACAGATGTTAAATTTATTGCATGAAGTGTTTTAATATAATTTCACATTGTGTTATTGAGATATTTGACATATACTCTATATTCTATACCCTGCAGTGTACAAAAATAAATTTTAACAATCGTTTACAGCAAACACAATTGGTAGTTGCAAACTCAAGAGGCACCGTCTTCTCTGCAAATGATGCTTCAACAGCCAACAATATATTGTTTGATCATGTTGCAAAAAGTCAAGAGATTGCTGTGAATTTTGTTAATAATAGTAGATAAATGAAGGATAGCCAGCTTGAAGAAGGATAAATCCCCTTTGACAGGACCACGAATCTAACTGTGACCCCGATGTTGCATTTTCCTACATTGTAAGTGCTCATGATGTTCTTTTCTAACTGCATTACAAAGTGATGAAAAGGGCCATAGTTTAATAGTTCCATTCCATTCAAAGGTTGCATGCTAAAATCACAATGCCTATGTTAATAATAAACGGTTGAATACAAGTCTTGGAATAGTTCCCAGGTCTTTAAATACCATATTCATATCTAATATCTTTGTCAATGGTTTTTTTGTTGCTCAATCTGAAAGTACAAGTTCTCTTCTTGCTAGACCTGAGATATTGTTTTTTCGGGGTTGATGCAGGATGCTAAACTACATAATGTTCTGGGTCACTGTCAAAAGGAATTCGAGGGTGAAATTTCAACTGAGAATTTGGGTGAGTAGAAGGATGTGGCATTAGTAATGTGTTCCTTGAATAACAGTTCCTCTTTGTCACTTTCCCTCCATGTTGGCAACATTGTAGTGTTCATGTAGAAACAAAGACAATTGCCAACAAATATATACACCATTTTGAAATGAGATAATGATTGTTATTTTTGGTCCTTTTAAAACTATCTTTGGGTTTTCTATCACAATTATTTGGCATAAAAACTAGACTACCAATGTATTCTTAAGCTAACACGTTTTCTTCTCAAACAACAATTTATTTATCTAAATTGACAAGTTTCCTATTATATCGTTGTAGCTCAAAAGTTTCTTTCAGTCACTAAATTCAATACTGGGCATGTAATCCTAGTCCTTGTTCCAAATGATAACCCGGTTTATGATCTTCCATGGAAAAATCATTATGGCTTTCAGTGCAATAGAAGAATGAATTCATGCCTTAAGCACATTTATTTCTTGCAACAGAGTTGTTTGGATGCACTTATGTACTTGATAATGCAAAGGAAGTTAGAACAAATAATCAGATGGTACCAACGAAGATTAAGGAAAAAAAACCATATCCTTAATCTTAAATATCTGAAACAAAGCCTGCTATGAATTGTGACTATGGACATTCTTCCACGGGTTTGGGTTGTCTTGTTGGGTGGATAAGGCGGAAACCAGTCACTTGTTTCTGTAGTTCTTGGCACAAGATGAAAATTTGCTTGAATTTTGAGTCGATCTACTTGAATGCTTAGTAGATCTCTTACTGATTCGTTCTCTTCCTCTTGCCAAGTCGATCTCTAGGTCTTCATCTTGTTGAGTTGATCTCCAGGTTGAATAACTCTCCTCCCACTCTCCTCCTCACGATTTCGTATGAATTTCCCTAACCCTCTCAAAGACCAAGGATTTCCTATGAATGGCTCTTAATCTAGAGGGTTTGGATCTCCAACGGAATAAGCTTGCTTCGTTACGATCAAAGTATCTGCTTGTGTTCTAGCTTGACTGGCCATCACTCTCAATCTGATTCAATAGGTTACTGCAAGGACCTACTGCTCTCTTACTGAATCGGAAGGAAACCTCACATAAATCAATCAAAGGGAAAGCATACCTCGCAGATCTTTAGTCCCTAGGAGTTATTTGCTGAGGTTCTTTAGAGACGAACCCCCTCTCACAAACCAACCCTCTCCTCTGCGTGATATATTGAAGCTGAGAATACCTGCCTAACCCCGCTCCTCCAATCGAAGCCAGTCAAAGCTGAGAATACCTCCCTAAACTCGCTCCTCCAGAAGCCAGTCCTCTGTGCGATATTACCTCCATTACCCTCTCCTCCTACCTCCTCTGCGATCGTTGATAGGAACCAGACCAGTCGAAGCAGAAAATCGAAGCCAGTCCTTCGCACGATATTACCTCCCTAACCATCTTCTCCCACCTCCTCCGCGATGGTTGATAGGAAACATAACAGTCGAAGCAAAAAATTGAATTTACCTCCATAACCCTCTCCTCCCACCTCCCCTGTGCTCCTTGCCTTCCCACGGCCTTCACTTACGTGCTTGGCCCAAAAAAATAATAAAAATTACCTCAAAATATTTATATTTTTATATCATAAATAAAAACCCACTCACCCCTAGTTATATAGGCAATATAATGTTTTTTTATTTTTTGAATTTTTTTACCCCAATGTGATATAATATTGGTTTTTCAGTGACGCCACCGTGACCCTAAGGTGATACACTTGGCCTAATGTATCCCTTGTCAATAATTTCCTTTAACTACAACTTTAGTTCTACCAAATTTGGAGTGTTCATCCTGTATGGTGCTTTTGATGTTGGTGATGCCCCTGATACCAACTCAATAGAAAAATTCACTTCCTTGTGAGGAGAAAAATATGAAATCTCCACAGGGAATACATCTTGAAACTGTTTTATAAATGGGTACCTTCTCAAGACATATGCATCCTCAACTTCCTTACCTTTTTCACTAGAAATATGTACTGCAAATAGCACACACCCTTTCCTGTGACTACGCTTCGCCTGCATAGTTATTCCAATCCCAACTAATTTTTCCTTCTTCTAGCCCTACAAGACTCTCTATTCTCCATTTTCATCCAAGAACCCAATGGATTTGTCGCAACAATCCACCTTGGTCCTATGAAGATACAACAAGTCCATACCCAACAACATACTATACAAACCCAATGACAATACATTCGAATGTGTTGATGTAGACGTACCATTCTACTCAAATGCATAAGTTTTTACCCAATGATGAACTCACTTCTTTGTAGTTGTATCCAACTGCACTAACCAAGACTCTGCATGCACTTTTTCATTCAAATCATAATTATCCACCGAGTCAGGATTAACATAACCATAATAAGATGCAGGGTTAATCAACAGAGAAACAACTTGATCACAAAGCTTACTATCCATCTTGATAATAGACGTCTGGTGATCTAGCTACCTGTTATCCAATGTTGCATAGATTCGACGAACAATGTGTAAAACATCCCCCACAGTATGCGCTTCTTGAGCACTGTAGATCTGTGGTCTACCACCCTTATGCTACGGAAAATATCTCATGTGATGATATTTTCCACAAGTCCAACACTGTATATGATTCTATCATGCAGCCTTGTTCTGCTCGTCAAACTATAATCCCTACCCTTTATCAAATGCATTGAACTTCTTGTGCGGTGTTGCATTCTCTTTGTTACATTTGTCCTCAGGCCTTGCCTGCTACTTATCGCATTTCCATTTATTCTTAACATTACCTTTATAGTCCCACTTAGTTTCAGATACAGTAGCACAGTGACAGATACTGAGGTACACGTAAAGTACAAGTACATCACTGAATATTTTGTTGTTGCGATATTTGAAATGGGTTGTTTACATAATAATATTCATCCCAACTATTGTGTCATAATCAAACCAATCATACATATATAATGTCCAAAGATAAATATGAATTTTGCATTATTTATTTGAATTTTTTTGCATAATTTAGCAACATATTTGAATACTCAAACGGTTTACCAATAATGTCTAAGTATTTATTTATTTATTTATTTGATTGATGGTCAGATATGGAAATCGTGCAACCCTAAGCAATGAACTGTAAGGGAAAGGAGGCTTTCCCATGTTTACAACTTTATAACAAACATGAACGAGGGTCACAAGAAAACTCAGGTAGTTAACATGTTGAAACTATATGCATTTTTGTACACAATGTAATATAATTTTCACTTTAAGGTTGAACTAAGATGATTTCCTTCACCACGAGCATTAAAATTTCATCCTACATTTAATAGTTTGCAACAACACTAAGTTGATTTCCATCACGACCACCATTGAAGTTTTACCCTACAACTGAGGCTCTCTACCATATGCATTTTTTTTTGTTAATTTTTGAAGTAAAATCAGTTTCCTAATTTCTTACAAAGAAAAGTGCAAGCAAGCTTTGTTGATGGGTTGTTTGTTGTGTGAATAAAAAGTGGGATACCACATACTCTAAATTTTTTTATCATATGAAAGTTCTTCCTGTTTATTTTACCATTATGGGAAGTTACACTTTATTTTATCATGAGTTGTGTTATGAATGAAATGGGAAGTTATAATTTCTCTTATCATGAACTCTTTCATGAATGGAGTGTCTAATATTTTCTTATAATTGTTTCATGAATGGAGTGTCTAATATTCGCTTATAATTGTTTTATGAATGTATGGAGTGTCTACTATTCACTTATAATTGTTTTATGAATGGAGTCTCTAATATTAACTTATATGTGACAAATGGAGCGTCTAATATTCGTTTATAACTTTTTTATGAATGGAGTGTGTAATATTTGTTTATATGTGGCAATTATGTTGTAGAAGGTTTTATTTTTTTCCTATGTCTATATATTAGTATATATTGATGGTATTTCCATATATTGGGATTGTGTGTTCTTTTAATTATAATATTAAAAAAAGAATACTACTTTGCCTAACCATACTTTTATTTTTTAACTTTTAAATTAATGATTTTTATTAGATAATATTTTAAATAATTTTGCATTATTTGTTAAAATCAGCCATAGAATAGGGAGTAATAGACAACATAGGGAAATATAAGCATGTGTTGTTTTATTATTCACAAATATGCATATATATAATAAATTGGAGTGACCCTTGGTTTCACATTCCAAGTGGTCTCTTGGACTCCTTTTGACTCTTCGCCTTCCACACCAACCCTTAGAGGATTAGGTGTCCAACATTCTCGCCCTTAATCCGAAGGGGTATTTGTGAGTCCAAGAAGAGAGTTGTAATAAACATATGCAAAGTATTCATGGTAGCACTAGGCTGAATGAGATCTCTGAAATATTGGCATAAGGAGGTGGTTTAAGGATGACCACCAACACAGGAACGCTTAGTGCAGTTCCCGGAACTCTTCCAAATATGGAAAGAAGTTGAGGTATTCTACTAGAGGAAGTGCTCCTCATATTTTGAAGAGGAAGACCTTCAACCTAGAAGAAGGGATGCCTACAACCTGCGATGGTTTAAGGATGACCACCAACTCTAGAATGGTTGATGCATTTCCTAGAACTCTACCAAAACTGGCAAGAAGTTGAAGTCTTCTGCTAGAGGAAGTTTCTTGAATTATTTGAAGAGGAAGAATATCAACCTCGCATAGATGGTTTAAGGTTAACCACCAACCAAAGGCATGCTCATGGGCATTTGTGTCTCTGGCTACAACTATGAATCTGGAATGGTAGGTTGTGGCTCGGGCTTGCTTGGACTGCTATGTCTCTGGCTACAACTATGAATCTGGAATGAAAAGTTGTGGCTTAGGCTCACTTGAACTGTTGTGTCTCTGCCTACAATTATGAATATGGAATGGAAGGATGTGGCTTAGGCTCTCTTGATGTGGTTTTGAAGCTTGTAGATGACCATCATTTCCCCCCTGTCAGATACAAGGTTAGATAATGGCGAAAAATCAACTGCAAGACTGTTCAATACTCTAAAAGAAGTTTTGACATATGACTGAAACATCTTCTTGGTTGTTGATGCTCATTTCCAAGAAGCGATCCATCTAAGATGAATCCTTGTTCTCGCAGGAGGCTTGTTTTTGAATCATCTGTGCAAAGAATGAGTGAGCTGACCATAATGCTTGCATGGGTGAAGATAAAAAATTGATATTTCATACAACCAACTCGGTCACAGTGTTGGAATTTTACAATCTGTTGTGGTTGTTTTGGAAGAGGAGCAATATCTGGAACAACTGAAGGTGAAATATCATAAAGAAATCCAACACTCTGAAATTGGATGGGCTTGGAATAGTCTGGCATATGAAATGACACATCCTTGTCATATCCAAGACTATTTCTATGCTTGTTGTGGACAAGCTCTTCCCAAGGCCTGATGATGGGCTTGGGAGGTGAAGCTTGAGCTTCTACATTTGCATACACATCTGCTCTTGTACTGGGTTCAGTGATTTGACCAATACCTTATTGCTGATGGGAGTTTGTCTCAGTGTTTTGAAAAAAAACAAGTTCAGAATGAAAACTCTTTTGTTGTAACTCCTCTTGTTGTAGTTGAGATTCAAGCTGCAAAAAATAAATCTTTTCATGTGTATATTGAATACAGATTTTAATATCATAGAGAGCGTTTTTTTTTACTATCATCGTGCCTTTAGTAGTAGACACAATTATATTTTTCAATAACTCTAATATTTCATAAGCTTTGGCCATTTTCCAAACAACTGAAATGTGTTGATGATACTTTGAGTACCTTAAAAGTATAACTACATCAATTTTTTTTTTGGAAAAATCTGTCAAGTTTATTGAAGAAATTTGTCAGCCGCTCCTTAGAAAACTAGAGCATTCCTTTAATCTAAACTTTGACAAAAGGTAAACTACTCGAAATTGGAAAAAATTCTAGTTACATCTTAGCAGACAGCTCATTGAAGAACATAATTTACAAACTTTTCAAAGACCAAAAATTCTTTAGCAAAATCTTACTCCCTTTTTTGAAATGGTTTTGTTTTCCATCAAATATCTTTGCCCCACTTGCAAAAACTGTCTTTTTATCAAATGAAAATATGATTGTAATAAAAGCAAACTTTAGTTGAAACTAGTCCAAATCAAATGAAGAATTGACCCAAACCATCATTGATATCTCAAACATGTCTTCAGATATTAAACTTATGTCGTACACTGGTTTTAATTCCAGAAGAAAAGCGACAACAAATGATTTTTCTCTCCAAAAATCCAAATCTAACATAGAGACCAACCAAAACCATTCCACAGTCAATAAAAAATCTTCCTAAGGAGGTGTGGCCCAAACTTCTCCAAATCATACGATCAAAATGGTCATCATCCCATTAGGCAGTTTCAAATCTCTTCAAGAGAAAATCATCGATTGTAATATGGTGGTGTGAATCCTTACTTCAAATGGATTTTACCCATTTGAGATATCAATATTTGTTAGCCTTATTACACAATAAAAAAACTGGTCATCCCTGGAAATAAATGGAACATTGTTTCAACGGTTTACAATCCTTCACCATTACCATTGTTTCAACGTTATTTCAAACACACACATTCAATGCATGAATTCCATCTTTCGGCTTCAACAACGAATGTTCGACCTCCAATTTTTCATTGGAATAAATTTCACAACACCTGCTCTATCATGTGTTATGCTAGAGAAAGTCACCTTCTTTCTTGAGGTTGTGCAAGCATTCTGTGTGTGATTTAGTTTATTCAACGATGGGAGGATCAGTCGATGGAGTGATTAACACAGAGAAAATTTTTGGTATTAACTGTATGTATGGAGGGGTCGAGTGATAAGGCCGACTATGCCAATGACAGAGTGGACTCATGGTTCGTGGGAGCATAACACAGATGGGAGGAGGCACCAACAAGAGGGAGTATAACGTAGAATCAAAGGAATTTGTTAGCATGTGGACACAATTGGAGCAGAGTGCCTCTTAAAGCAAGGATGCAGTCCTCTATGCAAGCTCTTTTCTTGAATAACAATGTCAAGGAGTTTGAACAGGATGAAGCCTGCACTATCCAAGCCGCATCCAACACTAGTGCTTTGGTTTCAAGACACAGGAAATGGTGGTAAATGTATATCCCAACACTTGAAACATATTTGAGGTTGTGTATACCAGCACCAAGGAGGATCTACGGTGGGGGCAGAGACAGTGGGAGAGATATTGATATACAATTGACACATAAGAAAACTTGCGTATACTAGAAGCAAACTAGCACCACAGTCACACCAAAAATATTGACACAGTCACAGTCACAGGGAGCACCAACACCATGATGTTGGACCCATAATTTTTTTAAAAAACTGAATGATATTACCTATTTTTGAGCCTTGGAATGTTAATCCCCCACTAAGGTCGAGACAAGGCTTCCCTCCCATGCTTTGCAAATTCGACACAACTAGATCAATCATTTACACAGATTTGTATCAACTCTTCTACCTCACAAGTAACGATCCAATCAACCTCTCTCTATGTTGATTTTCTGTTTGTTCTTCTAAATGTTTCTTCAGCACATAAATTTCACGTTTTCATAATCTCCAGGGACGCAAATAATCAACCAATGGCTCGTAATAAATAAAACTTGTAATCCGACACAGAAATAGATAGGACATGAACATGCACATTTGGTATCTAGAAAGGATGGGTGCATTTTGTAGCCAGAATAGGAAACGCTAAAGCATACTTAGCAGATATGACAAGATGAGAAAATGACAAAACTCAGATTATAGCAGGGAAGGTATTCACCTGCTCTGATACCATTTTAAACTCAACCATAGAATAGGCAGGAATATACAACATAGGTAAAGATAAGTGTGTGTTGTTTTATTGGAGTAACCCTTGGTTTCACATTAACCACGTGGTGTCTTGGACTCCTTTTGACTCTTCGCCTTCCACACCAAACCTTAGAGGATTAGGTGTCCAACATTATTGAAATTATTTTTTTCAATATATAAATGAAATTATCTTTTTTAAAAGCTTTTAATTGATTTAGATTGTCTCATGATTTTTTCTCTCTTTTTCTTTATGAGCTCTTTGAAAAAAAATTATACCCACATAAAATGCTTACTGCTACATGTGTGTCTTTGTGCCAAATCAAACTCTGAGAACCTCAAGATATGTTCGGGAAGAGAAAATAACTTGTTTTCTTTTGATATTTCAATAAATTAACAGGTATATTTTTCATTAATACTTGGTATTCATTGGGTTTTGATAAACGATGTTATGCTTGTATTAATGACCTCGATACTAGCATACAAATAAAATGATATGAGTTGTCATTTGGATTTGAATATTTTCATAATATATATCACTATGCAAACTTGTTTATGCCTCAAAATTCTATGATCTACAACATAAATAATTGGGTTAAAAAAACTTTAGATAAGTGTGGATATCCTGCACTGAGCCTACCCTTTTAGTATGTGGTTATAACTCAGGATTTAGGGATTCTCGTGATGTAATAGCCCCAGGAAAATAGACCCCAATTAGAATATCAATGTTTTATAAAAGGCTATGACAATTAAAAAGGTTTCCATCCAAGAGTTCTGTAGATAGAGAATCAGGGATTGCTAGAAACTCATGAAATTTTTTCAATATGTTGCAAATTTGATGTTGTAGAGTCACCTTCTTGAGATTTGATTCTAATGTTAGGTATTAATAGTTTTTGAATGTCTTTTTCATGTGCTCAAAATTGTTAATGTGTTTTTTTGTTAATGCATGCACATTTTCCTTAGCACTCTCACCTCTAGTGGGATACAAATGATTTCCCAAGCTTCCATTTGACATTAGTTGAAAGATCAAAGCTTTGATTTGATGATTGAGCAAAAAATTGTAACTCTAAAAATATTTCAGTTCCTAAATCTCCTAAGTTCATTCCATTTTGTTTTGAAACTCTTGTAAGTTTATTCATTCTGCAACTTGAGAACCTTGACAGTAACTTTTGTGCCATCATGTAAAATTCCTTTATAGATTAATCCAAAACTCCTAACTCCTATCAAGTTTGCCACATTAAATCCTTGAGTTTAAATTACAAGATATTCATATGAAATCATTGGTTTTCCAAAATCGTAATGAGAAATATCTTGGGAAACTTAAAATTTTGTTAGGAAACCTATGCCTCTAAAAGAATTCAATAAGTAAAAAGAATATAAAAAAAGTGTTGACACCTGCAATTGGTATAATCACATTAGGCTTTGGTGAACAAAGCCACCAGACATGCCCTGAAACACATGGATAAAGAATGGGACCACATAAAACTTTCTATGTCCCTTTCCATTTAAATTTCATTATTACTTTCTATCTCCCTTTTCATTCAAGTTTCATTGTCACTTTCTATCTCCCTTTTCCTTTTAGTTTCATTGTTTTCTATATCATTTCCTTTAGATTTATAGAGAAGTTGCACGATTTAGTATAACCTCTCCTCTGGATATGTAGATAAGTGTTATTCATTGCAATGTTATCAATATTAACTTAGGGTTTTTGAATGCCCGAGTCTTAGGAATTATACATCAAAGGGTTGCATGAAAGTTGTCCAATATGTTTTACAATGATGGTCCCCTAATTCCTAATTTTTTGTTGAATGGTGATGAACAAATATACTTGAAAATTATAATCATGACAAGTTAGAGTGTCTGTTCTATGGACCTTAAGTGCACATGTTGGAAATGTGTACCAATTCCCGAGGCCTACAAACAACATCCATTTGAATATGGATGTGTAAGCTACAGATGGCCATCTTGGATGAATACGTGATGGAAATGAACTCTCTTTGAGTGGAAGAAATAGAGAAACCATAAATGGAAGCTCCAACCCATCCATTGTAAGTAATTTATTGAAAGTAAGAGTTATCTGCAAGTTTATCAATAGTATGGATAAGAAAATTGTTAAAACAATTAGTATTATGAGACTTGATTGGGTGTTACATGCAAGTTTCTCAGCCAAAATAAATCAATATTAGCCTACAATTTATTGAGCAACCATAAGAATTTGGCCAACATAAATCTTAGCCCAATATTTATTGAGCACCCATAATAATTACAAAAATAGAGGTGCACATTTCTTGGTCCCTAAAAGCCCCCGATCAAGATTGGGCAATTCCCTCAAATAAGATGGATCAATGCTATGTTTCAGTTTTATTTTATTTTAGTTCAGTTTCATTTCACATGTGACACTCTTTCCACCCATGTTGTTCTTGGTGCAACACAAAATGTATTTGAAAACAAAATTGAATGTATGAATATGATTGTTGCATTTAAAAATGTCTACTTGCTAGCAAGTGGGGTTGCTATGATAGTGCATACCATCTAGTAAGGGATGTACAATATTAGTAATTTAACTAGAATGTATAGTGTGTGTAATTTCCTCATTTATATTACTAGAAATGGTTGTATAGTTTAGGTAATGGAAAATGCACTTGTCTGTATTTCTGAAACTTGCAAGGGATGCACTTTAAAACTAATTTCAGTGGTGCTAGAAAAAAGGAGGGCACATGTCAAAGAGAGTCTAGGACCTCTATACATACATTCTTATGGTCATTTTTTGTTGTTGTTTGTTCTACATTTTTCACGAGTTGTGGTTACAACATTCCAAACTACAAGCATTTTTCTACATCAAAGAATGTTTTGATTCTGCATCTGCAAACTTGTTTCAACAATAGAGAATTTTTGAGTCTGCATGGCCTAGCCTTGCATCAAGTCGTATAAGAGAAATATCTATTCCTATGAATTTGTTCCTATTCAGATTGTTTCAGTTTGAAATTGTGGATTTGTGATCTGAGACAAATTTGTATCAATATGTGTGATTGCTAGAAGTGTAGCTCTTCGGAGACAATGTTGAGAAGGAAGGTTTGTGAACGGTAGTCAGGTTGAGGATTATGAGAATTCTACCATGAAAAAGAGTAGCCTAAGGTGGCTTGAAGAATGAGGAATTGGAGGAATTGAAAAGGAGATGCAACATTTAGATCACATAACATATCACATCTCTCTTCCTCTATGCTCTTTTTCCATATACGACCAACTTACATCATTTCCTTTGCAGCATTTGATATATTAAGGTTTTTAATAAAATTCTAATTAATTAATCAAAATAGAAAATAATTTGTCTTCTCATTTAATAATATTTTCATCATTTTAATGTTTCCCTCACATTAGAGCCCACAGATTTGGAATTTTGTATTCTTTATGTTATAAAATAATTTATTTTATATTTATAATATTATTTTGGATTATTACATTTTATTTTTATCAATTATAAAATTTGGTGTTTTCTTTGTTTTCCTAGAGCACACGAAGTCTGAAATTTTGTGTTGTTTATATTATACAATAAATTTAATTTTATATTTATAACATTAGTTTTTATTTTATTTTTTATTTTATTATTATTTATTGATATTAGTTTTGATTTATATATTTTTTAATGAGAGTAATTATTTTTAATTTATTATATTTATTTTTATATTTAAATAGTTTGAAATAAAAATTTTGATTTTTGTTTTTGTTTTAATAAATTATCACTTATAAAATTTAATAATAAAATAATATTTTTCATGTTTTAATTTGGAAATTAGTTTTTTCATTCTTATTATCTTTACTATTTCAACTTTTTACTTAAGCTTATGCTAATATATCCACTAATAATAATATGTGTATCTTTGAATGTATCTTCTTGTATTACTATAACTTTCTTAATTAATGCAATGTTTATCATTATTTAATTTTAATTATTTTCTACTTGTATGCTAAGTATTTAATTATTACTTATATTTTGTAATAAAAGTTTTGGTTTTACAAGATATATTGAATATAATGTACTATACATTTTAAAGTAATTTATCAAAATGTTTAGAATAGAGGTTGTTTTTCTAGTTTGTTTGATTATATTTTGATATGAAATTGATAATATTATTGGTAATTATTTAAGCATAGATTTCAAGTAAATTAAATTAATTTTTTTACATATATTAGAATAATATGTGTAGACATCAAGTAGGGTTTATTGAATTAGATGAAATTATAAAAATTAGTTGAAACTACAAACGAACCATTTAGATGACATCAGGTTTTAAATTATCAGTACAAATTTTCAATATTGGATATGCCAACAAACATGATATCTTAATGATTCTTGTATCCAAATGCAAATTTATTAAAAAAGAAACAAAAGAAATAAAACAAAATAAAAATACTAAACATCTTGTTAGGAAGCTACAACTACTTAGTTCATAAATATAATTAGAATTCAACAAATTAGTAAATAATAGTTTTAAAGACAGATACATAACTTGATGCATTTGATGCATGTCTAAGAGTTTCAATTGAGGGATAAAATTTCCTCTCATAAAATAGAGATGAGATAAGAAATATGGATCTTCCCGCTTTATAGTGATAGCTATAAACGTGGAGAAATACTTGGTTATTGTTCAAACTTCTAAGAATATTGTTGGAGAATTGAGGAAGTGGGGGCTAGCGTGGTTGGAACCCTAGCCACCTCAACCCCCTAATTTGTGCTTCCTTGCCATTGAGCCCGAGGGTTTTTTCCATAGTCGTGGCAGGGATCATTGTCTTTTACAGGTGATCTCTCTACACAAGGTGTTCGATGTGTGTTTCAATGTTGGGTTCATCTCCTCTGCTTTGGTGTTGGGGATTTGCTTGAGTTTATTGTGATCTAGCCTTCATTCATTGTCGTATGAGCCATGTTCTATTATTGCGTCTTTTCGGTGTTTTTTTAGTCACTGGCAACTTCTTCTTGAGCTTTGCGGCCCACTCTTTATTACTTGGGGTTTATGCTTGATGTCACCCTGCTACTCATGGGTGTCAGTTTAGGGGGTTCCACTAGGTTTTCTCAGGGCTTTGTGGCTCTTCTTCTTGCTGCCATTTCTTGGGATGGATATTGTGGCTATCAGGGTGGCTTGTGCCATGTACATGTTTTTTTTTCTCGAGCATTTCTCTATTCAATTTTATTGGGGTATTATTTCCCTGTCATGTAATGTTGGCTGCTCGTTTTAAGGCTTTATGTGCACAACCCCTATGGGTTGATTTAGTTTGTTTTTTATGGTGGTTTTCCATAGTTTTCATGTTGGTCCTTTAGGGTTTGTATTGATGAAGAATTTTATAATGTAATGTGAAAATTGATATGGAAAATGTAATTGTTTTTCTTCTCTAATGAGTAAAATTTCAAGTGAATTTTCTATGAAAAAAGTGATAGTTATAAATGAAAACATGGACGATTAATTTTCATCATGACAAAAATCAATCCCATTTAATTAAAAATAATAATGAATAAAAAAATAAATAAAATTCCTAAAATTTCTTCATGGTTTTATTAAAAATACTACATCTCTAAATTCTATAGCTAAAAATTACTATAAAAAAAAGAAGACTTGGGTTTTTTTTATATTTCCAAAACCAAAATTTTAGACCTTTAAAATTTGTGGCAAAACTAAAACAATATTATTCCAATTTTCTAATTAAACATTTACACAAATCTACTTCTTTATAATTATTATTAACCTAAATAAAATTAAAATTCATAATTTATTTTATATTCATTTAATTATAAATAAAATAATATATAAATATTTAATTGTCAAAAATTCACCATCTAAATATTGAATAATTGATAAAGAGATGTTTTATTAATACACCCCTTGTGTGAAATTTGTTTCTTCAAAACTTTATAAATACAAAAAAATCTAACCGTGTTAATAATTGATGGGGCATAGAGAATTTGGGATCTTTGAGCGATTTCAATTGTTTAGGTATCTCTAGGTCTAAATTTCTTAGCCAAAAGCTAGTTCTCTAGCTTATGGATAGAATAGCAAAAAAAAATAATCCATGAATTGTAGAATAGTTGGCAACTTGAGATGCTATGTTAAATCACTTATTATGTGAAGGTTGTTGATTAAAGCCCCCTAGGTACAAAAGTTTCAACCATATTAAAAGCTAGTGTAATATACATTGGGTGTGATCCCTTAATAATTTTGATGAATTACATGCTCGTAAATATTTAAAAAATAATAATTTCACACATAAATTAACAAACAAAAAAATAAAAAAATAAAAAACTTTTATTCCAAAAAATTGTCATATAAAAACCTATATGTTTACACACCATATTGCCTTCAATTCATAAAGATATTTGTAGAAGGCTTCATATTTCAATTTAAGGTGGATGAAGATATGTTGACTTTTTATTTTAATTTTTTAATTGAGAGCCTAGATTGACTTTTAATAAATTTATAAATTTTGATTTGTGTCACACACTAGGACTTCACTTGGGGAGCAATACTATACCACATGCATTCATATTGGGGGATTTCTAGAAGAAAAAAATAAATAATATATTGGGGGATATATAGGGAGTAAAGGGTTTTTATAGTACTACATATAAAAAATGGAGCTCAAATTTATTAAAAAATATAAAGGGGTATAAAAAATGTTAATGAAAAAATGGATACCTACCATATCTAGTGAAAATAAGGGCTTTTTAAATTGGGAAAATATATTGGATTCATATTGGTAGGGGGTTAAATAGTGTTATTTTTAGAGGTATTTTCTAATATGTAGTCAAATTAGGGGTATTGTTTAGTATTCCACAAACAAACATGATATGTTAGAGGTTTGAGTGAAGCCCCGTGGTGCCAAGTGGCTCCCTGCCCACCAATTTCCTAGGGATTTGAGATTATTCCAATTCTAATAAGTTCCTCCATGGTAAGTTCTTCATTATTATTTATAACATTCAATTATATATAAGAGAATTTTATTTAGAAAAATGGTTCATTACTTTTAATAAATTTAAAAATTATATTCATGCCACATGGTTCCCCACCCACCAATTTCCTTGGGGTTTGAGATTATTCCAATTCTAATAAGTTCCTCATTATTATTTATTTACATATAAGCAAATTTTATTTAGTAAAATGGTTTATTTTACACTAAGATGTGTAATTTTTTACAATAAGTTAAAGTTAACCCATAACCTTTTTTTTACATGATTAATAAGGTAAATATGTGCATTAATAAGTATTCTTCCGACTGAAATACTTTTTTTAAGTTATATTTATGAAACCTTCAACTATATCAACTACATTAATATTTTTAATATAATTTTTGTTACAAATACAAGTGTTGTGGAGAAACAGAGAAGGTAGAAGGCACAAAATGCTAAGCCTTCTTTAAGTCGACTGTTCACGATATACTTTATTACAGATTTTGGATATATTCTGACAAACTGTGAAAGAAGGAAAATAAACTTAAAATACATTTGTAGAAAGATGAGAGGAGGAGTGAGGATCAGTCGATGCTTATTGGCCGTCTGGTTGATGCATATGTGTTATCTTCAGGACCGACATTTCTCACATTGTTTGAGTTGGAGCTTGGAGCTGAGTGTTTCTCAAGAATGTATTTCAGCATCTGAATGGATTCTTCCACATGCGAGTAGCGATTGGAGAGCTCATTAAATTGATTCTGGAGAGACGATGCTCTGCGCTGAAGAAGATTCATATCTATTTGCTGCTTTTCGTTCAAGATCCTCTATTGGGCATGGTTATATTCCATTTAAGCTTGCAGGTCTGCACAGTGAAAGAAATCTTCACTGTGCGCCATGGTGTAAGAGAACGAGGAGAGGGCAATCGGGGGTGCTGGAGGGGAGATAAGAGAACAGGGGAGGAACGCAAGGGAGGGAAGCAGCGAAAGGCAAGCGAACGAGGGAAGCAGAGAAGAGATGAGTGATGAAAGGCTAAGGGGTAGCGTGACAAGGATGTTGACAGTAGTTGATAAGGGGTGCAAGATAGGCACACTACGGGAGGAGGTGAGGCAATGTGGAGAGGAGGGAGGTATAAATAACTCGGGAAAGGAGGAGGATGGAGGAAAGGTTGGGAGAACGAGGAGATAAGATCATGGGAGGGAAGGAGATGGAGACACGAGAGAGCCTGATGATTTCAGATAATTTCTTGCAGAGGATCCAGTGAGGAAGATTTTTTGCAGTGATAATATCATGGCAGAGGAGTGAAGGATAGGCCATCATGACTATAGATTTGACCAGCTGGTCTTCTGCAGGCTTTGTTAGCCAAGTTGTCAGCGAGCTTGTTGTTAGCTCTAAGAATGTGATGGAAAGAGATATATTTCTTATCCTTTGTCAAGGTGCAACATCTGCTAATAATCCTGTGTAGAGCTATGTTTTGAATGGGGAAGTCTTTAATCATCATGCTAATAATAATCGCTGAATCCCCAAACACCATTGCATTTGTCATGTTGTTTCTTTTTACCAATTGAAGACCTTGGAGGAGGGCGTAGGCTTCAGCTTTGTTGTTGGATAGGGAGTTGAGACCCCATTCAAAAGAGAGCAAGACGCTGCCATTTTCATTTCTTATGAAGCCTCCAACACCAGCAATGCCCGAGTTCGATTTAGAAGCTCCATCAAAGAAGAGAGTTGGTCTTTTGCAGCTATCGAGCCATTCGATAAACTCTTTTTCTTTAAGTCTTATCTTCCAGTTTTCTGTTTGATGAGGTTGAGTAACTGGAGATTTGAAATGACTATGATTGTCCAAGATTTTTCCCAAAAAATTTCTTTCATCCACTTGAAGATCACTGAAGTTGATATTACTTGTGCTTTTTGAGAGAATAGTTTCTATGGTGAGGCTCCAAGTCTTGTTACAGACTTTCCGAAGAGAAGGTTTTTTATTGTTAAAGATCATCTTATTTCTAGCAATATATATGTTCCAGAGAAGCACATAAGGAAGGGTGTCCCCGACCCTTTTGGTTATGTTCTTACTCTTTTGCCCCCATGGGTATTCTTTTTTCCAACTTTTTATCAAGTCAGGAGCAGTGTTGATGGGGTCTAAATGGATTTGAGAAAAAGGAGTGAGATCTTTCCAGCATTGGATTGCAAAAGGGCACTTCACAAAGAGGTGTAATGTTGTCTCCTCTACACATTGATAGTTGGGGCATCTGGAAGGGCCATTAACACCTCTTTTTTTAAAATTTTCAGAGGTTAAGATCTTACCTTTGAAGATAGTCCACATAAATTTTTTAATCTTTGGAATGGCTTCAGACTTCCAAATGATGTTCCATATTGGTCATTGAGGAAAAGGGAACTGTTCTTTTAGGAGATGACAGTAAGCTGCTTTGATGGAGTAAGCGGACCTATGGGATCCCAACGAAGACAGTCTTCATTGCCTTTCAGCGAGGGTGCTGCATAATGAAGCATTATTTTGAGATTTATAAGATCTTCCTCCAGATGAGAGGGGACAGGAGGGAAATCCCAATCAATCCAGAGGTTGGTATGCTCATCCCACCTTGAAATTTGGTCTAAAAAATTTAAATCGAGATTCCGAAGGTGAGATAGAATTCGATGAGTGCTCGACCTTTAAGAAAGAGGAGCTTGCCCCATAATCCTGTCATTCCAGATATTAATGTTTCTCCCCCCTTGCGGAACTTTGGAAAGATTTCTGCTTATAAAAGGGATGGATTTCTTGCATAGAGCCCAGATTCTAGAGCAGGGTCTTCTTGGAATGTCGTGATCAAGGAGGTTTTGTCTAGGGAAGCTGAGATATTTGGATTCAAGAACTCGTTTCCACCATGATTGTTGTCCATTGATCAGGCTCCACACGATCTTTCCCCAAAAGGCGTTGTTCAAGAGTTTTGGAATACGAATTTCGAGCCCTCCATTCTCTTGATTTTGTGTGACTTGTCTCCACTTGGCAAGGTTGTATTTCTTCTTCTCGTTTCCCCCCCCTTGCCAGATAAACTATCTTAAAACTGCTTCAATTTTAAGATGTATGATGATAGGAGCATTGAGCAAGGTGAAATGATACAAGGGTAGAGATGAGAGGGTAGATTTAAGTAGGATTATCCGCCCAGCCAAGTTTAACAAGGACGATCCCCACTGCGGCACTCTTTTTTTCATTTTGTCGATTGTGATGTTCCAAACTTCACACTTCAAAGTCCCAGCACTAACTGGCATCCCAAGATAGTTGAAGTAGGCCCAATTCAGTTTATAAGAGACTCCAAAAATTTGAGCAATGTTGTGTATGGTTTGGTTTGTAGTATTCCACCCATAAATACAACTTTTGTGATAATTTATCAACCCTCCAGAGTAAAGCACAAATTTGTCAAGAAGAGATTTAAATCTTTGAGCAATTATGCAGGTGGCACCGCTCATTAGGAGAGTGTCATTTGCAAATTGAGAATGGTTCATAATCTTGACTCCATTGTCGAATTTGATTCCAGTGATGAGACCAATTCTTCACTTGTGATCCAAGGCCCTGCTGAAGGATCTAGCCATAAGGATGAAAAGAAAGGGAGAGAGGGGACAGACCTGTCTGAGACCTTGGGAGGATTGAAAGAAGTTTGCTGGCCTGTCATTTATGAGGGGAGTGATCGAGGGGTTTGAGATACAAGCGTTGATGAGGGAAATGAAGTCATTGTAAAAACCCATTTGTTGAAGAACGGAAGTGAGGAAGGAATGTCTCACCCTATCAAAGGCATTGGCAAGGTTGAGCTTAAGTATGAAGCCTTTCTCATTGCACATCATACTCGAATGAATGGCTTCTTGGACAAGGAGAATAGAGTCCAAGATTTTCCTTTGAGAGATGAATCCCCCTTGGTTTTCCGAGATGGGATTGGGAGGGAGGGGTTTAAGGCGCGTGGCAAGGATTTTATTGATTATTTTGTAAGAGGAGCTACATAGAGAGATAGGTCTGAATCTTGAAAAGGAGGAGGGGTGGTTTTCTTTTGGAATAAGGGTGAGGTAGGTGGAGTTGGTAAAGCCCCCAATCTTCTCCTTCCTTTGAGCCCACTGAATCATTTTGATTAAATCCTTTTTGATTAAGTCCCAATAGGTCCTATAAAAACTGATGGAGAAGCCATCAGGGCCCGGAGACTTATCTGGTTGTAAAGACCATATGGCATTTTGAATTTCGGCCTCCTCTATATCTCTTTTTAAGGTGTTGTTTGTCTCCTCCGTGATCAGCTTTGGCAAGTGACTTAAGAGGTCCGAATAGTCTTCAGGCACAATTGTTTCAATGAGCAGATTTTATAAGTGATTTGAGGCAACAACTTTTATATAGTCTTGGTTTGTCTAAATTATTCCTTCATTAAAAATGATGGAAGATATGTTATTTCTTGTCTTTCGCACCGTAGCTTGTTTGTGAAAGAAAGAGGTGCTTTTGTCACCTCCCTGAAGCCACAGGTTTCTAGATTTTATCCTCCACTTCTCCTCTTCTTTCCTGTTGATTTTATACAAATGCTAGTAGAGATCTTTCTCTTGATCTGAATTTTCTTGATTCACTGCATGTGTATCAATATCATTGTGGACAACTTCCAACTTTTCTTTTATTTCTATTCTGACCTTGTTGGGTTCTTTGTAATGCAGCTTGGCCCATTCTTTCAAAGCCATTCTGATCTTCTTCAACTTAGTTTCCCAAATGTATGAGGGAGACTCCTTGACATACTGCTGCCAGGTATAATGCACTATCTGTCTTGCATCACGGATGTCACTCCATAGAGGGTTATATTTAAAAGGAAGGGGACCAAGGGAGGGTTGTTCACCGAGGGAGAGGGTGATAGGGTAGTGATCCGAGGCAGTGGAAGAGAGGATATTAGAGGAGGAAACAGAGAAGAAAGAGAGGAGAGGGACAACCACAAGGAATCTGTCAAGTTGTTCCATGATGTTTCCCACTCCAATCCTTCAATTACTCCAGGTGTATTTGCAATTTTTAGGGATGACATCAACCAAATCATGATCTTGGATGATGATTTCAAGCTGGTCTCTTGAAGGATCCAAGTTGAAGCTTCGACCCCTTTTTTCATTAGCATGCAAGATTAAGTTGGGATCCCCTCCTATGATGATATTGTTGTTGTCTTCATTGTCGATATCAGTTTTCATTGCATTCTAGCAAGTTTCTTTATCCCTACAATGATTAGGCCCATAAATGTTATATATAATGATCTCAATGTTCTCTTTAATACTCTGAAGGTTTACTTTAATCCAGTTTTGCGTTTTGACAACTCTTTTTTGCTCCCAAACACTTTGTTTCCAAATGGTGGCTATTCCTCCCGAGGCACCTCTCGATTCCATGTGGATGCCCGTATAGTTCTTCATTCTGCTTATAATTATTTCCATGTCTTGATCTCCTTGTTTAGTTTCTTGAAGGAGAATGATATCAGGTTTTTCTTGATTCATAAGGTCTCTTAGAGTTGAGTTTTTTGAGGGATGCCCTAAAACCCTGTAGTTCCAAGAGAGGGCTTTCATCATTTCAGGAATGCAGGGTGTGGCCCTGTCTTCCCTCCTTACTCATTCTTACTTGCTTCTTTGTTGTTTTGCCCTAGAATGAAGGATTCGATAGGATGATGAGTTCCAAGGGCTATATCTTTTTGGGCAACTTCATCTCTATGATGTTTGGAGGACTTCCTTCCAGGGCCAGTTATTTTAAGGATTTCCAAAATGACTCCGTGCTCTTTTGTTGTGTTTCTAGTGATCCAGGCTGAGGAGGGGTCTGAAGAAGAGGTGGGGGTGAAATATTTGGAGGGAGAGAGATGAGAGGACGATGGGTGGATAGGGATGGAGGGCTGGGGAGGGTCATCTTCAGAAAGGGTGAGGGAGGAAAAGGGACTGGAAGCAAGGGAGGGAATGGAGAGGGGGTTGAGGGATGAGTCAGAGGGTTGTTGGGAAGGGTCAGAGGGTTGTTGGGAGGAAGGAGAAGGGATGGAGGAGGGATATTTGGGGGGAGAGGCAGAGTGCGCTGAAGGATTTCCGATGCTTCTGGGGTTTGAAGCAGTCTTGTTTTTTTTAATGGTTTCCCATTGAGTTTCTGGATCTGGGTTTTCAATATCAATAACTTCGGAGCATCTATTAGCAAAATGACCATATTCGTGACATACCTTGCATTTAAATGGGATTTTCTCGTAGTCTAACTGTTGTATGTGGGTCCAGCTGTCAATTTTAAGCTTGATCGCTTCAGAAAGACCTTTACCCAGATCCACTTCAATGCAAATCCTGGCACAAGCTTGCATGTTGTCCTTCGACTCATTCGATCAATGAACTTGCCTACTGCGTTTTCGATAGCATGGACGGAATCATCCCCCCAAATGTGCAAAGGGAGATGAGGTAGCCGCACCCAAACTGGGACAGCGTTTGGCACGTCAAGTTCAGGGTCAAAGTCCGGAGTCCATTTGTTGAGATAGAGCCCTCTGGTATCCATGAAGTAAGGTCCGTTCCTGAATATCAAATCCTTGTCCTCTTTTGTTTCGAAATGGAAAGTGAAATAGCCTCTGCCACATAATCTAATTGAGATTTTTCCACTGATTTTGTCCTTCCAGTTGTGCTCAACCCATTTTTGAATAGTCTTCGTAGAGGGCCATAAACCAGTTAACTGTCCAATGAGGCCCTTCTCAGCAAGAGAAAGAGCAGCCATGCGTGCAATAGTCAGAGGAAGAGAGACTTCCTGAATACCTTCAAGTTTCTTGACAAATTTCGAGATTGTCGGTCTAGGGCGAGGAGGATCTAAAGAACTGATCAGAGCCGAAAAAGCTTGGGCGTGATCAGGTTGAGGAGCTGCCTCTGGGATGGACTCCGGAGGGGCCATGCGCACTAGAGAATGCAAAAGCAAGGCAATGTCATCTTCAGGTTACGACTATGGCACCAACTCAACCTTTTTTAATATAATTATAATAATAATAATTATGAAAATAATAACCACCCGTTTGAATGAGAATGAAAGCCAAAGTCCAACCCCGTGCAAAGAAAAAATCGTTCCTCCACATGAACCAACAAAAATATAATATAATAACGTAATATTTTGTGGGCCACACGGTTTCACTTTCTCATTTTAATGTTAGTTGCAGGTTTTAAGCAAAATCTCAATCCTAATGTTTTCCTCAAAAAAATTCGATCACTCGATTTGTTAATATTATTACGTCATGTTTTTTTTTAAACCCTTTTATTATTTATTACATGGAAGTTAAAAAAATTTAAGCATTTTCGAAAAGGATTTTTGTAAGTTAAATAATTATTAACTTGGAATTTTAATGGGTTAGGATTATTGAAATGAATTTTTTAAGTATTAAAAAATAAGATTAAAAAAAAATTAATTATCATTAATCTTTTGGATCAAATTAAACAAAACTTTGATTTAAAAATTTACTTTTGGATTAGCACAGATGCCAAGGCACCACTTAAAGCACCCAAAAAACTCCAATAGCGATAACAGTTTGACACAGAAATTAATAATGGAACGAAGCAAATGGAATTTCGAGTTCCGCCGCAGATTAAATTTCAGATTCTGGCAAAATTAAATAGGACTACTTAAGGCCTTCGTGGCGAAAAAACACAGCGCACAATTGGCAATATTGCTCAGAATTACGATGTATGATCGATAGCTTTCAAGAGTAAAGACGGTACAAATATCACACATACTCGTGACTCTCAATTTTGCTACTATATTTAGCTGCATCTGCTATTCTACTCAGCGACATATCTTAGCTATCTAAATTTAAAAACATCTATAATTGAAAATCCACCAAAGTCCCACGGCTTTGAAGAGGAATTTGTAAATTTAGCAAGTAAAATAACAATCGCCATAACTCCTTCATAAGAATGGGAAGAAACCTTTTCTGGTTTCAATAGATCAGCATTCGATCCCTATTTCTATTTCTATCTGTGAGCAGTCACCAGAGTTTCAATAAATCTCAGTCCGTCAAACTTCGGCGCAAACGCTTCTTCAGCCTTCTTAGAATTCGAATTCTGAGAAAAGGCCATGTCATCGTTCCTCGATTTGGCCTGTAAATAACACCAGAAAACCTTTAAATTCAGACAAAATCCAAAAGCGTCTCTCTAATATTTAAATTGGCCCTGTTTCAGACAGAGGCATAAAGAACCAAAGAAAAAAATAAAAAATCTAGCGTTGTAATGAAGTATTGACTGACCGCAGGAGAGGATGCCGTGACTCGGATCTCGTTGTCATTGAGAGCAGTGGACGCTGCAGACGCGGTCGCTGCAGCAGCACAAATGAGTGCGACGGGCTGCTTCATTCTTGAAGTCTTTCCAGAAAAAAATGCTTCCAGGAATCGAACCTCCAACCTGACAGAAGAAACCCTTGCTTTTACAATACAAAGATCTCTTCCAACTCACGGAACAAACGGCTGAATAACAGGTGTAGATACAGAGACTGAGACTGAAACTGGTGGCCCTTTTGAATTCTTGAAAAGAAAAGCAAAACGATCCTGCAAGGCAATATCGCTTTCCGCTGGTCAATAATGGCCGTCTTGACCAACAGAACGGCAGGATGCGTGCTCACGACGCACAGCTTCCCCAGATTTCGAATCTTTAGACCCTCTGAAACAGGGGAAGCGTAAACACCAGAGGACTGCAAACGACTCCGAAAACTTGAAGACAGAAAGAGAGGGCTTGAACATTTTATAAGCTTGCTAAGACGAGATTCACGAGAACATTGGCCTACCCTTCAAAAAAAAATGGAAAATTTGCCAAATAATTCGTTGAAGTGAAGGTGAATGACTGGCCACGCGCTTTTGTGGGAAGGTATGGAATTATTTGTATTGAAAAATATCGCTGCTCTTCTGATTTGTGGAGTGGGCGTTCCGGCCATCGCTGTCTACTAGCGAGTTCTGTACTTAAAGCACTTAGCGCCTCTGCTTGTTTTTGTGGCTGCGGCTCTCGATACTTGGAGCGCTTGTAAATTAGATTTAGTGACATGGACTTGCATGTTATTTTGCTCTATTCACTTTTTTTATTCAAGGGGCATCGTGGTCCAATTATTATTTATATATATATATATATATTGTTTTAAATGAAAAAATTAGTGTGGACTTGCACGGTAGAGGGGAGTTTGTTGGTATTCTATGTTATTTAGCTCTATTCACTTCTTTTTTAATTCAAGGGGGATCGTGGTCCAGTTATTATATATATATATATATATATTTTAAATAAAAAAATTTAACATTTATATAAAGTGTGGGTACCTAGGTCTACCAAAATACCTGGTAGGCATCAATAGATATAACCCATCAAAAGGGTAGCTAATCATTACAATGTAGGTGGGCAAACCCAACCCTAAAGCCTACAATAGATATAACCCACCAAAAGGGTAGCTAATCATTACAATGTAGTTGACAAACCTCAACCCTAAATTGAAAGAAAAAAGGGACAAGGCCCACTAATAAAAAAAATGGCCATGCTTTGATTGGTCTGGATGTGTCTAGAAATGCTTTGATAAGCCTCTATTATTTAACCAGAAAAGGCTGGGTCTACTATCCATATATAAATTTATTTATTTATTTATTTTAAATTTAATTACATTATTTTTATTTTTTCATTAAAGTGATATAGAAGACTTGGTATCTTTACTCTATTATTTAGCCACACAAGACTTGGTCCAACTACTAGTGTGAAGTTAAGTCTAGCAGTCCATTCTCTCTCACGGGTGCAAATTCTAACTCTAAAAAATTAATAAAAAAACTTTTCTCTATTATTCATTCAAAAAGTACCTCGATTCCTTTTGCTTCCCTTACACTTATATCCCCCATTTATTAGGATGGTTTGCATAAAAAGATTTTATTTTCCCTTGCCATTGATGATATTGTTTCTATGCAATGCCACTTCTCTTTTTCTCCATTCTTAATTTAAGTATTTATAATTTGTTTTTTAAATTTTATTTTAGTTGTGTAGTTTTTACTATGTGATTATCGATTAACAATTACAAATTTAAATATAATTTTTTAAAATTTAGGAATAAAGTGAATGGAGTTTTTTTTAATAGTTTATGAAGTAAGTTTTATAAATAAGGTAGGAAGTTAAGTAGATTTAATTGTTGAGAAAAACTTCATAGTTAAGTGTGCTTGAGCTAAAAAAGATCTGAGATAAGTGCTTTCTCAAGTTACTACTACTTCATTATCTCTCATAGAAATAGTCATAATCATAAATAAATAACTTAGTTAAAAATTAATATCTAATAAACTTTTATATTAATTTTTATTATAAATTAATTATTTTTATAAAATTATTTACTTTTATATTATTGCATATTTTTAATTTTTTTTTATAATTTTGGCTTCCTCACATGGAAGTTACATGAAAGAAATTGATGGATGACTGTGTAAAATAATTTATCTTTTACATTTTAATATTGTTTTTATCGTTTTATTGTTTCGCTCGTCCTACTAGGTTTGGAATTTTGTGTTTTATATTTATATTATTATTTTTTATTATTTCACATTTTATTTTTGTTGTTTTTATTGTTTTCCTGGTACTTTGGTACAAGAAGTTTGGAATTTTTTGTTTTTTGTTTTTTATTTTAAATTTTATTTCTATTATTTCTATTATTTTATTTTTATCGTTTTAGTGTTTTGTGTTGTTTATATTATAAAATAAATTTATGATATTAATTTGGAATGTGTTATATATATATATATATATATATATATGGTTTAATTAATTATTTTATTCTTATATTAAAATAATTTGAAAATGAAAATTTTGAATTTTTTCTCATTTTTATGAAATATAATTCGAGTAGGCTATAGTGTGATTTTTTGAAGGTTTTTATGGTAGTTTTTCCGTCCAATTTCTCTAAATTTCGGCAGAAATTTATTGAAAATAGAAGTTTGATGGGTAACTTTGCACAATCAAAGTGCCTTATAACACAAATAAAGATTTTACCTCAATCTTTTTCACCGGATTCTGGCACCTGAAACTCCAAAAATTCGCACTAAAGACAACTCCAATATAATTTATAGAATTTAATAATAAAACAATACTTTTCATCTTTTTAATTTGGAAATTTATTTTCTTTAATTCTTATTATCTTTACTATTTTATATTTTTTCTTATGTTGATATATTTAACAAGAGCTATGTAATATGTTTATTTTATTGCTTTTAATTAGACAGTTGAAAATCGTAAAGGTTATGTGGACCTAAAGGAAAACTATATTTGAGGACATATTATTTTTTTTATTTAATAAATGTGGAATTTTAATTATTGTGTAAAGACTAGAGTAAAATGGAGATTAAAGAGTTTTGTGGAAAAAACAAAAGTAACGCCAAGGCTAAAAGAAAACAACATCTTCATTTAACATACTGAAGGGAAAGGAGGCTTAAATAAGGCATTCCTGGGTAGACAAGAAGTTGTCTACTCCTTGGAGGAATTGTTCTATGCTCAGGGGAAGTTGTGGAGGTGTGAAGTGTCTAATGTGATGTATTTAACAGAAACATAACTATAGCAGATATAGTTGTAGTTTTTGTATAGTTACATTGACTAGTTAAATTAATTAACTAACAATCAGAAAGTTTAAACCCCAGTAGAAGGGTTTAAATCTATTGTTAGGTTATGAAAATTAATATATTACAAGTATAAAATACATTTTTAGGAGTGGAGAATATTGTAAAGATGATGGTTGGTAAATAATTAGTTATTTCTATTAAGAATGAGGGACCAAAAATATGTATTGTGTGATTTATTATTAAAATAAAATGAAATATTTTGTACAAACTATGTACATAAACTCATACTGTACAAATTCATAAAAATAGATATCATAATACATCCACTTACTTGTTATTTTAAAAGAAGAAATATAATATTATCTTACATATAGCAGCACTGTGTATAGTTCAATTATAAATACCAACATCAACTCGGAATTATGCCTAAGTTATACATGTAGTTGAAATACTATTAAGAACTTGGAAAACATGTATAAAATTATTACATGAATGGGCATTCATCAAATAAAGAGAACAAAAATATGTATTAATATTCATAATAAAATGTCAGTTATCACTGTCACAATTATATGGACTAAAAGTTAATTGTTTTGATATTAATTACATATTGTGTACATGGATAAATGTCATTGAATTCAGTGGCTGAATTCTGTGAATGATAACGACCAACCTGTAAATAGACGGAACCAAATTAATTGTCAATTATTTTGACAAATAAGGCAAAAGTAATTGTGTTGTATATTGCGAGATGTGTAATACTTGTATAACGAATCCATATAAAGAGTGGTTAGATTTATATCTACCGGAAAAATTAAAATAAATATACAGAATATGGAAAATTTTCAATATCAATCAACTTATGAATATACCTTAGTCATCAAGCTTGAGGTAATGAAGTTTCTTCTGTATAGGAAACAAGAAAATTAAATATGTCTGTCAGTATAGACAACAGAGAAAGAATTTAGAATTTTGTAATAGTATTGGAATTATAGAAAATGAATTACCTAAGTTATGGGTGGAAACCATATACTGGGTATTTGATGTGAATACATAAATGGTACAGAAGCAGGAAAAAGGGAGTTTCCTGTGTAACAAAACATTTTGTTAATCCGAGAGATCAACAAAATGATCATTACTTTCATAACAGAAGTATTCACATATATTTTATTATTTATTAGTATTCTGAATGTTTATACAATTTTATAAGACATACATAATATGTATAACAACAAGAATTTAAGTAATGATTCAATAGAGCACATATAGAGAGACTGAATTAAACTATATATTCCATAAATTGGAAATATATATAAGTCGACTTCATTAAACCAACGAAAACAGAGTCACTTCATTAATTAAATTTTGTGTGGTACAGAGAATATAAATACATGGTAATTGTGAAAGACTTATGAAAATTCATTACAATGAATTGGGAAATCCAATTTTAATTCATTTAGCAACATTGTGGGTGATTTTGTGAAACGAATCAGAATTGCCAAAATCATTTGATGACAATCAAGGGTTAAGTAAACCATGAAACAAAGGTCAAGTATATTCATGAAGTTGAAACATGTTTGAATACCTCTGCGTGAGTTGAAAATATGTTGAAGACAAATAACATATCTCAGAGATGAGAAGTTAATTAAATGTCGAAACATAGGAGAATACATATCACAAAGTATTCAAAACAATACCACACAGTGACAATAACAATAGCGAATTCTGAAAAGTTAACTCCGAATTCAAACTATTAAATTCTATGCATACAGGAAACAATTACGTATTCCATAATGAATAAAAATAAAACTTTGATTTGGAATGGTAAATTCAAGACAGAGAGTAAAAAACATAATACGAAATATCTACAAAAGAAAACGAGTAATAAAACTGAGAACCAAGAAGACAAATTCAACTTAGTAGAAGAGTATGAAATTTGGGGCAAAAAGTTAAAACAACTCTAATAGTGCAATTGTTGTAAACTCTCGAAGACAAAGTTCCATTAACAACATAGAGTCCAACCTTATCATATCATGACTGGTATAAATTGCGAGAAGGAAATTTAAAGAAGGAAACCGTCAAAATTAAGTAAATGTTTAAGAAAGGAGGTGTAGTAACGATGGGATGAGTGCATAACTTACCTGCGTTACGAAAACTTCGGTATTACCTCATGGCTTCATGGTGAACATTATTGGGAACTCTCTGTCCTTCGAGGTGGAAGCAATACAGACTCCTTTGTTCATCAATGTGAAAATAATGTGAATGGTGAGTTTATACATATAACCTTGATAAAACATATACAATATATAAATGAAAAATGAACTCTATAAAGTAATAAAAAAAGGCGAGCAAGTAATTAATGAGGTTACCTGAAAGGGAGATTCGGATTGTGAGGCAAAAGGAAACCATAGACGTTGCCCAAATTTCAGTAAAGAACCAGAGCCGAAACCATCGGATGGGAAAAATGCCAAATGAAGAATTAAACAAAGTAAAATGAAGACATTAAACCCTAGTCGAGATCGATGGAGGGAAGGAGTACGAGTTGATCTCAACCATCGAATGACGAGAGATCTCATATCCCCCTATTTAAGATATTAATACATCGATGTGACCAGATAAGACGTAGTACATCCAATTAATCAATGAGAACATCGAACCAAGGGAAACTTTAAGGAGTTTCAGAGTATGTTGTCCTAACATATTAATTGGAGATATGACGAATTCCATAGAGGTATGGTCGAAATCTAAAAACGCATTAAATTGAAATCATGTCGTATAACCATTTAAAGGACTCATATGTTAATCACAAAACTCCAATTTGATATTATAAAGTCTGCGTAGGCATGGTAGCAAGGTTTATTGTAAGGGACCATATACATATTCAAATTTCAATACTAGTGATAACTAAATATAGTTAAAATGAGTGATGGGGAATGTGGCATAGAGAGGAAACCCTCCATGGGTATTATTCTTATATGTCGAAAAGAAATCCATTTAAGTATGGTGATGCATAGTTGTAATATTATCTAAGACTTAGGATAATTAAGATAAGTCGTGTATGATATGATGGGAATTTCGTCATTATATTACGAATTGATAGAACTATGGTAACACATACAAAAATAAGTATAAGTCAAATTAGAATGTATTGATACATGTCTACTAGAGAACTTTAATATTTATTAAAGTTCATTAAGTTAAAAGATATAACCATAAGGTGTAGAGTCGGAGAAAGTATATAAGAGTGGATAAAATAATAGTAATGATTCCTATTATAAAGGCATACCTTAATATACATTAAAATAAATGTAGAAATGCCATGAGAACAAGACGAAATTATTAATACAATAAAGGAGGAAAAATCTGAATGTAATTCTGTTAGTGTGGATGTCATTATATGCATAATTCTAAAAATAATTATGTCGTAATGAAGGTGCTAACGAAAAAAAGTAAAACCTTTAATGAGATACTGCAAGAGGTGGTCCAGTGAAGAAACTAAATTAATTCAATGACAAAAAAAGAAGTACAAGGTTAGAAATAGAAAAAAAAATGGGTAAGTAGAGTTATTACAAACTACGTGGTGGCATGGCACTGCTTTTTTTTTTCAACTATATCTTTGATGTCAATTCTAGAACACAGATTGAAAAACAAAAACAATTAAAAGCATATAGAAAAACATATAACTAAAATTAATAAGAAATCAATTATAATAAATAGAAAGTTTAGGCCTAACTAATTCCTAAGAACAAAGATAAAATACGTTTAAGTATTTTGAAACTAATTCCAAATTATTCCATTTTAATTTATAATTTCAAAATATTGAATTTTAAGTTCTAAGTGTAATTTTATAGATTATTCTTAATTTAAGATTTGATGTTGTAGAGTCACCTTCTTGAGATTTGATTCTAATGTTAGGTATTAATAGTTTTTGAATGTCTTTTTCATGTGCTCAAAATTTTTAATGTGTTTTGTTGTTAATGCATGCACATTTTCCTTAGCACTCTCACCTCCAATGGGATACAACTAATTTCCCAAGCTTCCATTTGACATTAGTTGAAAGATCAAAGCTTTGATTTGATGGATTGAGCAAAAAATTGTAACTCTAATAATATTTCAGTTCCTAAATCTCAAAGTTCATTCCATTTTGTTTTGAAACTTTTGTAAGTTTATTCATTCTGCAACTTGAGAACCTTGACAGTAACTTTTGTGCCATCATGTAAAATTCCTTTATAGACTAATCCAAAACTCCTAACTCCTATCAAGTTTGCCACATTAAATCCTTGAGTTTATTTTACAAGATATTCATATGAAATCACTGGTTTTCCAAATTGTAATGAGAAATATCTTGGGAAACTTAAAATTTTGTTAGGAAACCTATGCCTCTAAAAGAATCCAATAAGTAAAAAGAATATAAAAAAAGTGTTGACACCTGAAATTGGTATAATCACATTAGGCTTTGGTGAACAAGGCCACCAGACATGCCCTAAAACACATGGATAAATAATGGGACCACGTAAGACTTTCTATGTCCCTTTCCCTTTAAATTTCGTTATTACTTTCTATCTCCCTTTTCATTCAAGTTTCATTGTCACTTTCTATCTCCCTTTTCCTTTTAGTTTCATTGTTTTCTATATCATTTCCTTTAGATTTATAGAGAAGTTGCATGATTTAGTATAACCTCTCCTCTGGATATGTAGAGAAGTGTTATTCATTGCAATGTTATCAATATTAACTTAGGGTTTTCGAATCCCTGAGTCTTAGGAATTATACATCAAAGGGTTGCATGAAAGTTGTCCAATATGTATTACAATGATGGTCCCCTAATTCTTAATTTTTTGTTGAATGATGATGAACATATATACTTGCAAATTCTAATCATGACAAGTTAGAGTTGTCTGTTCTATGGACCTTAAGTGCACATGTTGGAAATGTGTACCAATTCCCGGGGCCTACAAACAACATCCATTTGAATATGGATGTGTAAGCTACAGATGGCCATCTTGGATGAATACGTGATGGAAATGAACTCATCCTCTTTGAGTGGAAGAAATAGAGCAACCATAAATGGAAGCTCCAACCCATCCATTGTAAGTAATTTATTGAAAGTAAGAGTTATATCTGCGAGTTTATCAATAGTATGGATAAGAAAATTGATAAAACAATTAGTATTATGAGACCTGATTGGGTGTTACATGCAAGTTTCTCAGCCAACATAAATCCATCTTAGCCTACAATTTATTGAGCAACCATAAGAATTTGGCCAACATAAATCTTAGCCCAATATTTATTGAGCACCCATAATAATTACAAAAATAGAGGTGCACATTTCTTGGTCCCTAAAAGCCCTCAATTAAGATTGGGCAATTCCCTCAAATAAGATGGATGAATGCTATGTTACAGTTTTATTTTATTTTAGTTCAGTTTCATTTCACATGTGACACTCTTTCCACCCATGTTGTTCTTGGTGCAAAACAAAATGTATTTGAAAACAAAATTGAATGTATGAATATGATTGTTGCATTTAAAAATGTCTACTTGCTAGCAAGTGGGCTTACTATGATAGTGCATACCATCTAGTAAGGGATGTACAATATTAGTAATTTAACTAGGATGTATAGTGTGTGTAATTTCCTCGTTTATATTACTAGAAATGGTTGTATAGTTTAGGTAATGGAAAATGCACTTGTTTGTATTTCTGAAACTTGCAAGGGATGCACTTTAAAACTAATTTCAGTGGTGCTAGAAAAAAGGAGGGCACATGTCAAAGAGAGTCTAGGACCTCTATACATACATTCTCATGGTCATTTTTTGTTGTTGTTTGTTCTACATTTTTCATGAGTTGTGGTTGCAACATTCCAGACTACAAGCATTTTTCTACATCAAAGAATGTTTTGATTCTGCATCTGCAAACTTGTTTCAACAACAGAGAATGTTTGAGTCTACATGGCCTAGCCTTGCATCAAGTTGTATAAGAGAAATATCTATTCCTATGAATTTGTTCCTCTTCAGATTTGTTTCAGTTTGAAATTGCAGATTTGTGATTTGAGACAAAGTTGTATCAATATGTGTGATTGCTAGAAGTGTAGCTCTTCGAAGACAATGTTGAGAAGGAAGGTTTGTGAATGGTAGTCAGGTTGAGGATTATGAGAATTCTACCATGAAAAAAAGTAGCCTAAAGTGGCATGAAGAATGAGGAATTGGAGTAATTGGAAAGGAGATGCAACATTTAGATCACATAACATATCACATCTCTCTTACTCTATGCTCTTCTTCCATATACGATCAACTTACATCGTTTCCTTTGTAACATCTAATATAATTGTTAGTTATTTTTTTATTTGTTTTATTTCCCATATCACACCGGTTTTTAATGAAATTCTAATTAATTAATCAAAATAGAAAATGATTTGTCTTCTCATTTAATACTATTTTCATCATTTTAATGTTTCCCTCACACTAGAGCGCACAGATTTGGAATTTTGTATTGTTTAGGTTATAAAATAATTTATTTTATATTTATAATATTATTTTGGATTATTACATTTTATTTTTATCAATTATAAAATTTGGTGTTTTCCTTGTTTTCCCAGAGCACACGAAGTTTGAAATTTTGTATCGTTTATATTATAAAATAAATTTAATTTTATTATAATTTTTTTTTGATATATATATATTTTTAATGAAAGTAATTATTTTTAATTTATTATATTTATTTTTATATTTAAATAATTTGAGATAAAAATTTTGATTTTTGTTTTTGTGTTAATGAATTATAATTTATAAAATTTAATGATAAAATAATATTTTTCATGTTTTAATTTGGAAATTAGTTTTTTCATTCTTATTATCTTTACTATTTCAACTTTTTACTTAAGCTTATGCTAATATATCCACTAATAATAATATTTGTATTTTTGAATGTATCTTCTTGTATTATTATAACTTTCTTAATTAATGCAATGTTTATCATTATTCAATTTTAATTATTTTCTACTTGTATACTAAGTATTTAATCATTACTTATATTTTGTAATAAAAGTTTTGGTTTTAAAAGATATATTGAATATAATGTATTACACATTTTAAAGTAACTTATCAAAATGTTTAGAGTAAAGGTTGTTTTTCTAGTTTGTTTGATTATATTTTGATATGAAATTGATAATATTATTGGTAATTATTTAAGCATAGATTTCAAGTAAATTAAATTAATTTTTTTACATATATTAGAATAATATGTGTAGACATCAAGTAGGGTTTATTGAATTAGATGAAATTATAAAAATTAGTTGAAACTACAAACAAACCATTTAGATGACATCATGTTTTAAATTATCAGTACAACTTTTCAATATTGGATATGCCAACAAACATGATATCTTAATGATTCTTGTATCCAAATACAAATTTATTAAAAAAGAAACAAAAGAAATAAAAAAAATAAAAAGATTAAACATATTATTAGGAAGCTACAACTACTTAGTTCATAAATATAATTAGAATTTAACAAATTAGTAAATAATAGTTTTGAAGACAGATAAGATAACTTGATGCATGTCTAAGAGTTTCAATTGAGGGATCAAATTCCTCTCATAAAATAGAGATGAGATAAGAAATATGGATCTTCCCACTTTATAATGATAGTTATAAACGTGGAGAAATACTTGGTTATTGTTCAAACTTCTAAGAATATTGTTGGAGAATTGAGGAAGTGGGGGCTAGCACGCTTGGAACCCTAGCCACCTCAACCCCCTAATTTGTGCTTCCTTGTCATTGAGCCCGAGGGTTTTTTCCATAGTCGTGGCAGGGATCATTGTCTTTTATAGGTGATCTCTCTGCACAAGGTGTTCGATGTGTGTTTTAATGTTGGGTTCATCTCCTCCGCTTTGGTGTTGGGGATTTGCTTGGGTTTATTGTCATCTAGCCTTCATTCATTGTCGTATGAGCCATGTTCTATTATTGCGTCTTTTCGGTGTTTTTGTGGTCACTGCCAACTTCTTCCTGAGCTTTGTGGCCCACTCTTTATTACTTGGGGTTTATGCTTGATGTCACCCTGCTGCTCATGGGTGTCAGTTTAGGGGGTTCCACTAGGTTTTCTCATAGCTTTGTGGCTCTTCTTCTCTCTTCCATTTCTTGGGATGGATATTGTGGCTATCAGGGTGGCTTGTGCCATGTACATGTTTTTTTTTCTCGGGCGTTTCTCTATTCAATTTTATTGGGGTATTATTTCCCTGTCATGTAATGTTGGCTGCCCGTTTTAAGGCTTTATGTGCACAACCCCTATGGGTCGATTTAGTTTGTTTTTTATGGCGGTTTTCCATAGTTTTCATGTTGGTCCTTTAGGGTTTGTATTGATGAAGAATTTTATACTGTAATGCTAAAACTCATATGGAAAATGTAATTGTTTTTCTTCTTTAATGAGTAAAATTTCAAGTGAGTTTTCTACCAAAAAAGTGATAGTTATAAATGAAAACATGCATGATTAATTTTCATCATGGCAAATATATATATATATATATATATATATATATATATATATATATATATATATATATATATATATATATATATATATATATATATATATATATATATATATATTATCAATCCCATTTAATTAAAAAAAATAATGAATAAAAAAAAAAAATTCCTAAAATTTTTTCATGGTTTTAGTAAAAATACTACATCTCTAAGTTTTATAGCTAAAAATTACTTAAAAGAAGAAGACTTGGGTTTTTTTTTATATTTCCAAAACCAAAATTTTAGACCTTTAAAATTTGTGGCAAAACTAAAACAATATTATTCCAATTTTCTAATTAGACATTTACACAAATCTACTTCTTTATAATTATTATTAACCTAAATAAAATTAAAATTAAAATTTATTTTATATTCATTTGATTATAAATAAAATAATATATAAATATTTAATTCTCAAAAAATCATCATCTAAATATAGAATAATGGATAAAGAGATGTTTTATTAATGCACCCCTTGTGTGAAATTTGTTTGTTCAAAACTTTATAAATACAAAAAAATCTAACCATGTTAATGATTAATGTATCATAGACAATTTGGGATCTTTGAGTGATTTTAATTGCTTAGGTATCTCTAGGTCTAAATTTCTTAGCCAAAAGCTAGTTCTCTAGCTTATGGATAGAATAGCAAAAAAAATAATCCATGAATTGTAGAATAGTTGGCAACAAGATGTTCTGTTAAATCACTCATTATGTGAAGGTTGTTGATTAAAATTGCCTAGGTACAAAAGTTTCAACCATATTAAAAGCTAGTGTAACATACAATGGGTGTGATCCCTTAATAATTTTGATGAATTACATGCTCGTAAATACTTAAAAAAATTAATTCCACACATAAATTAACAAACCAAAAAATAAAAAATAAAAACTTTCATTCCAAAAAATTGTCATATAAAAACTTATATTTGTACACACCATATTGCCTTCCATTCATAAAGATATTTGTAGAAGACTTCATATTTCAACTTAAGGTGGATGAAGATATGTTGACTTTTTATTTTAATTTTTTAATTGAGAGCCTAGATTGACTTTTAATAAATTTATAAATTTTAATTTGTATCACACACTAGGACTTCACTTGGGGAGCAATACTATACCACATGCATTCATATTGGGGGATTTCTAGAAGAAAAAAAAAAATAATATATTGGTGGATATATAGGGAGTAAAGGGTTTTTATATTAGCACATATAAAAAATGGAGCTCAAATTTATTAAAAAATATAAAGGGGTATAAAAAATGTTAATGAAAAAATGGATACCTACCATATCTAGTGAAAATAAGGGTTTTTTAAATTGGGAAAATATATTGGATTCATAATGGTAGGGGGTTAAATAGTGTTATTTTTAGAGGTATTTTATGATATGTAGTCAAATTAGGGGTATTGTTTAGTATTCCACAAACAAACATGATATGTTAGAGGTTTGAGTGAAGCCCCGTGGTGCCAAGTGGCGACCCTGCCCACCAATTTCCTAGGGATTTGAGATTATTCCAATTCTAATAAGTTCCTCCATGGTAAGTACTTCATTATTATATATAACATTCAATTATATATAAGAGAATTTTATTTAGCAAAATGGTCCATTAATTTTAATAAATTTAAAAATTATATTCATGCCACATGGTTCCCCACCCACCAATTTCCTAGGGGTTTGAGATTATTCCAATTCTAATAAGTTCCTCATTATTATTTATTTACATATAAGCAAATTTTATTTAGTAAAATGGTTTATTTTACACTAAGATGTGTAATTTTTTTACAATAAGTTAAAGTTAACCCATAACCTTTTTTTTACATGATTAATAAGGTAAATATGTGCATTAATAAGTATTCTTCGGACTGAAATACATTTTTTTAGTTATATTTATGAAACCTTCAACTATATCAACTACATTAATATTTTTAATATAATTTTTTTTTTTTTAACAAGGTCGGGTGCTATATTATATTCCAAAAAAAGAAGGAAAGGTTTCCTTGTTACAGTCTGATGTTGTTGTGGAGAAACAGAGAAGGTAGAAGGCACAAAATGCTAAGCCTCCTTTAAGTCAACTATTCACGATATACTTTATTACAGACTTCAGATATATTCTAACAAACTGTGAAAGAAGGAAAATAAGCTTAAAATACATTTGCAGAAAGAAGAGAGGAGGAGTGAGGATCAGTCGATGCTTATTGGCCGTCTAGTTGATGCATCTGTGTTATCTTCAGGACTGACATTTCTCACATTGTTGGAGTTGGAGCTTGGAGCTGAGTGTTTCTCAAGAATGTATTTCAGCATCTGAATGGATTCTTCCACATGAGAGCAGCGATTGGAGAGCTCATTGAATTGATTCTGGAGAGACGATGCCCTGCGTTGAAGAAGATTCATATCTACTTGCTACTTTTCATCCAAGATCCTCTGCTGGGCACAGTTCTATTCCATTTTAGCTTGCAGGTCTGCACAGTGAAAGAAGTCTTCATTGTGCGCCATGGTGTAAGAGAACGAGGAGAGGGTGATCGGGGGTGCTAGAGGGGAGATAAGAGAATAGGGGAGGAACATAAGGGAGGGAAGCAGCGAAAGGAAAGCGAATGAGGGAAGCAGAGAAGAGATGAGTGATGAAAGGCTAAGGGGCAGTGTGAAAAGGATGTTGACAATAGTTGATAAGGGGTGCAAGATAGGAGCACTGCGGGAGGAGGTGAGGCAATGTGGAGAGGAGGGAGGTATAAATAACTTGGGAGAGGAGGAGGATGGAGGAAAGGTTGGGAGAACAAGGAGATAAGATCATGGGAGGGAAGGAGATGGAGACACGAGAGAGCCTGATGATTTCAGATAATTTATTGCAGAGGATCCAGTGAGGAAGATTTTTTTGCAGTGATAATATCATGGTAGAGGAGTGAAGGATAGGCCATCATGACTATAGATTTGACCAGCTGGTCTTTTGCAGGCTTTGTTAGCCAAGTTGTCAGCGAGTTGTTGTTAGCTCTAAGAATGTGATGGAAAGAGATATATTTCATATCCTTTGTCAAGGTGCAACATCTGCTAATAATCCTGTGTAGGCTATGTTTTGAATGGGGAAGCCTTTAATCATCATGCTAATGATAATAGTTGAATCCCCAAACACCATTGCATTTTTCATGTTGTTTCTTTTTACCAATTGAAGACCCTGGAGGAGGGCGTAGGCTTCGGCTTTGTTGTTGGATAGGGAGTCGAGACCCCATTCAAAAGAGATCAAGACACTACCATTTTCATTTCTTATGAAGCCTCCAACACCAGAAATGCCCGAGTTCAATTTAGAAGCTCCATCAAAGAAGAGAGCTGGTCTTTTGCAGCTATTGAGCCATTCGATAAACTCTTTTTCTTTAAGTCTTATCTTCCAGTTTTCTGTTTGATGAGGTTGAGTAACTGGAGATTTGAAATGACTAGGATTGTTCAAGATTTTTCCCAAAAAAATTCTTTCATCCACTTGAAGATCACTGAAGTTGATATTACTTGTTCTTTTTGAGAGAATAGTTTCTATGGTGAGGCTCCAAGTCTTGTTACAGACTTTCCGAAGAGGTGGTTTTTTATTGTTAAAGATCATCTTATTTCTAGCAATCCATATGTTCCAGAGAAACACATAAGGAAGGGTGTCCCCGACCCTTTTGGTTATGTTCTTACTCTTTTGCCCCCATGGGTATTATTTTTTCCAATTTTTTATCAAGTCAGGAGCAATGCTGATGGGGTCTAAATGGATTTGAGAAAAAGGAGTGAGATCTTTCCAGCATTGGATTGTAAAAGGGCACTTCACAAAAAGGTGTAATGTTGTCTCCTCTGCACATTGATAGTTGGGGCATCTGGAAGGGCCATTAACACCTCTTTTTTTTCAATTTTCAGAGCTTAAGATCTTACCTTTGAAGAGAGTCCACATAAATTTTTTTATCTTTGGAATGGCTTAAGACTTCCAAATGATCTTCCATATTGGCCACTGAGGAAAAGGGAACTCTTCTTTTAGGAGATGACAGTAAGCTGCTTTGATGGATTAAGCGGACCTATGGGATCCCAATGAAGACGGTCTTCACTGCCTTTCAGCAAGGGTGCTGCACCATGAAGCATTATTTTGAGATTTATAAGATCTTCTCCAGATGAGAGGGGACAGGAGGGAAATCCCAATCAATCCAGATGTTGGTATGCTCATCCCATCTTGAAATTTGGTCTAAAAAATTTAAATCAAGATTCCGAAAGTGAGATAGAGTTCGATGAGTGCCTAGCGTTTAAGAAAGAGGAGCTTGCCCCATAATCCTGTCATTCCATATATTAATGTTGCTCCCCCCTTACGGAACTTTGGAAAGATTTCTGCTTATAAAAGGGATGGATTTCTTGCATAGAGCCCAGATTCTAGAGCAGGGTCTTCTTGGAATGTCGCGATCAAGGAGATTTTTATGTAGGGAAGCTAAGATATTTGGATTCAAGAACTCGTTTCCACCATGATTGTTGTCCATTGATCAGGCACCACACGATCTTTCCCCCAAAGGCGTTGTTCAAGAGTTTTGGAATACGAATTCTGAGCCCTCCATTTTCTTGATTTTGTGTGACTTGTCTCCACTTGGCAAGGTTGTATTTATTCTTCTCGTTTTCCCCCCCTTCCTAGATAAACTGTCTTAAAACTGCTTCAATTTTAAGATGTATGCTAATAGGAGCATTGAGCAAGGTGAAATGATACAAGGGCAGAGATGAGAGGGCAGATTTAAGAAGGATTATCTGCCCAGCCAAGTTTAACCAGGACAATCCCCACTGCAGCACTCTTTTTTTCATTTTGTCGATTGTGATTTTCAGACTTCAAAGTTCTAGCACTAACTGCATCCCAAGATAGTTGAAGTAGGCCCAATTCAGTTTATAAGAGACTCCGAAAATTTGAGCAATGTTGTGTATGGTTTGGTTTGTAGTATTCCACCCATAAATCCAACTTTTGTGATAATTTATCAACCCTACAGAGTAAAGCACAAATTTGTCAAGAAGAGATTTAAATCTTTGAGCAATTATGCAGGTGGCACTGCTCATTAGGAGAGTGTCATCTGCAAATTGAGAATGGTTCATATTCTTGACTCCATTGTCGAATTTGATTCTAGTGATGAGACCAATTCTTCACTTGTGATCCAAGGCCCTGCTGAAGGATCCAACCATAAGGATGAAAATAAAGGGAGAGAGGGAACAGACCTGTCTGAGACCTCGGGAGGATTGAAAGAAGTTTGATGGCCTGTCATTTATGAGGGGAGAGATGCAGGGGTTTGAGATACAAGTGTTGATGAGGGAAATGAATTCATTGTCAAAACCCATTTGTTGAAGGACAGAAGTGAGGAAGGAATGTCTCACCCTATCAAAGGCATTGGCAAGGTTGAGCTTAAGTATGAAGCCTTTCTCATTACGCATCATACTCGAATGAATGGCTTCTTGGACAAGGAGAATAGAGTCCAAGATTTTCCTTTGAGAGATGAATCCCCCTTGATTTTCTGAGATGAGATTGGGAAGGAGGGATTTAAGGTGCATGGCAAGGATTTTAGTGATTATTTTGTAAGAGGAGCTACATAGGGAGATAGGTTTGAACCTTGAAAAGGAGGAGGGGTGGTTTTCTTTTGGAATAAGGGCGAAGTAGGTGGAGTTGGTAAAGCCCCCAATCTTCTCCTTCCTTTGAGCCCACTGAATCATTTTGATTAAATCCTTTTTGATTAAGTCCCAATAGGTCCTATAAAAACTGATGGAGAAGCCATCAGGACCCGGAGACTTATCTGGTTGCAAAGACCATATGGCATTTTGAATTTCGGCCTCCTCTATATCTCTTTTTAAGGTGTTGTTTGTCTCCTCCATGATCATCTTTGGCAAGTGAATTAAGAGGTACGAATAGTCTTCAGGCACAATTGTTTCAATGAGCAGATTTATATAGTGATTTGAGGCATCAACTTTTATATATTCTTGGTTTCTCTAAATTATTCCTTCATTAACAATGATGGAAGATATGTTATTTCTTGTCTTTCACACTGTAGCTTGTTTGTGAAATAAAGAGGTGTTTTTGTCACCTCCCTGAAGCCACAGGTTTCTAGATTTTATCCTCCACTTCTCCTCCTTTTTCCTGTTGATTTTATACAAATTCTAGTAGAGATCTTTCTCTTGATCTGAATTTTCTTGATTCGCTGCATGTATATCAATATCATTGTGGACAACTTCCAACTTTTCTTTTATTTCTGTTTTGACCTTGTCGGGTTCTTTGTAATGCAGCTTGGCCCATTCTTTCAAAGCCATTCTGATCTTCTTCAACTTAGTTTCCCAAATGTACGAGGGAGACCCCTTGACATGCTGCTGCCAGGTATAATGCACTATCTGTCTTGCATCATGGATGTCGCTCCACAGAGGGTTATATTTAAAAGGAAGGGGACCGAGGGAGGGTTGTTCACCGAGGGAGAGGGTGATAGGGTAGTGATCCGAGGCAGTGGAAGAGAGGATATTAGAGGAGGAAACAGAGAAGAAAGAGAGGAGAGGGACAACCACAAGGAATCTGTCAAGCCATTCCATGATGTTTCCCACTCCAATCTTTCGATTACTCCAGGTGTATTTGCGATTTTTAGGGATGACATCAACCAAATCATGATCTTGGATGATGATTTCAAGCTGGTCTCTTGAAGGATTCGAGTTGAAGCTTCCACCCCTTTTTTTCATTAGCATGCAATATTAAGTTGGGATCCCCTCCTATGATGATATTGTTGTTGTCTTCATTGTCGATATCAGTTTTCATTGCATTCCAGCAAGTTTCTTTATCCCTGCAATGATTAGGCCCATAAATATTATATATAATGATCTCAATGTTCTCTTTAATACCCTGAAGGTTTACTTTGATCCAGTTTTGCTTTTTGACAGCTCTTTTTTGCTCCCAAACACTTTGTTGCCAAATGGTGGCTATTCCTCCTGAGGCACCTCTCGATTCCATGTGGGTGCCCGTATAGTTCTTCATTCTGCTTATAATTATTTCCATGTCTTGATCTCCTTGTTTAGTTTCTTGAAGGAGAATGATATCAGGTTTTTCTTGATTCATAAGGTCTCTTAGAGCTGAGTTTTTTGAGGGATGCCCTAAACCCCTGTAGTTCCAAGAGAGGGATTTCATCATTTTAGGAATGCAGGGTGTGGACCTGTCTTCCCTCCTTGCTCATTCTGACTTGCTTCTTTGTTGTTTTGCCCTAGAATGAAGGATTCGATAGGATGATGAGTTCCAAGGGCTATATCTTTTTGGGCAACTTCATCTCTATGATGTTTGGAGGACTTCCTTCCAGGGCCAATTATTTTAAGGATTTCCAAAATGACTACGTGCTCTTTTGCTGTGTTTCTAGTGATCCAGGCTGAGGAGGGGTCTAAAGAAGAGGTTTGGGGGAAATATTTGGAGGGAGAGAGCTGAGAGGACGATGGGTGGATAGAGGGATGGAGGGCTGGGGAGGGTCATCTTCAGAAAGGGTGAGGGAGGAAAAGGGACTGGAAGAGGCAAGGGAGGGAATGGAGAGGGGGTTGAGGGATGAGTCAGAGGGTTGTTGGGAAGGGTCAGAGGGTCGCTGGGAGGAAGGAGAAGGGATGGAAGAGGGATCTTTGGGGGGAGGGGCAAAGTGCGCTGAAGGATTTCCGATGCTTCTGGGGTTTGAAGGAGTCTTTTTTTTTTAATGGTTTCCCATTGAGTTTCTGGATCCGGGTTTTCAATATCAATAACTTTGGAGCATCTATTAGCAAAATCACTGTATTCGTGGCATACCTTGCATTTAAATGGGATTTTCTCGTAGTCTAACTGCTGTATGTGGGTCCAGTTGTCAATTTTAAGCTTGATCGCTTCAGGAAGACCTTTACCCAGATCCACTTCAATGCAAAACCTGGCACAAGCTTGCATGTTGTCCTTCGGCTCATTCGATCGATGAAATTTCCTACTGCATTTTCGATAGCATGGACGGAATCATCCCCCCAAATGTGCAAAGGGAGATGAGGGAGCCACACCCAAATTGGGACAACGTTTGGCACGTCAAGTTCAGGGTCAAATTCCGGAGTCCATTTGTTGAGATAGAGCCCTCTGGTATCCATGAAGTAAGGTTCGTTCCTGAATATCAAATCCTTGTCCTCTTTTGTTTCGAAATGGAAAGTGAAATAGCCTCTGCCACAAAATCTGATTGAGATTTTTCCACTGATCTTGTCCGCCCAGTTGCGCTCGACCCATTTTTGAACAATCTTCGGAGAGGGCCATAAACCAGTTAACTGTCCAATGAGGCCCTTCTCAGCAAGTGAAAGAGCAGTGATGCGTGCGATAGTCAGAGGAAGAGATACTTCCTGAATACCTTCAAGTTTCTTGACAAATTTCAAGATTGCTAGTCTAGGGCGAGGAGGATCTAAAGAACTGATCAGAGCTGAGAAAGCTTGGGCGTGATCAGGTTGAGGAGCTACCTCTGGGATGGACTCCAGAGGGGCCATGCGCGCTAGAGAATGCAGGAGCATAGTAGCGTCATCTTCAGGTTGCGGCGATGGTACCAACTCAACCTTTTTTAATATAATAATAATAATTATGAAAATAATAACCACCAGTTTGAATGAGAATGAAAGCCAAAGTCCAACCCTGTGCAAAGAAAAAATTGTTCCTCCACATGAACCAACAAAAATATAAGATAAGAACGTAATATTTTGTGGGCGACCGTTTCACTTTCTCATTTTAATGTCCGTTGCAGGTTTTAAGCAAAATCTCAATTCTAATGTTTTCCTCCAAAAGATTCGATTACGTCATGTTTTTTTAAAACCTTTTTATTATTTATTATTTTTATTAATTATTACATGGAAGTTTAAAAAATTTAAGCATTTTCCAAAAGGATTTTTGTAAGTTAAATAATTATTAACTTGGAATTTTAATGAGTTGCGATAATTGAAATGAATTTTTTAAGTATTAAAAAATAAGATTTAAAAAAAATTAATTATCATTAATATTTTGGATCGAATTAAACAAAACTTTGATTTAAAAGTTTAGTTTTGGATTAGCATAGATGCCAGGGCACCACTTAAAGTACCCAAAAAACACTCCAATAGCGATAACAGTTTGACACAGAAATTAATAATGAAACAGAGCAAATGGAACTTTTCAGATTCCGGGAAAATTTAATAAAACTATTTAATAGAACTACTTAAGGCCTTCGTGGCAAAAAAAAACAGCGCACAATTGGCGATATTGCTCAGAATTACGATGTATGATCGATAGCTTTCGAGAGTAAAGACAGTACAAATATCACACATACTCGTGACTCTCAATTTTGCTACTATATTTAGCCGCGTCCGCTATTCTACTCAGCGACATATCTTAGCTATCTAAATTTAAAAACATTTATAATTGAAAATCCACCAAAGTCCCACGGCTTTGAAGAGGAATTTGTAAATTTAGCAAGTAAAATAACAATCGCCATAAGTTCTTTATAAGTATGGGAAGAAACCCTTTCTGGTTTCAATAGATCAGCATTCGATCCCTATCTCTATCTGTGAGCAGTCACCAGAGTTTCAATAAATCTCAGTCCATCAAACTTCGGCGCAAACGCCTCTTCAGCCTTCTTAGAATTCGAATTCTGAGAAAAGGCCATGTCATCGTTACTCGATTTGGCCTGTAAATAACACCAGAAAACCTTTAAATTCAGACAAAATCCAAAAGCTTCTCTCTAATATTTAAATTGGTCCTGTTTCAGACAGAGGCATAAAGAACCAAAGAAAAAAATAAAAAATCTAGCGTTGTAATGAAGTATTGACTGACCGCAGGAGAGGATGCCGTGACTCGGATCTCGTTGTCATTGAGAGCAGTGGACGCTGCAGACGCGGACGCTGCAGCGGCACAAATGAGTGCGACGGGCTGCTTCATTCTTCAAGTCTTCCGAGAAAAAAATGCTTCCAGGAATCGAACCTCCAACCTGACAGAAGAAACCCTTGCTTTTACAATACAAAGATTTCTTCCAACTCACGGAACAAACGGCTGAATAACAGGTGTAGATACAGAGACTAAGACTGAAACTGGTGGCCCTTTTGAATTCTTGAAAAGAAAAGCAAAACGATCCTGCAAGGCAATATCGCTTTCTGCTGGTCAATAATGGCCGTCTTGACCAACAGAACGGCAGGATGCGTGCTCACGACGCACAGCTTCCCCAGATTTCGAATCTTTAGACCCTCTGAAACAGGGGAAGCGTAAACAGCAGAGGACTGTAAACGACTCCGAAAACTTGAAGACAGAAAGAGAGGGCTTGAACCTTTTATAAGCGTGCTAAGACGAGATTCACGAGAACATTGGCCTACCCTTCAAATAAAAATGGAAAATTTGCCAAATAATTCGTTGAAGTGAAGGTGAATGACTGGCCACGCGCTTTTGTGGGAAGGTATGGAATTATTTGTATTGAAAAATATCTCTTCTCTTCTGATTTGTGTAGTGGGCGTTCCGGCCATCACTGTCTACTAGCGAGTTCTGTACTTAAAGTACTTAGCGCCTCTGCTTGTTTTTGTGGCTGCGGCTCTCGATACTTGGAGCGCTTGTAAATTAGATTTAGTGACATGGACTTGCATGTTATTTTGCTCTATTCACTTTTTTTATTCAAGGGGCATCGTGGTCCAATTATTATTTATATATATATTGTTTTAAATGAAAAAATTAGTGTGGACCTGCACGGTAGAGGGGAGTTTGTTTGTATCCCATGTTATTTAGCTCTATTCACTTTTTTTTTATTCAAGGGGGATCGTGGTCCAGTTATTATATATATATATATATTAAATGAAAAAATTTAACATTTTTATTAAAATGGAAATTGGAAATTGTTTATATAAAGTGTGGGTACCTAAGTCTACCAAAATACCTTGTAGGCATCAATAGATATAACCCATAAAAAAGTAGCTAATCATTACAATGTAGGTGGGCAAACCCAAACCCTAAAGCCTACAATAGATATAACCCATCAAAAGGGTAGCTAATCATTACGATGTAGTTGGGCAAACCCCAACCCTAAATTGAAAGAAAAAAGGGACAAGGCCCACTCATAAAAAGAAATGGTCATGCTTTGATTGGTCTAGATGTGTCTAGAAATGCTTTGATAAGCCTATATTATTTAACCAGAAAAAGCTGGGTCTACTATCTATATATAAATTTATTTATTTATTTATTTTAAATTTAATTACATTATTTTTATTTTATCATTATCATTAAAGTGATATAGAAGACTTAGTATCTTTACTCTATTATTTAGCCACACAAGGCTTGGTCCAACTACTGGTGTGAATTTAAGTCTAGCAGTCCATTCTCTCTCACGGGTGCAAATTCTGACTCTAAAAAATTAATAAAAAAAACTTTTCTATATTATTCATTCAAAAAGTACCTCGATTCCTTTTGCTTCCCTTACACTTATATCCCCCATTTATTAGGATGGTTTGCATAAAAAGATTTTATTTTACCTTGCCATTGATGATATTGTTTCTATGCCATGCCACTTCTCTTTTCCTCCATTCTTAATTTAAGTATTTATAATTTGTTTTTTTAATTTTATTTTAGTTGTGTAGTTTTTACCATGTGGTTATGGATTAACAATTACAAATTTAAATATAATTTTTAAATTTTTTAAATTTTAGGAGTAGAGTGAATGAAGTTTTTTTTAATAGTTTATGAAGTAAGTTTTATAAATAAGGTAGGAAGTTAAGTAGATTTAATTGTGGAGAAAAACTTCATAGTTAAGTGTGTTTGAGCTAAAAAAAATTTGAGATAAATGACTTTCTCAAGTTACTACTATTTCATTACCTCTCATAGAAATAGTCATAATCATAAATAAATGACTTAATTAAAAATTAATATCTAATAAAATTTTATATTAATTTTTATTATAAATTAATTATTTCTATAAAATTATTTACTTTTATATTATAACTGTATATTTTTAATTTTTTTATAATTTTGGCTTCCTCACATCGAAGTTACATGAAAGAAATTGATGGATGACAATGTAAAATAATTTATCTTTTACATTTTAATATTGTTTTTATCGTTTTATTGTTTCGCTCGTCTTACTAGGTTTGGAATTTTGTGTTTTATATTTATATTATTATTTTTTATTATTTCACATTTTATTTTTGTTGTTTTTAGTGTTTTCCTGGTACAAGAGGTTTGGAATTTTTTGTTTTTTGTTTTTATATTATAAAATTATTTATTTTATTTTTATTTTTATATTTGTATTTTTTATTATTTTAAATTTTATTTCTATTATTTTAATGTTTTTTTTATTTTATATTATTTCAAATTTTATTTTTATCGTTTTAGTGTTTTGTGTTGTTTATATTATAAAATAAATTTATGATATTAATTTGGAGTTTGTTATATATATATATATATAGTTTTGGTTTAATTAATTAGTTTATTCTTATATTAAAATAATTTGAAAATGAAAATTTTGAATTTTTTCTCGTTTTTATGAAATATAATTCGAGTAGGTTATAGTGTGATTTTTTGAAGGTTTTTATGGATTTTTTTGAAGGTTTTTATGGTAGTTTTTTCCGGTCTAATTTCTCTAAATTTCAGCAGAAATTTATTGAAAATAGAAGTTTGATGGGTAACTTTGCACAATCAAAGTGCCCTATAACAGAAATCAAGATTTTACCTCAATCTTTTTCATGGGATTCTGGCACCTGAAACTCCAAAAATTTGCACTAAAGACAACTCCAATATAATTTATAGAATTTAATAATAAAACAATACTTTTCATCTTTTTAATTTGGATATTTATTTTCTTTAATTCTTATTATCTTTACTATTTTCGATTTTTGCTTATGTTGATATATTTAACAAGAGCTATGTAATATGTTTGTTTTATTGCTTTTTTAATTAGACAGTTGAAAATCGTAAAGGTTATGTGGACCTAAAGGAAAACTATATGTGAGGACATATTATTTTTTTTATTTAATAAATGTGGAATTTTAATTATTGTGTAAAGACTAGAGTAAATTGGAGATTAAAGAGTTTTGTGGAAAAAACAAAAGTAACGCCAAGGCTAAAAGAAAACAACATCTTCATTTAACATAACATACTGAAGGGAAAGGAGGCTTAAATAAGACATTCCTCGGTAGACAAGAAGTTGTCTACTCCTTGGAGGAATTGTTCTATGCTCAGGGGGAGCTGTGGAGGTGTGAAGTGTCTGATGTGATGTATTTAACAGAAACATAACTATAGCAGGTATAGTTGTAGTTTTTGTATAGTTACATTGACTAGTTAAATTAATTAACTAACAATCAGAAATTTTAAACCCCAGTATAAGGGTTTAAATCTATTGTTAGGTTACGAAAATTAATATATTACAAGTATAAAATACATCTTTAGGAGTGGAGAATATTTTAAAGATGATGGTTGGTAAATAATTAGTTATTTCTGTTAAGAATGAGGGACCAAAAATATGTATTGTGTGATTTATTATTAAAATAAAATGAAATATTTTGTACAAACTATGTACATAAACTCATACTATACAAATTCATAAAAATAGATATCATAATATATCCACTTACTTCTTATGTTAAAAGAAGAAATATAATATTATCTTACATATAGCAGCACTGTGTATAGTTCAATTATAAATACCAACATCAACTAGGAATTATGCCTAAGTTATACATGTAGTTGAAATACTATTAAGAACTTGGAAAACATGTATAAAATTATTACATGAATGGGCATTCATCAAATAAAGAGAACAAAAATATGTATTAATATTCATAATAAAATGTTAGTTATCACTGTCACAATTATATGGACTGAAAGTTAATTGTTTTGATATTAATTACATATTGTGTACATGGATAAATGTCATTGAATTTAGTGGCTAAATTCTGTGAATGATAACGACCAACCTGTAAATAGACGGAACCAAATTAATTGTCAATTCTTTTGACAAATAAGGCAAAAGTAATTGTGTTGTACATTGCGAGATGTGCAATACTTGTATAACAAATCCATATAAAGAGTGGTTAGATTTATATCTACCAGAAAAATTAAAATAAATATACAGAATATGGAAAATTTTCAATGTCAGTCAACATATGAATATACCTTAGTCGTCAAGCTTGAGGTAAAGAAGTTAGAATTTTGTAATAGTATTGGAATTATAGAAAATGAATTACCTAAGTTATGGTTGGAAACCATATACTGGGTATTTGATATGAATACATGACTGGAAAAAAGGAGTTTCATGTGTAACAAAACATTTTGTTAATCCGAGAGATCAACAAAATGATCATTACTTTCATAACAGAAGTATTCACATATATTTTATTATTTATTAGTATTCTGAATGTTTATACAATTTTATAAGACAAACATAATATGTATAACAACAAGAATTTAAGTAATGATTCAATAGAGCACATATAGAGAGACTGAATTAAACTATATATTCCATAAATTGGAAATATATATAAGTCGACTTCATTAAACCAACGAAAACAGAGTCACTTCATTAATTAAATTTTGTGTGGTATAGAGAATATAAATACATGGTAATTGTGAAAGACTTATGAAAATTCATTACAAGGAATTTGGAAATCTAATTTTAATTCATTTAGCAACGTTGTGGGTGATTTTGTGAAACGAATCAGAATTGCCAAAATTGTTTGATGACAATCAAGGGTTAAGTAAACCATGAAACAAAGGTCAAGTATATTCATGAAGTTGAAACATGTTTGAATACCTCTGTGTGAGTCGAAAATATGCTGAAGACAAATAACATATCTCAGAGATGAGAAGTTAATTAAATGTCGAAACATAGGAGAATACAGATCACAAAGTATTCAAAACAATACCACACAATGACAATAACAATAGCGAATTCTGAAAAGTTAACTCCGAATTCAAACTATTAAATTCTATGCATATAGGAAACAATTACGTATTCCATAATGAATAAAAATAAAACTTTGATTTGGAATGGTAAATTAAAGACAAAGAGTAAAAAACATAATACGAAATATCTGCAAAAGCAAACGAGTAATAAAACTGAGAACCAAGAAGACAAATTCAACTTAGTAGAAGAGTATGAAATTTGGGGCAAAACGTTAAAACAATTCTAATAGTGCAATTGTTGTAAACTCTCGAAGACAAAGTTCCATTAACAACATAGAGTCCAACCTTATCATATCATGACTGGTATAAATTGCGAGAAGGAAATTTAAAGAAGGAAACCGTCAAAATTAAGTAAACGTTTAAGAAAGGAGGTGTAGTAACGATGGGATGAGTGCATAACTTACCTGCGTTACAAAAACTTCGGTATTACCTCATGGCTTCATTGTGAACATTATTGAGAACTCTCTATCCTTCGAGGTGGAAGCAATACAGACTCCTTTGTTCATCAATGTGAAAATAATGTGAATGGTGAGTTTATACATATAACCCTGATAAAACATATACAATATATACATGAAAAATGAACTCTATAAAGTAATAAAAAAAGGCGAGAAAGTAATTAATGAGGTTACCTGAAAGGGAGATTCGGACTGTGAGGCAAAAGGAAACCATGAACGTTGCCCAAATTTTAGTCAAGAACCAGAGCCGAAACCATCGGATGGGAAAAATGCCAAATGAAGAATTAAAAAAAGTAAAATGAAGACATTAAACCCTAGTCGAGATCGATGGAGGGAAGGAGTACGAGTTGATCTCAACCATCGAATGACAAGAGATCTCATATCCACCTGTTTAAGATATTAATACATCGATGTGACCAAATAAGACGTAGTACATCCAGTTAATCATTGAGAACATCGAACCAAGGGAAACTTTAAGGAGTTTCAGAGTATGTTGTCCTAACATATTAATTGGAGATATGACGAATTCCATAGAGGTATGGTCGAAATCTAAAAACGCATTAAATTGAAATCATGTCATATAACCATTTAAAGGACTCATATGTTAATCACAAAACTCCAATTTGATATTATAAAGTCTGCGTAGGCATGGTAGCAAGGTTTATTGTAAGGGACCATATACATATTCAAATTTCAATACTAGTGATAACTAATATAGTTAAAATGAGTGATGGGGAATGTGGCATAGAGAGGAAACCCTCCATGGGGATTATTCTTATATGTCGAAAAGAAATCCATTTAAGTATGGTGATGCATAGTTGTAATATTATCTAAGACTTAGGATAATTAAGATAAGTCATGTATGATATGATGGGAATTTCGTCATTATATTACAAATTGATAGAACTATGGTAACACATACAAACATAAGTATAAGTCAAATTAGAATGTATTGATACATGTCTACTAGAGAACTTTAATATTTATTAAAGTTCATTAAGTTAAAAGATATAACTATAAGGTGTAGAGTCGGAGAAAGTATATAAGAGTGGATAAAATAATAGTAATGATTCCTATTATAAAGGCATACCTTTATATACATTAACATAAATGTAGAAATGCCATGAGAACAAAACGAAATTATTAATACAATAAAGGAGGAAAAATCTGAATGTAATTCTGTTAGTGTGGATGTCATTATATGCATAATTCTAAAAATAATTATGTCGTAATGAAGGTGCTAACGACAAAAAGTAAAACCTTTAATGAGATACTGTAAGAGGTGGTACAGTGAAGAAACTAAATTAATTCAATGATGACAAAAGAAGTACAAGGTTAGAAATAGAAAAAAAAAATGGGTAAGTAGAGTTATTACAAGCTACGGGGTCGCATGGCACTGCTTATTTTTTTCAACTATATCTTTGATGTCAATTCTAGAACACAGATTGAAAAACAAAAACAATTAAAAGCATATAGAAAAACATATAACTAAAATTAATAAGAAATAAATTATAATAAATAGAAAGTTTAGGCCTAACTAATTCCTAAAAACAAAGATAAAATACGTTTAAGTATTTTGAAACTAATTCCAAATTAATCCATTTTAATTTCTAATTTCAAAATATTGAATTTTAAGTTCTAAGTGTAATTTTATAGATTATTCTTAATTTAAGAAAAACATTGGCTTTTGATAATATCAACCTTTTTTTGGAGGTCAACCTATTTTTATTGGTATTTATTTACATGGGATAGGAAATTATTTTTTTTGTTTTGTTGCTAAAATGACTTTTACCTAGCTTTTTCTAAAATGACATCCGTGTCTTTGTTTTTTTTGTTTAAATAGGAAAAAACAGTGTACTACTTTTCTTGGTTGTTTCCTGATATTTATAGTTATTATTTTAATATAATTTTATTTCTTATAAAAAATAAGAAAACAATTGGAGCATTTTGACATTTGCTGCACTTTACATCATATCAGAAATAATTTGGAGCATTGTAAAAATAATGTACATATGTTCCAATATTTGAAATAGAAAAAAAAAGGGGACCAAGTGTAGGGACATGGATTCTAGAGATAGGGATGGAGAATTGCAGGTAGGGATGGGCTGACTGGTCCATGAAGTAAAGGGGATGGTTCCTGGAAATGGTCTAAGGAAAGTATTCAGGCCAATGCTTACTTGAGATAATACAAGGAGCAAAAGAAGACAAAATTTATGGAGGGATTGCAACAACAAGGATGCAGCAGTAATGGAGGGACAATAAGATTGCCCCAAAATAAAGAGATGCATTTGGAAAAGAGGACGTGGATAGAGGTCCAGAATCAGTTTCACTGCAGAAAAAAAGATAAATATTGTATGATTACTATTTGAAATTAATGGGTCATGTTGCATTGTCATTGTAATACATACAGATAAACAACAACTACAATATTTGTTGTTTTGTATATATATATGATGCAACTGTGAAGGGATTTTTTCTTGATTTGTATATCAATTATGGCTATGATTATGCTTGGGTACATGTGCCCTATGCTTTCATGAAAAAGTAAATAAGTTAATATAGTAAACAATAGTAATCACATACTGTTTGAAGTTCAGAGTGGAGAAGAGTCCCATAACAATGTTTCCTAAATGCTTAATGGTATCATAGATAATTCAGTAACTGAAGTTAAGGATCTCAATGATTTAGTCCAATTGCAAAACATGACTAGTGAGAAGAACTAGGTTCTAAGACCATTTGTGTTAATCTACAAATTTATAACAGAGACCCTCTGTTCGCTAGAGTCGGTCAATGTGTACATTAGGATATATGTTTACAAAGTGTTGTGCTTATAGGCGAACAATATGCAAATGATTAAGGGAATGTTCTCGAGTCGATCATATCCTGTTGTTGTACTTCCATAGGATTTAGCCTTTGTTATGCATGAGCCTCCATTTCCTCCACGAGGAATTTGGAAATGAGGGTCATGAGCCCCTTCCAATATCCAAATGCTCTGGCTACCCATGAGTAGTATCGAGGAGCTTTTGAGAGAGTTCATGAGCATTCTGGAATAGTTGGCGTGTCACAAATGAGGTGGAAGCTCGTTGTAAGGTGGTGCTAGGCTTCTGTCAGATAAGATATGCATGAGCGCCTACGCTGCCATGCGAGGAAATCCCTACCTGAAGGCAAAGAATCATTGTGGGGTAATAATCCCTCAATGTAGATATCACCTAAGCTCATAAGGGGTAACACCGTTGAACGCCTTAGTATGAATTCGACAGAGTGGCTAGGTCCTAATTTATTTATAGAAGCGAAATGGATCCCTAAGAGCAGGCCATCGTCGAGAGGATTAGCTTGAGGTAGTTCATGGAGTAAAAAACCTGGTCTTTGGGGAGAGCACACTAATCTCCAGTGAAGGCTTTGCATGGTGCAGAGCCAAAGAGCCATGACGTAACCATTCTTGAATAATAAGGAAGGGTGTTTACCATGGAGAAAAGGGGATAAATGCCAAATTTAAAGAAATAATTGGATAAGGCTTATCTTGTTGCAGTCAGGAGCATATGCCGGAAAGCTTCTAATTGGAGAAGCGAGATTCTCCTCTTGTATGATTGGACATTAGAAGTGGATTATCTAAAGGGTGCAAGCAGCTAGTGGGATAACCAAGAGTTCAGAGGACAGATTAATACTTGCATAATATCATAAGAGACACAATGACGAAAGAAACTTATTTGGAGGTCGAGAGGTCGCGCTGTATGGGAAGTGGAAGGATGTGCGGGTGATATTCCCAACTGACTGAGTTGAAAGTCGGGGGTTGAGTGGTCGGAGGGAGTGCAAATTAAAAGATTTAGGATGAGCTGGCTGCCACTAGGTCGGGAAGTCGAGATTCGGGAGGAACATGATGCATTAAAATAACAGCTGGTTATGCCTTGACCATTCACCTATCCATTATATTGGCAGTCCTGTGGTGTACCGTTGCGTGGCAATATAAAATTGGTGATCGCCATTCTCTGTGAGAGAGAAAGGTAAATATCAAATTGGATTTTATGTATCAGAGAAGCTATAGGCTGTGTTTCCTTTAAGGAAAATATAGATCAGGAACCCATGATCATCTAACCCTTGAGGCTATTGCTTAGAATGTAAGCTATTTTATTTTTAAATTGATTTGACGAAAAGGTTCAAGATTACTATCTAGACTGTAAGATATATATTTTTAATTAGTTTGGAAAATAGATGAAGAATAAGCTCAAGTAAATTATTTCTTCCATTATTGTTACATATTTAACCTATTTGAAATAAAGAGATGTGTAGTTTAAGAAAATTAAGGAACTTGATACCTAACTAACTCAATATAAAAACAAATAAAGAAGACTAGATTTGGCTCTGTCAAACAAGCTATGAAAACACTATATTGTGTACACAATCACAATTATTTTCTTGACTCTAAGGTCAATTATTGATATCATGAGTGTATATGTTATGTGACACTATAAAGCCTTTTTAGAATTTTAGTAACTGATGCCACATTTCCTATATTTTTGTGTCTACATACATACCTAGCAATACATTTCTACATATTTTTCCTTTGGTATCAATAGGGCTATATAAGAATAATTCTCTAGTTGAAGTTGTATTCAGAGCTAAATACTTGACAAAAATGAATACAAGAACATAGTAACTGAGAGAGAAGTTTTTGACGAAATGTGAAAATATTAGCACAACTCCTTGTGCTAGTTATGTGTATACTAGCTCTTCTACTGGAATTTTGGGCACAACTAGTGTGGAATCCAGGTTCAAGATGAAATTAGGCGTAACATTCTTCTTTATCTCATAGGAATAATTGTTTTCATGGAAATAATGACACAAATACATTACAATAAACAATATTGCAAGAAAAACTAATGGAATGTACCTTCTTGAGGAAACTTGTAAAACAATGCTAAAAAGAATAGTAAGTCCATTGCGCCATATACAATGATAAAAATTATAATAAGAAATATATGAGTCTACTATATTACAAACATTACCAATGTGAACAGGGATCAAGGCAGAATTATGATGGTAAGAACTATTATGCTTGCATCTAATTTATATAAGAAATTGTTGACAGATGGAACAAGTGAGTATTTGTCCAATCAAAGTTGCTATCATATATATTTTTTTCATTTGGTATGTTTGTATACCCCTTGTAACAAAGGTTTTATTGCCTATCTAAAAGTAAAATGAAACTAAGATCTACAGTTCAATCGAGACATTGATGGCTATCAATATAATATTTTGCTACATAACCAAAATCTTGCATGTGGGCATTTTGAACCACTCTTGTTACATAGCATAGTGTATATTGTAGCTTTAATAGATAAAGAAACTGGATCATACATTTTCCCATACTAATTCTCACTTGGACACTTTGAAATATTGTCAATTGAGCAAATCTTATTTGAGCAAGGCTTCTTTATCTATTGAAAAAATTTCAATGACTGCTATGACTCTTTGCTTGATTATATTTGTACACTTTCCCCATAGTTTGATATGTCTAATATGAGAAAAAAATTGCACAAATTTTTTACAATTGTTTCATTTGCAATGACAATAGAGCTACCAATTACTTAAAACAACAACTGAATGCTAGAAACGTTGAACAAGATAAATGTATCAATGATTGACAAGCTTATATTATAAACTTATCAATGGCATATCCAATGAAAATATAGATGGAAACGGTTTTTCAATACAATGTATATGTGAACTACTTGATGTTAACATATAGATCTGGAATACAGAAACAAAAGATATTTTCTTGAGAGTATATTCATCAAACATTCACTCCAAACTCTTGTACCTTATGCATGTATCAATATCCACATGAGATTCACATTTAACCAATGATTTAACGAATCTAAATAGAAAAAATTAAAAAATTTAAATGAGAATAATATTATGAAATTCAAAATGTTAATTGGAATTGAATTCAAATAATCTAACATATAAGTTTTCACTGAATATTTAAATAGAAACTTCAAAAATATTTTCGGGTTTTCATCCTATTCAAACAAAGTTTTTGGAAATTTCTGGAATATCCACACATGCACAATTTAAATTAAATAAATAACAATTTGTATCTCCTAGATGAGAGAAAATGTGTGTATATTTGAATACTAGATTTCAATGATCAACTAGAAATAAGTAAATACACAATTTTTTTAATTCCTTATCATAAAATGATGTAAATTGAAAAATTGTGATAAGGAATATTAAACATAATTATTAAATATTCATTCAGAATCAAGCAACATAAGTCATAGAGTAGTATCAGAGACATTTATTAAGTAATTAAAATCATGTACTGACATAAATGTCATAGCTCATTACACATGAACATTGAAAATGGTTTTAAAAAAAGCTGGTACTTCAAAATTGATTAAAAACATCCAAATCTGTAGTCTTCACTAATTACGAACCTTTTATACCAACCCATAAAGGTCTATAAATACTAAAAATATTAAAATAGGTATGAAATAAGAAAATGAATATATTTTCTAAAAGTAAATACTCAATTTCAAAAATATGTTTATTCAATTGATATATGGCAGACAAGCAAGCATCATTTTCTCATCTTCAGAATCTTCATAATTGATACTAAGTAGTAGGTGGGGTGCATGCACTTGGATATATGTTTCCCATTGTGAATATATCTCACATAGTGCCTAGAAATAAATGGAAGGAAACCGAATGATGTTGATATGGAAACTGGCAATTAATCCTTGTACCTTTTTCTTCTTCTTATGATATTTGACCTCAAACTTGGAAATAAGTTTGATTTGTTCAAAAGGCAGTTGCATAAATTTTTGGAAACTTTGTTGTTTCCAAACTTTAATGTTTTTTATTTCTACCCGTTCCTTGTAAATGAGATCTTCTATAGAATATTTTAATTCTCTTGAAACTACTTCTTTTAATGACTTGGCACCTCATAAGTCAAATTCTTCTATAAAATTTGTTCCTTTTTCCCAAATTGTTAAACATTGCACATGTCATTTGCATGCTCTAATTTCTTTCTGCTATTTCTCCCAAAAAATTAAGGATGCAAGCATCAATATTTTGTCTCTCTTACAAACCTTTGGAATTTAATTGCATTGAAATTCGATTTCCTAGTAAAGAATAGACGAAAATTTGTTTTTAATTGATTTTTCTTCTTCTACCAATGAATAAATTATTTCATTTAAATCTGTAATTTCTTGATAAAATATTACTTATGGTTGTATCCATCTGTTTATATGGGTTTGATTGATTCTTCCTTAAAATTAGAAAAATTAGAAAATATTGATCCTTGAAAAATTTGAGACTCTATGTTGCCTGTTGATTCTCATTGAGTTGATATTTAAGAGATTCAATTTTCTCTTTAAAAGATGTGACCATAATGTCAGAATTGTTTTTTTCTTCTTCCTTCCAGATGCGGATTTAATCTTCATGTAATTTTCTCAATTCCTGAATCCTTGTTGATGTTTTTCATTTGCTTCTTTCAATTATTTATGAAAAATCTTCTATAGGTTTTCTCTTTCTACAACAAATCCTTGAACTAATGTGGCAGAATTCCGCTTCCAATTTTCTTCATTGAACAATTCATTTTTCTTCAAATTTTCCTCCAAAACTTTAATTTTCTACAAATTATCATCATATGAAGTTGTAAGCTCATTCAAATGATATTGATTGTAATTAAAAAAAGCTCATAAATCTTGAGAGGACTCTTGAGATTTTTCTTGTACATCTCCTGAGCCTACTAGCTTAATTCAAATATAGTCTCGAGAGTATCATGTTTTCTTTTCTTTGTTCTTCTAACAATTGATTTTGTTTGAGTGTTGAAAAAATAATATGTTTAAAGGGTGAATGTATGAAGGTGGGTTACACTTTCATGAGAAACGCACCCAAAAATTACTCTCCCACATGTTCGGCCGAATTTTTCATAAGTTCGCCTGAGCTTTTGAAATTAATTCGGCCAAACTTTTTCTACTGTTAATCAAACTTATTATGTCGTTTAAGTTGACGGAAATGGTAACCAGATTTTTGGCCAGAGGCAGAAAACCTATTGTTAAAGTTTGGCCAAACTTTTAAAAAAGTTCGGCTGAACTTTGTTCTTATAAATATAGCAGGCCTTAGACCGCAAGAATATTTCCAACATTTTTCTGTTGCATGACCATTGGAGAGGGATTCTGATACTTGACTGTTGTCTGCTCAACTTAGTGTTCCTAAATAGATGTCATAAATTATCAACCAGGGTTAGTAAACTGTTGAAGTGAAGTGCACTATATGTGCCTAGGTATCTGTTTCTCACTACGTCATGTTTAGTGTTTTTCCAATGTTTTTGGTTTTGTGTTTTTATTCTAAGAGGAAAAGAACTAAGTGTTGGTAAAGAGAAGTTGTTGGTCACACTAAAATAGAGTAAAACCTATTCTAAACTATGTATGGCACTTGAAAAGAGAAAATGAAAAACTTTAACAAGAAAAATAACTCATAACATGAATTCAATAACTCATAACATGAACTCATTCCAATTCATTCATTAGAAATATGTTGGAATAACTTGAGAAAAGGATAAGTTTAATGCAATGAGGTTCTTCTAAGTAAACAACAATCTACAATATCACAGAGAAAATCCCATCCATCGCTAGAAATTTGTTGGAACACATTTGAAAAAGATAGTCTGCAACATAGTGAGTGACTCTATTCTAAATTATCCTATGACACTGAAATTAATCCATTCTGCAACTCAAATTGTCACTACTAAGCCTCATTCGAAAGTTAGAAATATTTTGGAAAAAAGGCTATTTGTAAAATTATAAGAGTTTGCAGAACAGTCAGGGCCTTGAACTGATATCACTAATTCCTGTCCATATGATGATGTGTTGGAAGAGATTAATAACAAGAGTAGTTTGTAAATAATGAAGGCCTTGAAGTCTAATGGAACAAAACTAGCATACAACTGACTAATGAAACTGGAAATACATTAAACAGAACTGAACAAGAGTGCAACCAATCAAACTTGAAATACAGTGAACAAAATTGAACTAGAGTGCCATTAACCTACGGAGTTTCACAACTAAACTAAAGTGCAACTAATCACTGAAATAATACAGCTCTATCTCATTCGGTGTTAGTGATATTTTGGAACAATTCATAAGAGCAAGACTGGCTGTAACAATTGATGTCAGTGAGCATAAAAATATGAAGTTCAAAAAAAAAATGCAACTAGACTCTAAAACACCATAGCTATGTCTCATTCAGTGTTAGTGATATTTTGGAGTAATTCGTAAGAACAAGACTAGCTGTAACAATTGATGTGAATGAGCATAAAAACATAAAGTTTAGAAAACTACTTGAACTAGGAATGAAACAAGGCTAAAGTTACTTATCTAAACAATATGCACAGAGCTTCTCGGGCAGTAGGGGCCCTCTACCACCGGATTAGCATACAAATCTACTCAAGATTGCCTTAGATCATGCAATGAAGTTGACTGTCTTTCATTAAAGAGAAAATTCTTCAGAAACAGAGTATTACGGACTTTTGAGATCTAACAATAAAACATCAATCTAGCTAGCTGTCTCTCGGTCTCCCGAGTCATTCTTATAAAAGAAATACATAACTACCCTTGAGAGGAAATAGGGATAAGTGTATTTCCCAATTAAAATCAAATTAGAACTCTTGTGGAAGCCTCGTACTCTTGCTGGAGACATCTATAGAGTCCCTGTCCTGGTAGGAATCTGCTTCTTAGTTTTGATCTCTTCCACGTGCATAACCACCTATAGATTCTTGCTTAGACTTTGTAGAGAGCAAGAAATGATGGGGGAGTATTGTGGAATTCAACCATATGTGTTTTTCTTTGAAGTGACACCTGTAACCTATGAGAACATGAAGATAGCTGCGGAATAGGCGACTAGCTACAAAATCTCTGCATTCTGTAGCTGAGTCTAGTAAAAAATTACTACAACAACAAAACCACAAAAATATAGCAAGTCAGTCATTGTATACATTCCTAAAGTGACTTTAATTAATCCTATTGATCATTTAAGCCTGTAATTGATAAGGGACAAAGGAAATGAAGTGAAATTGGGTGAAATAAAAGGACATCTTTGGGGCTCAACAACTGTTGGTGGGTTTTTTTGTTCTGTTGCTCTGTTTGGCTTTTTTTTCTTCTTCTTTTTTATGAATGTTTTTCCACGTTGTATTCTAATTTCGTGTTTTTTGCAGTGTTTGCAAGTCGTCCTCGTCCTAGTCTCCTCACCGTCTCCTTGTGGCCTTGGCGTGATCGTTCGGCATGTTCGTCCTCGTCTCCTCGTCCTCTGCTATGTGTCCTAGCCGTGCTCGACCTCATCTCCTCGACTTAGTTCCAAGTATTCTTCGGAGTGCTTGAAAACTTGCACTTTCATTAGATTTTAGAACTTGGTTATAGGGTGCAATTGGTTATAGAATTTATTGTTTATGACTTAAATAATACTTTTAACTATCATAATGAAGCAATGATGTCATAATATTTTAAACTGTCAATATGTTTATGCTTCCCCATTAATATCACGAAGTTATCTTTGTAAATATTCTGGTGGCAAGAGCCTTTGCAATTCTTTTAGCTTGTTCGCTAATATTCTATTCACATAGTTCATATTATGTCCTCCAGCCTCGCGAGTGTATGTAATATAAATTGTGATACATTTGTAGTTCCTTATTAAATAAATAAATTATTTTTGCTTCCCGTGGTTCTGTTCACGCCAAATTTATTATGGTGTTATTATCTTTTCAACCCAAATATGGTCATTTTCTTTTCATTGGTTAATCTGGCACATCTATTTAATTAAATATATTTTCAGTCCAAAATTCTAACTGTGGAATACCATATTATTTGTTTTCAAAAGTTTCCCATGCTCCTCTTTCAATTGGGTATTTCTAGAATAGTTATTTTTTCTTTTGCTATCGGTTGGAGGTCTCTTGATTTTTCGATAATTGGAGTTATCTGGTAATAATTTATTTCCCCTTTGCCGAAAGTTACACATATGAATCCATTTTTTCTGTCATCACATTGACAATATTCCTTTGGAACCTAGAGTTATCTTTCTCTGCGTATTTAGTTGTACTCCTTATGTCGACATCAATATCTATATATTTCCTTTTAGGTAGTGCTCAGATAAATCCTTCTATCTTGCATAATCTTGTTTCATAACACTTTTGTTTTTATTTCATAATAATTCCTGTATTTTCTTTCATAATTCTATTTATAATGCTATTGTTTAATTTCATAGGTGTGGAATCCCCTCTAATGGGCCTATTAAACATTCCAGTCCTCTATCCGCTAGCAGCTAGGACTACTTTAGGCTACTCTTAGCTATAGGGCTTAGATCTAACCTACTTCACCAGTTTTTCTCGACATTATATTTTAGTCATTTTCTTTACCCACATTATGCATATTTTTGACATAATAATAACTAATATGCATGAGACAAAAAAATCTATTCATTGAAAAAACATTAAGTCAGGTACTTTTCTCTAAAATCAAGTCTGATCCGGTCCCAATATTACTGGGAAATGATGGAGCAGTGCATTCCACAGCTTTTCTCAGTTACCATCACCATATTGATATTTTAAGCAAATCAATACACCATGGAAATTAAATTCTCCACTGACGATATACGAACTGCAAGAAACATAAACACATGGGTGTTAAGTTTTTGAATAGTGACAAAACTTAAAAAGTACCTTTATTTTTCCTACATAGGCTAATGGAAGCCTTATGTTTAAGGGTATATGTGTGTGTGTGTTTTCACAGTTTTCTGCTTAGTTAAAGCATGAACCATCTAAGTGAAGGTGTGTTTTTTTGCTTAGTTTTCTGCGTAGTTAAAGCATGAACTATCTAAGTGAAGGTGTGGACAGATGTGCACTCACATATATTTTTATTTATGAAAGTATAAAAACGATTTTTAAAATTAATATTTTGTGGAAATGGAATTAGCAAGTTTGATTTTTAAAAATAATATTTGTGGAAATAGTAGTAAGTTATTGAGATTTTTAAGATGAGCTAGTTCTGAAATGCAGAACAATTTTTTTATTTTTTTCCTTTCAAAGGAAAAACTTCTATTTTTCCAAGGAGAATAATTTATATGGTTAGAGGTTTTTAGTTGGTTAAAATTTTGTCAGCGTTTTTGAGAAACTCTATGATAACAAAAACTCTACCCCAGCCGAGACAGAGTCTTGCAGTTTCATTAGATTGTAGAACTTGGTTATAGGGCACAGTTGGTTATAAAATGTATTGTTTATGACTTCCATAATATTTTTTATTGTCATAATATGCTTCCTAGACCAATAATGGAGTAGTGCATTCCACAACTCTACTCAGTTACCATCACCATAGGATGACCAATTTGGAGAGGATAGATCCTTTCACCTCTGGCCAAGGGCTGACCCATTGTAAGGATTTTTCACATTTTCAGCCCCATGTAATCTTATGCACTGCCCACGTTCTTCAGTTTCATATAATTTTTATTTTTTCAAATTTGCAACGTGGGATTGGAATTCATTTCAATGTAAAAATAATTTTTCATGTAACTGCTATGTATGGATATGATTCTACTAATCTTATGCCCCATGGGTATCTATCTGGACTATTTCGGACTATTTCAGACTATGATATGTTCAAATTTATAATCTAATTATCTAATTTAATTCCTTTAAACAATAATGAGTAGATGTTATTAGTGGACATAGAAAGTACTAAATTAATATAATAATTAAAAAAAAAAAAAAACATATCACTGCCAACTATCTTTGAGCTATCTTATCACTGCCAACTAGGTTCTAAAACAGGTTTCGCTGTAGCTAAACTCCAAGACAAATTTACCTATAACTTTAATTTCAAAATAGTGCTTTCAACAAAGGCTTGCAATGAGCTTTGAGGAAAAAGATAAATTTGAGTTCTCTTATTCTCCACAGGATCACATATTTGAAGAACATATACTTTCCACAATTATGAATTGTAATTTTCAACCGAGTAAGTGGGTATGTAAGTTGTACCTAGGTCCACACGAGATATGTGAAGAATGACTGTAAAAAATATTCTTCACAGGTTCAAAAAAGGTCTGCACTGAAATATCAGTTACACGAGTTCCCTGTCAGTTCGAAACATGAAATCCTCCATAGGTCGAGAAACATGTCTCCAATTTTCATAGGTCCATGGTGAATAATACAAAATATATTAAAGAACCCTCCACGGTGAATATTACAAAATATATTACTAAATATTACTGAATATATTAAACAACCCTCCACCATAGATTGAGAGTAATGAGTCTGTCTTTTGCATAGGTCCATGGTATCTAAGTAAAATGTCATATGACATAGAAAACTCCAGAATTAGTGTATGATATTTATGGCAGTACAATTAAACACATTGTCAAATTTGAATCTTTAAACACGATCAAAATAATTCAGTAACAAAATTATAACGAAATTATTTTATAATTAGTACAATAATTTCGGTTAAATTTGATGATCTATTTCCTAATTATTGTTTTTCTAAAAATAGTATTATGTGTTTTCGATACAGTTATATCTCAAACATCTTCATATTTCTCAAGGTGATATTTTCCTAATTATTCTTTTTTGAAATATAATATTGTGTTTCCAATATAGTTATATCTCAACCATTTCCATTCTTATAACATCTATATTATAACATTAAAAAAATATTATATTAATGGAAAATGAATTTAAATTGAATCTTATTCTGAGAAAAATGTAGATGTCATCTAATAAAGTTTTCTTTTGCATAGGTCCACGATATCTAAATAACATGTCATATGACATAGAAAACTCCAGAATTAGTGTATGATATTTATGGAAGTATAGGAATATGTACATGTAATGTAGTAATTTAGTTGTCAAGCCTCCCAAAAAATAACGAGTCTCCAATTTATACAGGTCCACGGTGAATATTACAGAATATATTAAAGAACCCTCCACCACAGGTCGAGAATAACAAGTCCATCTTTTACATAGGTCCACAGTATCTAAATAGCGTGTCATATGACATAGAAAACTCCAGAATTAGTGTATGGTGTTTATGGCAGTACAGGAAGATGTACATGTAATGTAGTAATTTAGTTGTCAAGCCTCCCAAAAAATAACGAGTCTCTAATTTGCACTGGTCCACGGTGAATATTACAGAATATATTAAAGAATCCTCCACCACAGGTCGAGAATAACGAGCCTGTCTTTTGCATAGGTCCACTGTATCTAAATAACATGTCATATGACATAGAAAACTCCAGAATTTGTGTATGATATTTATGGAAGTAATGAAAGATGTACATGTAATGTAGTAATTTAGTTGTCAAGCCTCCCAAAAAATAACGAAACAAAAATGTGGAGGAATTCAAAATTATCTTGATGGTCGTAAACAAGGATAGTTTGTTTAGTATTTATGTAATTTTATTCTAAATTCTAGAATATTTAAAAATTTTGATTTACAAGTGAAGTTAAATAAATAGTTAACTTTTTTAATATTTATGAGATTCCTAAAATATTTTAAAATCTACATCAAACTACCTTTACAAAAGAGTGTATTTGTTCGCCTTTGAAATACTTGATCAATGGAAAATGGACATATGTTTTCCTAAAGTTAAATATTTTTTTCTAAATTCCATTCCTACATCATTATATAACAACTTAGAGTCTATAGATTTCTAGACTCTATAAAAGTTTGAAGTTATTATTTCATTGGTTTTAAAATTGATATCACATTGTAATGAAAATTCTACCAGCCATTGAATCAACAACCTTCACTTTACAGGGTCGATTGTGCTTGGAATTGACAAATTCGACAACCTACTAAATTGATAGGCCTTCGCCCAATAGGTTCGATTTCGTTTGGAATCGACAAAGTCGAATAAGTATCTCACTAATGATGACTTAAAAAACATATTACACTAACAAACCAATGAATTTTGGTACTTTGTTACGTTTTTGCATCCTCATAGTCACCAAGTTGAGAAGTATTGAGTGTCATGCCAAGCCACACTCTTCTTCCGCTTTTAATTTTTGACATAAAAAAAAAAAACCATAATTAACTATGCAATTCGAAAAAAAATTACAATTAAAGCTTATTATTCCTATTGTTCAAAAATTGCAGTTAAATTGTTCTGATTTTTGTTAAATGGTTAAATTGTTTGTTTTAATTTAACTCTGTTAAATTGTTAAATTACATGTTTAAAACCAAGAAGTAAATTTTATTAATCTGCATAAATAATTCACCTACTGTTGTTTAAAATGTTTACCATCAACCAGTGGCATTTTTATTGTCATATCGTCTAGACCATACTTCTGTTTACAATGACTAAATTTACACAATTGACATACAGTAAAACTCTGCATTTTCATCTGCTTATCACCCCTTTCAAAACTTTCTTTGGACTCTAAGAACATTGGAAGTTGACATAGTTAATGTCCATTTCACAGAAGGTTAAATTTTCATGATATTCAATATAATCATTTTCCTTGCAACCTTCCTCTTCTGCATTCTAGGTCTGCAGGACTTTTGGACCCTCCTCTTTCGTGACAACTCCATTTTGTTGGAAGATTTGCAACCCTGTCAGAATTGTAGGCACGAACCTAGATTTTCATCAGTTTTATCAATGGGTGACTGTAAAATTCTATCCTCTGCCTCAGGAAACTCATCACCTCCTTTACCCAATAACACCATTGACATTGTTGACATCAATAGTGCCACTAGATGCATATGTATCATTGTTTTGTACATCATTTGTCTTGTTCTTTTAAACATCTTTCATTGATTTAAACTTTAGTTTTGGCTGCGTTGTTTCTTTGGAATGCCTCCCTCCCAACTCTTATATTTCATGGCCTAAGTGTAACACCACATTCTTTGTTAGATTGTCATAATTTTCACACAAGATTGCCAATTTATGGTTTCAACTTTGTCATCATCATCTTGCCAATGGTTAAAAACCATGTCTTTAGTGGATGGTGCATTTAAGAAGTGATCAATACTATTTTTCTCAAACTCTGAGTACAAAATATGTTCTGCCCAACCTCAAATTAGACCTCTAACAAACCCAATTCAAGTTTGGGAAGGGAGATATGAAAATTAGCATAAATTGTTTAGTTATTAAAACATATTATTTATGATCTGCCTCTGATCTTCCTTTGTTTTTATGAAAGCACAGATCCAAATTCATTTGTGAATCAGGTTTGTTGTGGAATTTTTCTTTCAGATTTGCAGTACCTTCTTCAACATTAATAGCAGTGTTTTCTTCTTGAATTTCGGGCATAAAAAATCACTTATAGTGTAGCAACAAAATTATTATCATGATTTGGGACATCATCTTCCACACTACCTCTTTGATCTGGTGAGCTCGAATGTTCTTAAGGATTTTGATTGGATTTTCATTAAGGATTTCCAATAGCCCCTATCCTTTTAACAAAAAGGATTCTTTCAAAATCACATGTGTCATGCTAGTCTCTTTTTCCTTGTTTTGAGGCAGAAATCTCTTCATCACACTTAGGGCAACAAGCTCTTCATCACACTTAGGAAAACAAGCTCTTCATCACACTTAGGAGACCCAACTGGAAAATCTTGGTGGTTCCCCCACTTCTTGTGTTCCACTTCTTATGACTACTTTAGTAATGTCAAAAAATCTAGCAGGTTTGTGTCTATCACCTCATAGGGATCCACTATCACCTCACCAACCATAATGGTTAGGATGTGTTGTTACTCATTTTCATTAGCAGTAAACTATTATAAAACTTTTAGCTAAATGCAGGGATGGTCCTAGTGTTTTTGGAAACCATGTACATGTCATTTCTCCCATAAACTAAGGCATTTGCAATAAATGTTCATTTAATATTTTATTGAATTTGTTTTTTCAGGGATCGAAAAGCCCACTAAACATGGTTGAAAAATGCACATTATCCATAGATGTTTCTTGTTATCCTAATCCAGGGAAAGCGATGATTACATATGTGATATGAAATAGTGCGACTAACAAAGTCATCCAAAGGAAAATGAATATACTTGGAAGAAAAACAAACAATGAAGCATATTATATTGCATTGATATAAGGATTGGGAACAACTAGGGAGTATGGATCCAATGGAATTGTAGTTTTCACCAATTCTGAACTTGTGTGAAACTAGATGAAAGGTGTGTACCAAGTTAAGAAGGAGAGGCTAAAACAAATGCATGGAAAAGAAAAAAATATTGTTAGACAATTCCAATCATTTAGTATAATACATTGTGAAAATGTTAATAAGATGTCTGGTGATCTATTGTATGAGGCAATGCAAATTCAAGAATTTTCTGTCAAAGATGAATTAGTGTTGAGACGCTCTCCATCAAAGTTTATTGATGGAAATTGTAAGATATCTTTGATATGTGTGTGTTTTTTAGTTATATACGTGTCATTTTTAATAGCCCTGTGTTTTTTTCAATTATATACCAAGTGCGCTCCCACTATCTAAGCACAACTTTGTGAACTTCATGTTTTAGAAAATTTTGTATTTAATTTTCAAAATGTGCATCCACTATGTAAACACAACTTGGTGAACTTCATGTTTTAGAAAATTTTGTATTTAATTTTCAAAATGTGCACCCACTATGTAAGCACAACTTGGTGAACTTCATGTTTTAGAAAATTTTGCATTTAATTTTCAAAATGTGCACCCACTAGGTAAGCACAACTTGGTGAACTTCATGTTTTAGAAAAAATTGTATTTAATTTTCAAAATGTGCATGACTTCAACAAATTTTTGTTTAAATATTCTTGAACAAGTTTTACACATCAATTTGTGCTTTGAAAGTTTATTGTTTTACACAATTTGTGTTCAAATTGTGCTCCAACATTTGTGTAAATTACATCAATTTTTTGAATTCTTTTGAAAAAAATTTAAATAGTAATTTTAAAAATAATTATAAATGCACGAGGTAACTATTTAAACATCATGCATCTATGTATTTGTAGATATCCATATATATCATGGATGATCATTTTCCAAGTGATTCTTCAAGGCTTTAAACATCATGTGTATCTATGTATATGTAGATATCCATATATATATCATGGAGGATGATAATTTTCCACATGATTCTTTGAGGAAAAAATCAATAGAGTCTCATGCCTTTATGAGAGAGGGGGATCATGGATCAGGGGATGTCCATTGTGTTCCTGGTATTTATATTAAATTGTAAAGTTTTTAAACTAAATTTGAATATATAATCTTATCCCCATACATACATGTATACATATGGAATTGATTTATTTATTTATTATATAATCTTACCCCATACATACATGTATACATATGGAATTTATTTTTTATCAATTTAGAGAGTTAATTAATTTTTAATAAATTTCATTTTTTAGGAGTTCGGAGGAAAATAGTATCTACTCAATCAATGGAACCTGACCATGGTTCACGCAATCGTGGTATGGTTCATGCAATCTACTCAATCATATGTATGTATGTACATGTATGTATATTTGAATTTATTAGAAATTCATATTTATTTTATGAAGCTTTGTTCTCATCGCATGAGGGTGGTGGTAGTGGTACACATTTCCCTAGTGGCCAATCAATAGGTGGTGGCCAATCGTGTGAGGGTGGTGGTACACATTCCCCTAGTGGCCAATCAATAGGTGGTCATTTTGGTTCTCAACCAATGGGTGGTGGCCAATAAATGGGTGGTCATGATGGTTCTCAACCATATCCCTGTGGGCATGATGCTGCTCAACCATCTCGAGGTGGCCATCAATCTGAATATTATTATCATTCAATTATTAATTTTTTAAATTATTTATATAATTTTTTTGTGGTTAAAAAACAAATTTGTACAAATTTGTTCACATTTTTTTTTATTTATACATAATTTTATATATTGATGTAGAGGGTGAAAATGTTTCTTGAAAAAGACGTAGGCCAGATTACGTAATTCAAGAAGAAGTTTGTACACCAACCACGACTTATCCATCTGAAATTCCCGATTATTTACCTTGGGAAACAAACATCCAACAATTCACATTACAAAAGTGTGAACATCTTTATTCAAAATTGAGGAAATATCTTCTATGTTTGAAACTCCTTGCAAAGAGTCGAGAAAGCTTACAAATAGTTACACACTCTCTAAGCACACTTGTAGATGTTTACAAAAATATTGGGTCAACCACTGATACTTTTGTAGAAGTGATGAGGAAAATAAAGGAAGCAGTAATGGGTCCTGATACATGGGACAATGTTAAAAATATGGTTACAAATGAAATTGAAAAATCTATGTTTAATTTCAAAGAAAGGCTGAAAATAAAGATGTTGAAGGTGAAATATTTCAGGCACCTTAATATAGCCTGCCATTTGTATGATAGGCACCTTGCAACCTATGGAAGACTACCATGGAATGACGAGGTTCATGTTTATTTTGAAAAATTATTTTATGCAGAATTATTTTTGGGAATGAAACCCAATTATTAAGACCTTCCTTCTGATTTTTTTGGTCCTAGGAAAGGTCAATTATGTGACTGTAATGGCGCTAATCATGATACTGAGTTTCCTTGCCCTGAGCCACATTTGGTAAGATTTACCTCCTTGTGTGGAAAATTTGTGGTTAGAGATGGATACCACTTCTCAAAATAGTCGAGAAGCAAGGGATGCCATCATAGACAACGTTCACACTAGACTTTGTGGAATTGATATTGGTATGAATCAACAAAGAGCATAAGATAATGCACATGATAACTTTTTGTATAATACAGATGATCGGATAGACAACATGAGTATTGAAGAGCTTAAAACATATGAAAATATTTGTTGCAATGGTTGGCAGGACTTAAGGGTGAAAACTCGAAGTTGGGAAACACTTTTTGGCGGATGGCCAAAATTTGGGTGAAATTTTTAATTTCTCGTTCGAGAAAATAGTCAACTCAATTTCTCGACTGAGAGTTTTCAAAACTCTCGTCCGAGAAATTTTTAATGTTTCGTACGAGAGTCAGATTGGGCTTGACTGGAGTTAAACTAATCTCGAACAAGAGTTAAGTATTTTCTCATTCGAGAGTTTTATTGACATAAAATCTCATGGAAACTCTCAGCCTAGAGTTGTTTTAGCTCTCGTCTGAGAGTTAAGTATTTTCTTGTCGGAGAGCATTATTTCCATAAACTCTCGGGTAAACTCTCAGATGAGAGTTTTAAAACTCTCAGCCTAGAGTTGTTTTAACTCTCATCCAAGAGTTTTATTCTTATAAAATAACTACAAAATCCTGTCTCCCCCGACATTCTGCAAACCCCTGGCCCGCACAAACTAGTACACTGGAGCAGAACAATACCTGTCTTTTTCGAGCCACCTCAGTGATCGAGTCTATCGTGAGCACCATCTACAAATTGGATATTTAGACAGGTAAGTCTGGAATTTTTTTTTTAATGGAATTTCTCAGCTTGATGCCATATATTTCATGAGAAGAATTAAAATTCAACATGTAAATTTCCTGCGAAGAATTAAAATTCAACATCTAAATTTCCTGCAATACTCTTCCTAGTTGCGACAATCCTTCCCTGAGTTTCAATATGCTCTATGGTCATTGATTCCAGCTGTTTTTAACCCCACCAAACCCTCGCTAGTCGATGCAACCCGATAGGTAGAAACCCAGGTCAATTGTGAGTCAAGTGTCATTTGGTTTACCAAGTGAAAATAACACATAACTGAACTGATTCAGTTCCTGCCTTATCACCACTCTCTCACCTTAATAAAGACGATTTAATATAAGGTTAAGGGAGTTTGGAGAAATTAGGAATAACTTGTTTACACTCTTGTTCAAGATGTTCATCCTTGATAGAGATTTTCATTGTCATTAGCTGCTTTTCATCAACATAGAGCTTGACTAATTTTTGCATAGTGATTTTCCTGTGTGTTTGCTTGCATTTTTCCATTCTGCATTATAGGTTTTGATCCCTTCGACAGTCTATCCCCTGATCCCTTCCCGGGTGATTCTTCTACTGACTGCATTGACCATAGCCCGGGCTCAACAAAAATGGTGGGGATGACGGAAAAGGGGAAAAATGCCCTAGATCTCTGACAAGGCACAATGTGTATGTTTGCATGTCAAAATGATAATACCAACCAAAAATAAATGGGTAATGTCTCTAACAGAGTACCGTGAGTATGTTTGCATGTCACAATGATAATAATAATTAATACCAACATCCAAACTCACCTCGCTTGCCATTGCAAGAAAATGGGCGCCCCTACAGGAAGGGATTGTAAGCAATTTCCTTGCACCACCTTAGATTATTTTCTGTCACCATAGGGTTATCCATGATTATATATTCTTTAATATTTTGTTGATTCTCCTGAAATAGCACCCGAAAGTGTAATAAAATAGAGAAAGGTGGTCTATGGTTTTCTTCTTCAAAGGGAAAATACATGTCTCCCTATAAATGAATGTAAGTGTGCATGAGAAGGAGCTTTTGGTCGATACATTAATTTGTCTTCTAATGCCCAACAAGACTTCATGCCTCTCATTCACAGTCTTCTCTATAAATTCACTCTTGGACTAATAGTTTGACTTGGAAACTTGGAAATGTTGTTATTTGAGGTTCTTCTTGTTCTTTTTATGTGAGGTTAAGTATTCTGTGGGATATGTTCTCAATCACATAATAGAAAAACGAATGCAACCAGATGGAGTGATCAAGAACAAGACACTAACTCATTGATTTTATGTGATTTGGGTTAGTCAGATTACAAATAGTATAAATGAATGTTTCCTCATCTGCATCTCATGCTCATACTTTGCTTCATTTATTCACTGATACAGACCAAAGTGGGCAGTTTCTTTGTTATCAAACTTTTTTCTCAATTATAATTTTTACCCTCTTCAGTTTTACCTCCATGATATATGCATGTATCTATGTCTCTTGTTGGTACCCATTTCCTTTTATTGAGCAACACAAAATACTTGTTAATCTGATCTATGGAATCAACCAGCAGGTGGCTCCTTCTAGGGGATCTTTCTACAAAATTTGTGCATCCATCACGATTTACATGGATCAATAAACAAGTAGGCAAAAAATATATCTACATAAATTCAGTAGAGTACCCTGTGACAAATTACAATTTTAGAGACAAAATCCTAAAATGATCAGAATTAAAACTATAATTATAAACAATTATTTTTGTATCTTTAGCATTCAATCAAAATCATCACCTTTGGATGAGTAAAAAGAGAATATACTTGATGTGAATCACATTGAGTAAAAGAATAACACACTAGATATCATTGAATGTAAGGCTATCATGAAATGGGTGGTACAATAGGCATACAAATTTTCTCAAACGAGAATTATCACATATACATTTGTCTTGAGCATCCCAATCAGTGTTAGACACTTAAAATTCCATACAAAGGATTAAACAATTTATGAAAAAAGAAATTCGTTGAAACATGTAGGTTAATAAATAATTAGATAAGATTTTATGGCAAGTTGAATTTGAAACTTTTGAATCAAAAGAAACAAAATGCCAATACATAATAGGATTCCAACTACTATTTTTTGATAGTCAAAAGGTATAATGCGCCAGATAACTTACAATATAGGTTGATAGAACCTCTGTGATATTTGGAGTCTGCACTGCTTGCCAACCTATCTTCTGAGCTTCTATTGATATTGTACAACTTATTAAATCTGAAATAGAGTAAAAGATCTAGGAGACATAACAAACTGGGAATGTAAGTCCTTTATATTGGATGAGAAAAAGAGGACAGAGCAGCATGTAAACGAAAAAGAACATAAAGGAAACCACAAGAATTTCTGGCTCAACATGGATATTTCTTGGGGTCCAGATTCATTCGCATGTTTTTGAAAATGCTGACATTCTTGAACCAAAAAAGGAAGAGAATTTCAAATGTTGTCCTAGCTGTTTAAAATATGTTTTCTATAATAAAAAGAAAAAATCATGAAAACATGGGCCTGAAAGGGCTTACATATCAAGTGTGATAATACATGAATAGAGCCCCTTCTTGATGTACAATGTTCTCCATCCTTAACACTTCACAAGGATTTGTTATAAATATCCATTAACTAAGATTCCATTGCTCTTGAGGAGGAATATTTCACCAGAACATCAGTTGTGACTATTGATGGTGACTACAAAACAATAGGATGAGGAACTTAGAAAGAAGAAGAATTGTGGCAATAGCCTCTTTTCCAGTAATGATTATTAGACAAGGTTATTAACCCTACAAAATGATGATTTTCCAACTCCATTAATAAAAAATTTCTTCCAATCCAGTGACAATAGATCTAATGGTCTTGTAGAATTTCATGATTGGGGTCATAATAGCCAATCAAAGAAGTATAACAGAAGTTGTGAACATTTTTCAATTTCAACCTCAAAACATACCTTGCACAAGTTATTTTATTTCTATTTTAGGATACCTTTCCTTTGGTTACCAAGCTCATATATATTTAAAATTTATTTTGGGATTGAGTTCTAATGACCTTTAATAACACGGTGACCTATCTATAACTGGGTAATACTACAGTAGAGGAACAATAAATGTATGAAATAAAGTGGAATCACATTGTGTGAAACACTTGTAACCGTTGCTAGTATTGCTTGCATTACTATGACATAAGACAATACTTGTAAAAAAAATCTCACCTCCATGTACCTTTAGGAATATAGGAATTCCCTAGGTATACTTGAAGCCCTCTTTCGATAGGCTAACCAACTGTCCTATTGCTCCAAAAGACATAGAACAACACTCGAGGAGACCACTCACTAATACCTAGGTAGTCAAGTTGTACAACTAGAGGACCGATTGACCCACATTAGTTAGTGCCATGAGATATTATGCCATGTACTATTGTCAAGGAGCTATAGTACCTGTTATCCATTGGTTGATGACATGATTGTCGATTGATAATTTTTTTTCTAATTTGTTTATGAGGGGCAGAAATTTGATTTGATACTATAGCAACAATGGCATCAGGCGAGCCCTCCAGAGACCTCTCCATGAGAGGAGGATTATTAGGTACATTGGTTATTTAGTTATGTCATGTTTTCAAGTAGGTTATATTTATTGTTCGTTGTGAAAAATTGATTAATGTGAATTTTTTTTGTCGTGCACAGGTGGGCGCACTCATATGAATCATGCACCCAAGCACGAAATCGAACAAGAGGAGCCCCATAGACCTGTTCCCATTCGTCCATAATTTCATAGATTCCATTTTGAGGTGTATATTATACACGGTATAGGTACACATTAGATTGCTAGTTAAAATGTTCAAGTTTAAATTATATTCAATGTTGAACATGTGATTTTTTTTTCAAATGACATGTGTTTAATGTGAAAACATTATGCTCCATAGGTGAAAATTTAGGAGTTGGGGTTGGCCCTATTGCTAGTGAGGGACAAAGGAGAACAATGTCTCATCCTGTGGCATCCATCCCACACTTGGATAGTTCTCGTTCAGGTAAAATATAAAGGAAAATTAATTTTTTGATGTATGTTTAATATGAAACTTATTGTGTGTCTCATGTACTTGTGTTATAAAACAATTTAATGTCTACAAGGAGAAGATTTCTTCTAAGCGTAAAGGAAAATCATTGAAATTTGAAGCCACGACCCCTGTAAGTCCCTTTTCTGGAAACTATGAGTTCATTATAGATCATTAATACCTATTACATTTTGAGATGTAGGCTAAGAAATTAAAGGAAAAGTCAAGAGGATTAGGAACTTAAAACAGAAGAACAAGGAATACATGTCCTTGATCGATATTTAAAAGCTAAGAAATCAACCCTAAAGGAAAGAAATACAGAGCTTCATGAGGAATTAAAGAATATTTTAGAGGAGAATAAGCACAATATAGGAAGGGCTAAGAGGTGGTGTATGCAGTCTTACCTTTTTCAAATATATAACAAGAAGATGAGGAAGAAATTGAGAGAAATACAAAGGTCTAGTATACCTTAAGTGAATATCAATATTGTTCCAATCTAAGAAAATGAATTCTATCAAAATATCAAGTATGGAAAAATATTAGGATTATTATATTTCTTATTATGTAATTATCTTGGCTCATCGCAGCCTCCACATGTAATGTAAATAGTATAAAAACCTAGCTCTGGTTCTAAGCTAGGAAACTGGTCTTGCAACACTATTATGTTGTTTTAAATCATTGAAAAACTCTAAGGACACTATGATACATTCACTTTCGTGATCATGTACTAAAGAATTCATAACTGTAATATCAAGTTGATTCCTGGTTCATATATGCATTATGTTCGATTTTGTTAAGTTTGTGACTCAATTTTATTAGGGAAAAAAAGCTGGTAGGCTTGGGCCCACCAACCATCCCATTTTCCTTTGTTCCTTTATTCATTTTATTCTCTGATATATATATATATATATATATATATATATATATATATATATATATATATATATATATATATATATATATATATATATATATGAATGCTTCTAGATTGATTTGAAGGCATCATGTGTGGTTTGTTTATATGTTCTCCAAACTTGAGCTTGACTTCTTTAGATATAGCAGAGATATATTGCTTTAATTAATTGCAGTAGTATTTCTTTCATGTGTGATGAGGGTGTGTTTAGATCTTATAAGATACAAAGAGATATTTCCTATAATAAATCTCATGTATGATCTCCAGATTTGAGTGAGGAACAATATTATTTTTATTGTTCTTTGCTATATGAATGGTATCTTGTTATTGTTAAGCATGGTTTCTATATTCTTATATGATCTTCATGTTATACAAGGATCACAAAATATACATAATCTAAACTTTCAAATCTTGATCTGAGGAAAAAATCATACGTTATTGGTCAGTCTCAAACCTAAGTTTCACAATATAAGGGAATTATTGTAATTGGAATATTCCCTCATGAATGACTGTGTAATGAACTAGGAATTATATTGGTTTTGTGTGTGACCTATTGAAAGTTTGTGACAATGGTGTCTCTTTTGAAAGTCTTTTCTGGTGTGCAAACAATATATTTTATTTTGGATACAAGGTTTTTGGAAAATATTTTTCTAATTGTTCAACCAAGTGACATAGGGTTTCTTGTGACCTTGTATCATGATTACAATATTGTATCTAATTGACTATGTTTTTTCGGGTGGTTGAGCTATCTAGAGAACACAAGAACCTTATAAAATAATTTCATATACTTTAAAATCTAATTGCTAGTCTCCTTATGCATAGGTCTCCTCTGAGAGGTTTTGCTGATCACCCCAATATCCCCAGGAGATTCTATGTTGATGCTTAGAAGACACTGAAGATAGACTAGAACTATCTTTAGGAAGAGGATGTTCCAGAGCTTTGGCATTTGAAATATTTCCATCTGACAGTGTTTTTTGTTTATCTGACATTTTAGTAGAATCAGACTTAACTTCTAAAGATATTTCTTTCACAGCAGTGTTTCTCTTCCTATATGCAATATATCTCCTACACTTCAGTGCTACAAAGGCAAGTGATTTGTAGTGTAGAACTTTTCCAGAAAATATTTATAACTACTTAAGGTGATGGCATAAGACAGAGAAGTAAACGATGGCAATTATTGATGTCAGTGGGTGGGACAATGTTAACTCCATGTCAATCTTTTATTGCAACTAAAAATCAATTTCATTATTTGCAGTAAGTCCATCCAACATCAATGCACATTCAAAAACAGATTTATGCTAGTATCTTGTTTTTCTAGCATCATCAATTTCATTCTTTGCAGTAAGACTGTCTAGCATCAATGCAAATTCAAAAAAAGATTTATGATTTTCACATGTATGGATACACTTTGGCCTCCCACTCACCATTTTTTCAAATCACAAATTTTTATTTCTCAACCAATTTTGTGAGGTCAAACATCTTGAGTTGAGCCATGTGGGCAGCTAGTTGAACATTTTGTAGAAACACATAGCTCATAGGAAAATTTCTATATTCAATATATCCCCTACACTTCAGTGCTACAAAGGCACGTCCTTTGTATTGTAAAACTTTTCCATAAAATATTTATAAATACTTAAGGTTATGGTATAAGACAGAGAAGTAAACGATGGCAATCATTAATGTCAGTGGGTGGGTCAATGTTAACTCCATGTCAATATTTTATTGCAACTAAACATCAATTTCATTCTTTGAATAGATTGTCCAACATCAATGTACATTCAAAAACAGATTTATGCTAGTATCCCGTTTTTCTAGCATCACCATTTTCATTCTTTGCAGTAAGACTGTCCAGCATCAATGCGCATTCAAAAACAGATTTTACTTAATACAAGGAGATGGAAAATAAAAGTAGGAGACGTCCATCATAAGAAGAGACAATAATGAAGAGATTAGCCACATCAAATATAAACTAATCTAAACTAATTAAGAGGTGAAAATATGATGACATTTGATATCAAAACTAAAATAACAATACAATAATATATATGTAATTAAATATTTATTCATCACCATCATATCCATGTAAAAAAAGGGGCGAGTTAAGATCATGTAGGAGTAAACACCATAACTTAATTATCTAGCAAAGCACCCTTATCCAGTAGATCATAATATATTGTTCGTACCAACACACATCTAACCATCCACATGTCCATTTATTTGAAAGCAATCCAAAATATAGTCTTAAACTATATAAAGTCCAATAAATTGTAGCAATTATATGTTCTAACCCTAGAATCAAAGTTCATTGTTCATATTGAGCAAGGTGTTCCACTCATATGAAATGTGCTAGAGGCAAATTTCCAAAATGGCATCATGATCATCTATCGATAACCTCCATTGTCGTTGTTTTTTTCTACTCTTCACTTGCTTCAACTGAAACTGAGTTGCTATGACCAAGTGACTATATTGGGCATAAATAACCTATGGCCAGTAATCTTGAAAAATAATATGATCTTTACATTTCTTTAATTCTTCAAAGAAATGTCCCATAAAATTTTTCATGAGGAAGAGGGCATGGGATCTGTATGTGTTAATGGTTAGGGTGGATATTTTAATGTAATTTATAATTTACATATATATACATGTTTTTATATATGTGTTATTCTAACATAAATGTATCATATATTCACCATTTGCAGTTTACACACATGTTGAATGAAAATTTTGATAATATCACAGTCCAAGGTTCAGGTTTTGTCAATCCAAATGATATTTTGGGAAATGTTAGTGTTTTTTAAGAGTTCATGATGTTGATGTACAATTATTATTCTACTATTATATCGAACTATCATGATGTGTATATTTTTAAAAGAAATAATTATGTGTACACATGTATGTAATTAAATGTTAACATATTCCGCTTCCGTTCAATGTTTTCGTAATGGAGCCATCCTCTTCTTCCTTGTTAGGAGATGTGCCAAATAATCCATTGCCACAAGTGTTCAATTTTTCACTTATGTTTAAAGTTATAAATTGAAGTGCAAGTTTCATTAAAAAAAGGAGATAGATCTTGAGTTATTTCACAGTTTTAAAATTTTTGATTTTTAGGTTCATGGAGATGATTTCTATTCTCCAAGGATTTTAGTGATGGAGTTGATGATGGGGATTGGAACATCCAAACAATATACATGTACATGTATATTGTACAGTTTATCCTGGAGGATGCATTGATGTAGGGCCAACACAGGACAGTGGAGGGAGAACTACATGAGGTATTGCATGATTTTTTTTTTTTTTTTCGTTTTGTTTGTTTTATTGAAGTTCTACATTGTCCTTCAATTTTAAAACGTTAAATTTTAATTTTAATACATACATATAAATTTCTTATATATATATATATATATATATATATATATATATATATATATCTGTGTGTGTGTGTGTGTGCAATTAGGGCCAACACGGGACAATGGAGGGGGGACTACATGAGGTATTGCATGAACTTTTACTTTTTTTTCATTTTATTTGTTTTATTGAAGTTATACATTCTCATTCAATTTTAAACCATTAAATTTTAATTTTAATACATGTACATAAATTTCTTATACATGTGTATATATATATGCAATTACACGTTGTGTAGGTTCCCCATTCTTCAGATGATAGCACAAGGAGGCTAATGGAAAATACATTGCAGCCAAATTCTCTATTTAATTGATGCACACAACATTTTATTTGATCTAGATTCTTTTTTATATTACATGTTATATTTACTTTTCTATATAAATTGATACTTGTAACACTTGATACATTGTTATATTTACTTTTATTGAATGGTATAAATTTTGGACATATTTTACATTTTGGATAGTTGAACTACATTTACTTTTATTGGATGATTTTAAATTTTGGATAGTTGTTACATTTGGCATGTGATCACATGTTGTTATAATGTTAACTTAGATGATCTTAGATTATGTTTTGTTTTTAAAACTTATTGTTTTGTCACTTGTTATTTAAAATGAATCTAGATTGAAATTTCAAATTACAAAACACATGTGGTATGTGTTATGTATTTGAACATGTGTGAATGTTATATAATTAGGTGTAAATGTCTATTAAAGGTGATATTTAGGTACATTCTGCATGATCATGTGTCATTTAAAACAATCATAGATGGCTTTACATATTTAAGTTCATGAATATGTAACAATGATTGACGTACATTTGCATTTAGTTGTTACATTTTGCAATATACATGATCACATGTTGTTATAATGTTAACTTAGATTCAATCTTATATTATGTTTTGTTTTTAAAACTCAAGTTGTTTTGCCATTTTTTATTTAAAATGAATCTAGACTGAAATTGCAAATTTTAAAACACATGTGGTGCATGTTGCGCATTTGAAAATGTTTGAATGCTACATAATTAGGGTGTCTATTAAAAGTGATATTTAGGTACCTTTTTCATGATCACGTGTCATTTAAAACAATCATAGATGGTTTTACATATTTAAGTTCATGAATATGTAATAGTGATTGAAGTACATTTTGCATACATGATCACATGTTGTTATAATGTTAACTTAGATGATCTTAGATTATGTTTTGTTTTTAAAACTCAAGTTGTTTTGTTACTTGTTATTTAAAAATGAATCTAGATTAAAATTTCAAATTACAAAACACATGCGGTACATGTTATGCATTTGAACATGTGTGAATGTTATATAAATAGCATGTCAATTAAGGGCGATATTTAGGTACATTTTGCGTGATCATGTGCTATTTAAAACAATCATATATGGTTTTACATATTTAAGTTCATGAATATGTAACAATAATTGAAGTACATTTTCATTTAGTTGTTACATTTTTCATGTGATCACATGTTGTTATAATGTTAACTTAGATGATCTTAGATTATGTTTTGTTTTTAAAACTTGCTATTTTGTTACTTGTTATTTAAAATAATCTAGATTGAAATTGCAAATTACAAAATACATGTGGTACATGTTATGTATTTGAACATGTGTGAATGTTATATAATAATGTGTAGATGTCTATTAAAGGTGATAGTTAACTTTTAATATAAAGTTGTAAATGAACATGTGCATAATGACCATGTACAATTTGCATGGTGTGAGTGTGGTTTGATGCTTTTAAAGGTTAAATAAATATATTTAAGTTCACGAATATGTAGAAATGAAAGCGAATTTGCATTTAATTCATACATTTTGCATTTTAAATCATTCTTATAATGTTAATATACAGTACATATAGATACATCTAAAAGTAATCATAAAATTCTAGGTGTACATAGATGTGTCTAAAACAATCATAAAATTTTAAAATTGCATTAAAAAATATGGTATACAACATTTTGCATTAATTTACATAGAAAGACTACTATTGATGTGAGTTGATAGTTAACTTTTAATCTAATAAAACTGGAAATTACAAAACACGGCACACATTTTTCATTTGAATGAATATTATAATTTGATTTAGATGTATAAAATAATCATAACTTAAAATTTTCATTATATCAAAGATGCTAGATACATACATTTTGCAATAATGACATAAAATTAACTAGATCATACTAGAGAATGTATGAAATCGTTTAAGACCAGAGAATGTAGGTATGTGTACATGTATAAATTACTTCTTGTGTGCATGTGCAAACACAATATCAATATAATAAAATCCTCAATCCACTTGTACATAAAATATAATATACATATAAATTCAAGTATATTAATGCATTATTAAGAATTTACAACTTAAGAATGCACAAAAAAAGCCTAACAATTTGTACTTGAACTGTAAGTTCTCAAAGATGAATCCAAGGAGAAGAAATTGTTGGGTAGTTCAATCAAAAAATTCTAATGGAATGACATCCTCAATGATTCGTTCATGGTCAGATTTGTTAGTGTCAGTTTGTTCAGCCTATCACCAGTGATAAAATATTCTCTTATCAAGTCTTGTTAGGTTCTCAAAGTCAATTTTTTGTCATTTCATTAGGTTTTCAAATAAAAATTTGGTCATTGGCTAGTGTGTCTAGGGCTATTTCCACTCCTTTCAAAAATTTTACATGTCAATCCTTGTCATAACTCAGTTTAGTGTACCATCATTGAAAGACCATAATCATCACTTCAGTCAACATCATCATGGTTTTCATTCATCTCAATGTCACCATTAGGTCATTAGGGTTAAGGTCACCAAAATCTGTCATTCCATGCATAAATCTGGCAAAGGAGGAGTGGTAAAAGGTAAAGTCGTTCAATGAAATTTGGTTTCAAATTGTAATTTATGTTTCAAATATGTAATAAGTTCCTAATGTTCCTAAAGCTGCATAGAAAGTTCCAAAGCTACAAGGTTCCAAAAGCAAAGTGAAAATCATGAGGTGGGCCACCCTACCTCTTTGAATTTGTAAGTAAAATAAACCCTTCCCATAGTCATTTCCATTTCCCCACATCCACATACACTCCCTGAAGCCCTCACACCCCCTAAATTTCACTCCCTAAGCTTCTACATCCAAACCCTAGACCCTACAACACATCATTATCCCTACGATGCATTTTTGGCAGCCTCCTAGACCTAGACCCGTAATAAATTACTTAGGTCTGTAGAAATTTGCTGAATAATGATTAATTATCCACTGAGACTATCCTGGTCACATACTATTTGAACTTCATACACAACACATAATCTCTTCCACTCAACCAACTCAGATCATCACACATGCGGAAATAAAATCAAGCGATAACACATCAAATCATCATACACATTAACACGGTATGTATGGGGAAAGCTTATAGATGAAAACCCCGCAGCTATTGTGTATATTATAATGGAGAAATCAAGTAACAAACTCAGTACAATACTCCTCACAAGTACTCAGTACTTTCTCATAAGGTTACTCACAATCTAGCTCAGTTTTGAACAGGTTACTGGTTCAAAACTCACCGCCAATTGCCTTGCCTCTATTGCGTGTTTCAATGCTATGGGATGGCCTCTTTATATAGATAAACCACCAGCCTGAACTGCGCAATCCTCATGGGCTTACTCCACCTATCTGTGTGTTGAAAATAGCAACGGTATAGTCACAACTGATAGCTAACTCCACCCTTTCATCTACCTCTTTCACTGGTCTCCACTGAACTGATCATACACTGTAGTGAACTGATGTGTTCTTGAGTTGAATAATGAGTTACTAATTAATGAATTAAATAATGTTTAATTCACTCCACTCATAACTAATTGATTAGCTAGTTAAACTAATCTCAATCAGTTCAACTAAAATAAACAGAACACAACTCCACTATTTGTCTCATTAACTCCTCCAAACTTCTGCCACTGAAGTCCAACTGAAGTCAACCATGCATGATGCCATCAAACCCTTGGGAACCACGTGATTCCTCTGTCAGATGCATGAGCCACTTCTGTAGCTCGAACTGAAGTTCTCCAAGAGAGTAAACTGAAGTTTATAGTCTAAATATTATTAAGGGTAAATAATATTTGACTTCCTTGTTTTAAGGAGAGGCAATCTAAAAATAGACTTCGACCTCTTTGACCTCAAAAATAGAGTCTCATCTATTTTTACCAACATGACACATACTTCAAGAATCTCAAATTGGAATCCCCGAACCATGCTCCATATGTCTAAAAATAGACATAGTCTAAAAATAGATTTTGCGCCAGAATTTGCTTGCGGGCCCACTTAGTGAAGGCGACTTCATTTCACTAAGCTCCATCATCTTGCTGCATTTTCAACAAGGTCTAATATTACCCTAATTACCTTCCATTCCACTTCCTAAACCTTCATAACGCCCTTCTCTACTTCCATAATTTTTCCCATCCCCATTTCCCTCTCCTAACCCCTCCATCCTACTCCGTTTCTCCATTCTCTTGTTTTTCACTATTAAGGTTTTCCCCTTGCAAAGTACATATGGAGGGAGATAAGAGGCCTTACAACAAGGAAGACTAAATGTTAAGATAATAACCACTCTAAAAACATTAGATGATTTCCTCTCCACTTTTCAAGGAGTTCCAAATTTCAAGAAATCATAGCTTCGCCTTTCCAAGTTATGGGCTGCCTAGGGTTTATAGTGCACATATGGATGATTTTTCTTCAAAATGTGTTTCTGGCCACATAGAGATGAATTTTCCAAAAGTGAAAGAGGTTTGTGTCCATCATAGACCAAGGAACAAAAAAATTCTTAATTTTATACACTGGTATTATGATTTGGGATAAATTCCAAAAATATAATTACCACAGGAGGTTTTCTGCACTTTTGGGGAGCTTGAATTCAAGACAGGTTTTCAGGGGTTTGGAGAAGGTTTTTGCAGTTATTGATGACTCCATTGTGTAGAATAAATCCTAAAATTTCCAATGGTACCTTCCAAAATTTATTTATACCTTGTTAAGCCCTCCAAAATTCACTTTTCCCAAGCATGCTACACTTTCTCCAGGCACGTTGTGCTTCCTCTAGTTTTTGAGCGATCAACTTTAGACTTTGGTTCTGACCAAATGGGAAAGTATTTTTGAAACCTGGAGGAGGTTTTTGTTCAAAAAATGCCAAAGAACACAAACCTCTCTAAGTTTTGCAAAAAAAATTATGGTTAGAGATATATTGACTTACCTTTGAGCCCTATTGTTTTATAAATTTCTGAGTTTTTGGTCAAATTTGGAAATTCTAAGTCACACTTGAAAAAGCGTAGCGTGGGCCATGCTACGCTTTTATTGGGGGGATCCATTGGAATAGAAATCATAATTTTGGATTCCTCTTGATGATTACATTAATCCTAATCAGCAGTGGATTCATGTTAGCCACTTTTGGGGGGTCAAAATGCCCAAAAACATGTAAAAAATGACCTTTCTGCCTATTTTTGGAGGCCACGGTATGCTTTCTAAGTACTCTTGGGAGGATAAAGTTTTGGAGGGATAGAAGCCACCTTTTTGAGTTCTTGATGATCCTATCATGTAACAAACATCCAGGGATCTCCATAGCATCTTTCAGATCAGGATTTGGACCTCGGGAAGGATTTGCGCTTTCTCTAGAAGGCATTTTTCACAGGACGTTTGACCTATTTTGATTTTTTACCTATGTAATTGATGAATGATGATGATTTTTTGATGTCATGAGGTGTAATTGAGTTGGTAAATTGTGAAATATGGTAGATACATGCTTGTTAATGTTATTTTTGGTCAAATGTATCTAGTTTCCTATGATGAGGTGAATTGGTTGACCTCCACTAGATATTAGGGTTTTTTTGAGCATATCATGTAATCAGCTGCATAACTGATGGATTCAACCCCAGAGAGAGGGGATATGTTTTTTTGGTCTATATATATCATTTTCAGAGTCATTTGACTAGTTGGACATCAGAGGATTGTCATCTTGTAGCTTGTACTTTCACTTTCATATTCAAAAATCAAAGGATGCAGTTGCATCTATTATCTAGGAATTCATGTGCAGTGAGTTTATGATCATGTATTTTCTTTGTTGTAGATATATATCTCCTCTTTCCATATCATGTATCTTAATTGGCTTTCCTTAAAATTCATAGGCAAAATTATATTGATTTAGCTCCGTTTATATGGAAATGTCATCTTGTGTTTCATGCTTCCAGTTTAATGAATTCATGATTGAACATGCTCATTAAATCCCTCTACTTTTTCAGAATCACCACCATAAATAAAAAACCCTAAAGACATCATAGATCGAATTCTACCTTGCTCCTTTATATATTTGCAGGTGTAAACCCTTTGATACCTAGACCTAGCTACGTGGTTTCATCCATGATCGAGCATCAAACCCTAAAACTCTCAAGATCTACTTGAGCCTATCATATCTAGACTAATATCCTTCATATCAAAGTCAATACTTGATTATAATCTCATTGAGAGAGCCCTCTTAGCCTAGTAAGGCTAGCTACTAGGTCAAAGTGGTCTATGATTACCTTTGTCAGTCTCCTTGTCAGCCTTCAGGGAACTAGTGGAGTGTTAACAAGATTTTGACATTTTCCATTTCTTAACTTTCAACTTTTTCTTTGATTTAACTTCTATCAACTTTATGCGCGCTTCACACACCAAGTGACTATATTGAAAACTTATGACATCAGGTTCATACTCTTGAAAGTAAACAATATTCTTACTTTGATGAGTTTGTTGGAAAAAATAACCTTTCAGTATAATAGACCCTCTATCATATATAAATTTTTTATCATCATAGTATTTAAATAATTTCATCTTTAGTTTAGTGCAATGCATCAAATAATAATTGACATTTTATACATTGTTAGCATGTGCAAATATAGCAAAAACATATCATGCACAATAAAACAAGTACATAAATTTAGATCATAATTAACATGAAAATTTAACTTTCAAATTAAATTGTGTACTTGATTTTATTATCTATTTCTAGATCTCTATCATTTGAAATAAATTGAAATGTTACCTTCTCTAACAAGATCAGAAACTCGATCACCTTCAGATGATACTATAGTCTCCTATGATTGCATCTCTTCAAAGTTTGCAACATACACTTTCCCCTTTGTATTCAGTTATGTATATTTCCAATCTTTTACATACATATTGTTTACGCAAAAATCATTGGATGATGTGTCATCTATGCAAACATGAAAAAAAAAAGAATATTTTATTTTATCAAATGCAAACACATTTTGGTACTCCTTTATTTTAATTGAATGCAATTTTCAAGTCCCTTTTATTGTTTTAGCGCCATTTCCAATTGATCTATCTACATCTTGGATCCCAATATGCCAAAAAGACCTATATGGAAAATTCAAACAAGAATATAAATATTTTATTTAAAACACAATTTATATATGATCAAGATAATCATTGTGATAAATAATGTTTAAAATTAGAAAATTAATAAAAAATAGATCATATATTAAAGCTCTCTCTCTCTATATCTATTTGTGTGTGTGTGTGTGTGTGTGTGTGCAAGTTAATTTTCATATATTTACATGTACCTCTGTACTTCCCTTGACTGGTTAGCCTCATGGCTTAGTGCAATGATGCACCATTGAATTTTTTTTCCAACTGAGACAAGTTAGTCTGCAGAGTATTCCATCTTATATCTTTGAAGTGATCGTTTTATACATGCCCCGGCACCACCATGTTCTCCTTTTCCATGACCAGTCTCAAATAAATTTCAACAATGTTTAATATGGGTTTTCCTATGAAGATGACACAACAAAAAGAATGATCGTGAAGATTTGAATTGTCCTACGCGTCCATCTGACCATATCCAATGTTCATTGAATTTTATTCGACGACCTTTCAATGAGTCATAAATATTATCAAAAAAATGTTGTACAAAATGTGTATCATGTGTACGATCATCGTTGATATAAACGTGATATTCCCTAATAACATGTCAATTTCACTGGTGCTTTCTATATGATCAACATTTTGTTCAAATTGTCTATATAGAATATGGAAAAGCATAGAGACTTGGTCAGAATGATAGTATTCACTCTGTATTTCATTTTGTGCAACAAATGGGTAATTCTATGCAAAATCAACTATTAACAAAATGGTCCCTGGCGGAAAAAATTCACGGGATTTTTTGAATTGCAAGGCCTGCCATCGAGCTCTATGGGAATACTTGGTGCATTTATAAATTTCTGCCTCAAACTTTCTCCAAAACTCTATCACAGAAATTTTATCTTCTTGTAAATCAATCCTTTTAGCACTTGTAGTACTACTTGAAGCAATCGATGCATGAATATGTTCATATTTCTTCCATTTCATTTTTATGTTGGACAATGATTGATCATTTATATCAATAGGATATTGTTGTGAAATAAAGTCAAATTTCCACAGTGATCACATTTTTTACCCCCAACACATTTCTTTTGGTATAATAATTCATGGATTTCTCCTACACATAGAATTTGGGATATGAAATCATGGATAGTGGAAGGAGGAGGTGAATGTTTCCAAATTTTTTTACCAAAATTAATGAATGTGTCATAATATATTTGAAATTCCACATGATAATGACAACAACAACTATCACGTACAATGATAGGCTTAACATACCATGGTTTTTGTTACACAAAAGCGCTGATTGAGACATTAATTCCACGATTCTCTTCTATGAACTTATTGAACAACTCTATCTGAGTGATATCCAAGATATGTTTTGCATGTTCTTCGTACTAATTTTGTGTTATTCTTCGCCGCATCACATCTCTTATTTTTGCTGAAATACATGAATTTTTCATCCAATATTCATATATTATGTTTTTAACATCTTCTCCAAGTCTATCTTTGCATGGTTGCCTACAAATAACTATCCAACAATAAATCTCATCATTTACATCTATTTGCAATCGAAATTTCCGATCTTTGTGCATTGTTTTTCGTGAGGTCCCTAATGTTTGTGCCATAGATTTTACCAAATGATTTTATTTAGAACTTGATGAAACCAATTCCATTTGTATTGCTCTATGTGCATCTAAATCACTTTTCTGTCTAGATCTTCCAATTGAATTTAGAGCACTATTTATATTTTGTACCACATTTTCCATTATTTTTTAATCTTTCGTTGATTTTCAAATACCCAATAGAGTGGTAGCTTCTTTTAATTTATTTGATGTAAGAGACTTCTAAAAATTTGGGCTTGAACTGCCACATTTTAATCTTTTAAGAACATATCAATAATGTGCTTAACACGATATTGTATAACATGGTCAACTTTTTTATCTCCATATGTGTCAATTTCAATATTTTATAACATCTCATCATCGATATTGATTTCATCTGTACATATGAGAATTAAATGTAAAAAATGAGTTTAAATATTCAATAAATAATTAAATTAAAAAATAGCATTTAAATGAAATTGAAAAATTAATAAATATGTATATATTTTTTTGTGTGTGTAATTAGCTGATATATTAGATCACAAAATGATACATATGGTTACAAAATGGGCTGCCAGTACCAGAAGGCAGGAAAAAGTGGATGCCCTCAAAGCAAAAACCCGCAGACAAAATTTCTGGAGCCAGGAGAATTTCAAACCAACAGCAGAGAAGATGATAGCCCGGCCTGACATGATTGGAATCCAACAGAACCTTACAAAATAAACCAGCCAACCACGTAGGGATGCCAGGCCGAGAGAAATCAAAGAATAACCTAGAGGCCATATAAAATGCCACTGAGACGAACATAATATCAACATAGAAACAATAAAGAAAACAGAGAATGATGGGGACTAGCAGTAAAAGACTACCCATCAGGACTCAAAAAGAAACCATTAAGTTGCACCAGGGCCTTCTATCACACTCGGACCCACTTCATCTCCTTCTTTTGGCACCTGATGAGGCCTGTGGTGCCTTGTGATGGTAGTTTTGGAGCTATCATTCAGGAGCTCAATCGAGACATTCAACACATAGCGCAGATACATCTCAAAGAGCCGGATAAAACCTTCCAGGCATCTAGCAAGCATTTTCATTTCCTCTGTAAGTGATTTGATGGAGATTTCCAACTTATCCAGCCAAGCAGAGTTCTTGGTTGAGGCTAGGGAGTTAGCTTGGTAGGCTTCCTTAATGGCCACCCATTTCCCACTGAGGGCCTTGGAGAGCATTGCTTTCATATGCCAAGCCACTGCCTAAGTTCTTAGAAATTGGGTAGCCCGAGTGGTCGGAGTTCCCGGGTTCGTGATCCTGTCCACCTCCTACCTGATATCATTGTTGTTTAATCCTTCCCTGGCTTTACCAACCTCCTCATGGAGCTCCTTGATGATTTTATTGCCTTTGTTAGAGACCGATGTCTCATAGTTCTCCCGAGCTCTTTTGAGATATTTCGCATCTTTGGAGTTGCAAAGAATTCACTCATTCATGGTAGGAATCCCAATTCTCACAAACAGGTTCTTGAACTCGATAATGGAAACCGAAAAGCTAGGGCTAAAATCAAAGGGATGATGAGAACAATGGTAAATTTTCCTTTTTGGCTTGGTATTAATAGAGTTTGGTATAGTGTTGGGCGAAGTGATTTGGGCTGAGATTTCTGCCTTGTCCCATCTACTGCCGGCCTAGATTCCCATTAGGTGAGCGCCGATCTGCTTATCATGCTTGCTAATGGCTTGCAGGTTGCCATGATTATTCCTCATGAGCCGAGTCCATGTGTCCTTCCTACCATCAAGCATTATCTGACTTATATCTTTTCTTTGGTACCTCCACCTTTTTCGATGCCCTCCATTGTACATATGCTAGTGATGCCACCTCCAGGCATTTAAGATCATGGGCTGGATGATTAGAATGACCCACATGAATCACTGATGATCTGTACCCTGAAGGCCATTTACATTCCCTAACATTCCTGTAAGGTCCTGCCTCGATATTTGAAGGCATTCATCTCGGAGGCTAGGACAAGTGACGTCCTGCCAACAGGTGTCGATGACTTCACGTGGGTGGTCGACCGCATGGTTAGCTAGGGAGTCCACCAAAGCATTCGCATTACGCCTCATAGCCTGAAGAACTATGCCTTTGAGAGTAGTCAGATGTTTGGCAATGAGCCCTATAACCGTGGATAAACGCTAATGCTTGGAGACACGCTTAGGACGAGTTCCATTTTGTAATTTCCTCATTGCATTGATGGCAAGAAGTGAGTCGCCTTCCATGATTGCTGCTCCACTTCCCAGGCGAATGAGGATCTGCAAACCCTGTTCCATGGCTGCAAATTCAGCCTCATTGTTAGTGGCATCCCCCAATGAAATGCTGAAGATATGAAGAATTTTTCCTCTGTCGTTATGAAGAACCCCTCCTAAGCCGACCGGGCTAGGGTTGCCCTGGGAGTCACCATCAAAATTGAGCTTGAGGAACCCCGAAGTCGGAACTTGCAGGCCTGCCGAGAGGGAGGAGGCAGAGGTCGCTGCATTGGAGAATCGAGGTTCATGACTTCACCCATCCCAAACAACAGTAAGATACACCTGTCATTGTTTGAATATCAATTCGCCTAATCTGCTTTGCTGTGGGTATGAGCAGTTTCTCTCATGTTTTGCAAAATGGATGATTTGATGTTATCTTCCTACCTGAATTCTTTTTGAAATATTCTCTTATTTCTTTCTTTCCAAGTGGACCACACTATGAATCCAGGGCTTAGTTTCCACATGTTATTAATTGTGTCACAGTTAGAAAAATTGGTTCGCCAATTGGCTATAGTATTTTTAACGAAGTCCATGTTCCTATCTGTTTGCCTAAAGATGCCGTCCATATAAGCCCAAATATTATTCGTCCAATCACAGGTGTTGAGGAGATGGTTCATGGACTCCACCTCTCTCATGCAGAGTGGGCAGCGAGAGGGGCCACAAAAACCTTTTTTGCAAAGGTTCTCCCAAGTTGGAATCTTACGGTGCATTAGGAGCCATAAAAAGGTTTTTATTTTCGGCCAAAATATGGTGTCCCAAAAATTGTGATGCCCCTGCATTTTCTCTTCCAGATCCCTCTTCTCTATGTAAAGCTTGGCTTCTCTTAGGTTATAAGTACCTCCCTACAAATTGCCCCACCTGAGTTGATCATCCTCCTGGGAATGACAGATCATTCTTTTGTCCATAGACGATCTCAAGGAGAGGTGAAGGTCATTCATTTCATCCGTTTGGGTGGGCATGTCGAGGTGCCAATGTCTCCAGTGTCGGTCCTCCCTGTTGTCCAACCAGTACTGGCTCACTTTGAAATTTCCCTGTTCCTGGTATCTTCGTTGCAAGGAAAGATATTAAGGGCTTTCAAGCTTAGGCATTTTTTGCCAAGAATATTCCCAGAAAAGGGCCGTTTTCCCATTACGGATCTCCCAAAAGCAGTGATTTGAGATGATGTGACGATTTGCTCGAGCTAGGTTCCATATGGGGGAGCTAGCTTGAGCTTCCATCACTTTGATGAGATCTTGATGGTTCCAATTATCTGCATACTTGACTTTCCACATCCTAGCCCAGGGATTATTAGGATATTTGATCCACCTCCACCAAATCTTGGCACCACTAGCTTTATTCATTGTTTCCAGATAATTGAGCCCCAAAATCCCTAGGATTTTGGGTTTACAGAGTTTTTACCAAGCCACTAGAGCCTATTTTTGTTTATCCGCTTTCCCCAACCAAAGGAAGGCTCGTTGTATGTTTCTAATTTTCTGGAGGACCCCTTTCGGAGCTGGAAGGATGGAAAGCATATACTGAGGAATGGCTTGGAGGACATCCTTAGTCATTATTAAACAACCAGCAAAGTTAAGGACCCTGCTAGTCCAGCCATTACTACGAGTTTCGAGTCTGGAAAGCAGCTTCTCACAGTGGAGTTTTTGCCAAGGTTTATACGTGAGAGGGATCCCGAGGTATTTGGAGGGGAGGCTTCGTCTTCTGAAACCAAGAATCGTTGTGAGATGCCTTTGGATAGCTAGGTGAGTGTTGAAGAAGAAGATGGAAGATTTATCCAGATTCAGGTCCATGCCTAAAGCTAGACTGAAGAGATCCAGGATAGCTTTGAAACCTTGAGCTTCCTTGACTGAAGGCATTCCATGGAGCATAGTATCATCCACAAACTGCTGATGAGTGGTGGCTGGGAAATTTGGCAAGGGCTGGAGGCCCTTGATGGACTTTCTTTCCTTAGCAGATTTGATGGTCCTTCTCAAGCCCTCCATCACAATGACAAAGAGAAAAGGGGAGATAGGATCTCCTTGAAGAATTCCTCGGGAGGGGGTAAAGGGGGTGGTAGGTGCATATATATACATACCTGGTGATTCAATTTCTTCACTTTAATTTCTTTCAACATTTTCAACATCTTCAATCATTGGTTCATTATATTTGTCACTTTCTCTTTCAACATTTTCTGTCTCATCGTCAATGTTATGAGGAATATCTCTCTCTATTTACATTGCAAAATATTTTTCAAATTAGTTCATCAAATAAAAATTAAGTTTCACAATAAACTAGTTAAATTTTAAATATCATTTATAATATTTACATTTACATACCTGCTTCAACTTCTAGTTGAGGTTGATTTTCCCTTTCAATATTTGAGCGTTCTTCTCTCCTTTTTTGTGATATTCTCTCCCATATTTCTACGAGCCTCAAAGTTTCTCGTTCGATCATATTTTCTCTTTCAATTTCTTTGATTTCCCATGATAATTTAGTATGAAGCTCAAAAAATTTCCTTCAAAATCCTGCCAAAAAAAAACCCATTGTCAAAATTTAGACAAAAACTCACTTCAAAAAATCATCACAAAAGATTCAATTTCAAAAAAACTCACTTAAAAATTTTTGCACAAGAGACATACTTCAACCCAAAACACTTACTTTAAAAAAATTCGCTTTAAAGGTTCCACCAAAAAAATGTCTTTTTAAAAATGAAGCTCAAAATATTTCCTTGAAAGTCCTAAAAAAAAATCTCACTTTAAAAATTTAGACAAAAAATCACTTTAAAAAGACATCATAAAAGATTTACTTCAGCCCAAGACACTCACTCTAAAAAAAGGTCACTTAAAAAAAAAAAACCAGAAAAATGTCCTTTGAAAATTCAACCCAAAAGATTACCTTTGAAAATTCATCCCAAAAAGTTTCCTTTGAAAATTCAACCCAAAAAGTTTCTTTTGAAAATTCAGACTGGAAATTTTCTTTTCAAGATCGAAAAAAAATCATTTGCAAATTCAGTCCAAATGAAGGAATGTGAAAAAATAATGTTTCCATTTTCGACTATTTATAGAGTTGTAGAATTTGTTTTTTTTGAGGGGCTTTATCGAATTTTATCCGGCTGATGGAATTTGCAATCAAAATTTACGCTGAACTTTGTTGTCATTAAAATTAACGGGACGATGCGTCGATAAAAGTTCAATTGAACTACTACAAAAGTTCGGGCGAACTAAACGTCTACAACTACACTGCAGCTCGGCTCTGAACACATTTCTTAAACTTTGGAATGGTTAAACTCCACCAAATTTTATGAATTAAACCAAGACTAGCATTTGCAAAATTCAATCTACTTTCAGCAGATATAACTTTTATGAAATTCCATAGATATTTACTAATTTTAATTAATTTTCTAATAAAATGGGTGCAAAAAAATTCTGAAGGGCAATATGATTCAATGAAATAAAAATTTTGTATCTCCCAAAGCACACTGTAAACAAATTGAAAAAATTATGGTGCATTACATTGGTCCCTCGTCTATAATGAGTAGTTTTTAGGTTTTTAGCTCATAACTAATATGTTGAGAATTTTGAGGTCGATCGAAACATATTCAAAATATGCAGTTTTTTCATATTAGTTTGATTCAAAAAATTATAGTAATTATGATAAGCATAAATTGGTTTCATAAATATAACGATACCGAAGTAGAATCTATCTATATTGTTGCAACACATTTTTTTTCTCAAAAACACCAAGTTATCAAAGAATACACCAACGCTACTCAACATGAATTTTTATGAATCCATTGATTATTTAAGAACACACACTCAGAGAATTGTTAATTTGACATGTCAAATGTGAATAAAAAAATTCCAAAAAAAATTAATAGAAAGCTAATAAAATTTCTAACAAGTTTTATTTTTATAGTAAAATCAAATTCTAAACAAAAAAATTGTTTTGGCTTGCAGAAATTTGAAGAACTTCTAAAAATAATATTTTTTTCTCAAAAAATGGAAAACAATGTAACCCAACTTCACATTTTCAAGTAAAATAATTTATTTTGAGTCTACAAAGTCTTGGAAACCTCCAAAGCAAAATTCAACCCTAAGACAACCTAAAGGAAGGGGTTTCGACCCCTCAGAAAGGTTATATAAGGACGCATATTCAACCTTATTTGTCACTCACTCACTCACAAGTTCAATCTCTCAAGAAAAGGTTTGATATGCATCTGGGAAGCGAGAAGAAAAGAATATCAAAGGTCTAGAAGGAAAGAAGAAGAAAGAAGATTTTGTTTTTGCCTCTATCTCTCTCACATGTGCGAAAAGGGTTTCTGTAGCTCCAAGAAAGGCTGAAATTGTAGGTCTGAATTGCAGGAGAGTGAGTTGTAGTATCAAGTTGTTGGAAGAGCAAATACTCTTTTTTGACATCGTTAACCTTGTGAGGATCTATATTTCTCAAAGGAGAATCTCTTAGAGAACTGAATTAAGGTTTATGTGGTAGCTACAAGGCCAAAGTTACAGGGCCGAAATTGTAGGTCAAAATTGTAGGGTCGAAGTTAGGGACGAAGTTGGAGCTGGAAATTAGTTGAAGAAGGATTGAGCCTTGTTGATCTTATCCTACTTAAATAACTTCTTGAAGGGATGAATTGGTACTTAGAGGAAGACTTGGCCTAGTGTTTGGGTCTTGATTATCTCATTTGAAGTAGATTTTATAAGAAGAGAATATAATTTAAGGGTTTTCCCCTTGGATGGGTTTTCCCTTGGCTTGGAGCCTAATTTATGTGTCCATTTTCTTTACTATTTTGTTCTTGATAATTGTTTGATGAAGAAGAACTAATAAATAAAATACAAAAAGATAAATAAAGATCACAAGAAATTACTAAGGATAAAGAAAATCTGAATTAACAACTACCATATTGCATTTCCAACATAGTATCTGAGCTAATGTGAACAAGAAGGTGACTAGAAGGATAATGTTGTGGACAAAAGAAGGGATTTGCTAAGGGGAATCACTTACAGAAGACGACATCAAGCCACAATCAAAGGAAAGCTTAAAGAATAAGGTTACAAGAAGGTTGTTGATCTCTATTCAAATGCTCATTGAAAGATATATTTGAAGGAAGCATTAAAGGATATTGGTATCATTCATCACTCTTTGAAGTTTTTGTTGAAGGTATCCTAGAAGATATATTTCTTTCTGCAAGGAAAACAATAATCTCATTGGCTTAGAAAATTTTTTAGCATGGAAGAAAAGAATTGATCCGACACTTATAAAACTAAAGTAATGGAATATGTTCTTTGTGAAATTAATGAACCTAGAAAATACGAGACTCAAGACCTATAAAAATACAAGAAAGGGGAAGTAAGGGCACAAAGGATAATTGTTGATGTAGGAGCATCCAGATTTAGCCAGCAATGAGATTGTGTGTTCACATGTTGTTGCTAAGAAGAGGTGGAAAAACATTGATTATTAATATTTGATTTAGTTTTAATTGTGAGAAGTTAGTTGTTTTGATTTCTTAACTTAAATAGGAATAAAATAGAAATTGGTTCAACCTGCGCGGAGATTAAGCCAAGTAGGATAGAGCTTTTGGATATGATAGAAATTGTTTGTTATATTGGCTCAATAGGAAGCTAATAAAATACAAAGCGAACTGCTTTCAAGTAGATATATATAAGCATGAATAGGTGTGAGAATGAGAGTGTGGAATAGGTGCGAGAGAAGAGTGAGAGAGGTGTGACAGACGAGTGGACAAAGAGAAAATGAAATGTAAAATTCAGCCATTAAAGGGCTTGGATTTGTATATTTTCATTATTTTAATTCCAAGTATATTTGTAGTTTTATTTGGCTGTCTGTGTTAAACTGTCATTCTTGTATTCCTCTATTGAGTCGGAATTCACATCGCGCACAACAAGGTTTTCATTCAATAAGTTTAGGTGAAGTTAGACTCAAATTCGTGAAGCTGCAAATCCAACATTCATAACTGTTTTTCTTTGATAGCACAGTGCATCTAGAGAAGGGTGATTGGCAGAGCGAACAAGCAAAGAAAAGTGTGGACCGTCAGATCTAACAAAGACCACCGACGAAGATTAAATCGCACCTAGAGAGATTTCGCAAATCATAGGTTTTCATGTTTAGCATTAAGATATCAAAATGGTAAGTTATTTTTGCTGCGATGCGATGTGACCACAGATCGCATGGGTTAGGGTGGAACCATTATGTTAAGTTATAAACTGTGTGAAGTATGAAATGTGCGAAGTGTAAAATCTCAAATTCACAAGTATTGTGAAATTGTTAAGTTGGTAAAGTTTTGAAGGGGTAAAATAATAAAGTTGCGAAGCGCGATTCAATTCTAATTGGTCACCTTGTTGTGGGACCCAAGAACCATAGGTCCGCGTGTATTCTGATAATTTTTGCAGCCTGTCTTCATCATTTGGTATCAGAGCAGACATTGAGTTATGTTCTCAAATATTGTAGCAAATATGCCACCTAGGAGAGGAGTCGACATAGGTCAGGGAAGGCTGGAAGCCAATGCATTTTTGCTAGAAGAGATTAGACACCTTCATACAAGGATGGAGACAGTGGGGACTGCTTAGAGGAGAGCACTTGACGAAGGAGAGGTCAGCGCAACAGAGGAAAATTTTGAGGAACAAGAAGCGGAAGAAGATGAGGCAACTAAAGTTTTCAAGATATTAGTAAAGGTTAGTGGGAAACTAAGAATGGAGATTCCTTCATATGAGGGGAACCTTAATGTGGATGAGTTGATGGATTGGATTAGTTCAGTGGATAAGTATTTCTACTTGGAAGAGGTTGAAGATAAGAAGAAGGTAAAGTATGCAGCTACCATGTTGAAGGGCCATGAATCTATCTGGTGGGATGAACTACAGACATCCAAGGTTAGAAAGGGAAAGCCTAAGATCAAGAAATGGGATAAAATGATAAGAAAGTTGAAGAATAAGTTTATGCAAAAGGACTATCAATTGAATCTTTTCAAACAGTTATTGAATTTGAGACAGAAATGAATGAATGTCAAGGAGCATACATAGGAGTTTTACAAGCTGAGCATTAGAGCAGGACATGCTGAAGATAATATGGAGAAAGTAGCTAGATACATCAATGGTTTAAGGTATGACATATAGGATGAATTCAGTTTGTTGAGCCTGAAGACAATTGAGGATGCCTACCAAGAAGCTCTGAAGGCAAAAGAGAAAATGTTGAGGAAAAAAAGTCAAAGGAATAGAGGTAAAAGTCCAGCAAGAGGAAGAGGAACTTTTATATCAAGATTTCAACACTCTCATAATGAAGCAAGAGGTTCGACTAGTAGACTGCCACAAAGAGGAGACTTTGGTAGAGGGAGATTTGCACCCAGAGGCAGAGGCCGAGGAAGAGAAATTCAGTGTTACACATGTGGATAATGGGACACGGATAATTGGAATTTCCTCATAACAAAATAGAAAATCAATAGAATGTGAATGTAGCTGAGGTAAAGGAAGAAAATCCTCAGGTCACAGGAAAAGAAGAACCACCTAAAGTAGGAGAGTCTTTATTGCTCAAAAGAGTATTTCTTAAGGTAGAGAAGGAAGCAAATGATCCCTCACAAAGGAAAATTTTATTTAGGATTGTATGCAAGTGTAAAGAAAAATGCTGCAAAGTTGTGATTGATAGTGGAAGCATTGATAATATTGTTTCCACAGAGATGGTTGAGAAATTGGGGTTGATTAATATGGTACACCCTACTTCCTACAGAGTGCCATGGCTACAGAAGGGACATCATATTTTGTTGATAGAATAGTGCAAAGTTGTGATATAGATCGTTACATATAAGGATGTCATACTGTGTGATGTGATGCCAATGGACATGTCCCATGTATTGCTGGGAAGGCCTTGGAAATTTGACAGAAAAACCATTCATCATGGAAAAAGGAATACCTACACCATAGAGAAGGATGGAAAGAAGAAAACATTGCTACCTTTGAAGGATGAAGTAGACAAAGG